>CM040830.1:35824740-36152240 GCA_022828995.1 Vimba vimba | reverse complement strand
TCAAACCAAGTGTGAATCCTCAGTCAGGGAACCGGATTGAGTCTGTTTCTGCAGACTGGTGTTGTTATTTTAGTACAGCCTGAAGAACCAGCCCTTTTGCCATCTGCAGTGTAAATATATACAGTCGCTCCTCAAGGTCACAAGCGCATGAGGGAACATAGAAACACCCGTCTGCGCTCGCGGATGGTTTACATAACCCGCGGGTGTAGCAGCAGGTTTGCTTTTTCATGTCTGAGACTCATTTGGCTGTCAGGAAGGGGAGAAGATAGCGAATCACTCCACCTCTAACACACACATGCGTGCACCGGCTCATGTTTGATAGGGGAGTGTATCTGATGTTGTCCTGCAGCAGGAACGCTCTCATCTCCCCCTGAGGTCTCGGATACGGTGGAACAGCATTAGCCCACCAGCAACACCGGCCACCGCTCACGAGACCCGCTGTTCCCCATCCGAACATCTGTGGGCTGGACTTTGATCACATCCCGCATCGGACGCTGAAATAACCCATAAACCACGGTCGCAGACTTATTCCAACACACACATCTCCCTTTTGAATAAAGACTAAAGTCGTTCACTTCTAAATTCACGTCTCTTGGCTGTGGGAAAATATTTGTTTGCTTTCTTACCTAGGGCTGTATGATATATTGACTATTCACACTATGGGCCCTATCTTGCACCAGCGCAATTGACTTTGTACATCGACGCATGTATCATTCCTATTTTGCACCCGACACACAGCGGACTCTTCCCTCCACAGACGCACGTCGGTAAATTAGGGAATGAACTTGCGCTCCCAGGGGCGGTTCAGCGAAAAGAGGAGGCGTGTTCCGGCGCAAACGTTCCCTGGTGCTATTTTGCAGTTTCAGAAAACAATTCCGCCACAGACCAGGAAAAACCTAGTCTAAAGTCAGTGGCGCGTTCAGATGCTATTTTAAGGGCGCATGCTTGGCCATAATGTAGCGTGTGCACAACACACATACACTTTTGCCTCTCTCATCTACACACAGACGCAGCAGTTCACATTTTTGCAAACCATACATCATTACAAGGACAATATTACCACACGAGGGAAATCATTGTGGTGTCCATGAAGATGTGAAAAAATAGACATTTAAATAGGCTTACACATTTACCCAAATTATTATACGCCTGTTTAACCGAAGCTAATTTGGGTGTGTTTCTTCCATTCCCATACAGTGTCACTTCTCTGTGTTTTACGGCCCTGACGAGAGTGTCGGTCTCCTCGGCTGTGAACCGCTCCTGGCAAATCCGCCGTTATAATAGCAATCCGCCGTGGAACAAGCGCGCCTGCTCTTATAGGGAATGTGAGATGACGCTCTGATTGGTTTATTTCACATTACACCCAAACCACACCTATGAGTAATGAAGCTACTTCAGACCAACACATTTTAGAGTCATTTATCCCGCCGGTATTATAGCAACAGCGCCCGAGATCCACCCACAAAGTTACAAGGACCCATGTTAAACCATGGTCTGTCTGCTTGATGTTTTTTGAAACTTGCAGTGTCTGATTGAAAGCCATTACTAACGAAAATTATGACCCTACCAGTCCAATATTGCGCTGCAAACATCAATACCAGTTATCAATGCTGGTAAATGACCATGGTATAAGCGGGATAATCCACGGCTAGCTGTGCATTGAACAATTTGAATGCGCTCGACTTTGCATCGGATGGTTCTTTGCCTCCACGTCGTGCATTAAAATCATTGCATTCAAAATATTTTACGTTTGGAAATTTCCCAAAATGTGCATTCAAATAAGTATAGAAACCTGGCTTTAATAATATCACTAATTTAATCTTATATGCAAAAATAATGTTAGAGATTTATTTATGATAATAATGTAATATAGAGATAAAATTTATCGATTAGAGATAAATTCAATCAATTTACTTCATAATCAGTTCAGATTATCAATTGCAATGAATTAATTCAAAATTTTAACAATGAATTGATTCAAAACTTGATCTTGAATGATTAATTTACGTGAATCAGTTCAAACTGTCCATTTTAACAAATTAATTCAAACCCTGACAATAGAATTGATTCAGAACTTGACCGATATTACGGTTCAAACTGACATTTTCAAAGAACCGATTCAAAGCTCAAAACTCATTTGATTGGTTCATGCCTCACTCAGAAATGTTTATGGAAGTCTTTTAGTAAATATAGATAAATATTGCTGTTATTCACTAGTAGAAATAATAAAACGGTGTGGGAAAACATGCCTTGATACATTTTTTATATATATAGTGAATATTGTTAAAAGGCGGGCATATATAAAGATATTACTATATATTTTAGCTATATCATCCAGCCCTCTCACCTAAACAGAGAGAAAGAGTGAGAAAGTGAAGAGCAGTAAAACCCAAATGCTTCCGAGTAAATGTCATCCATGAATATAGCACACACACTCGGAGAAATGTAATCAGCACGCCTCTCCATTCCACCGCAGAAATCGAGGAACGTGTTTTCCTAATGAGCTCCCAGTGAAATTCCCTGCCATGCCATGTTGGCTCTTTCATGGTATTATTTCACATTCGTTTATCCATAAGAACGCCTGAGAATGTGTGTCTCTATGACACTCAAGCCATCATAACGGAGCAGCTGCCATCCGATTGGATGATGGATAATAGAGAAGGAACATGGCTGGGATCAATAACAAGATGCTTTTTGGTCTGTGGAAGGAGCTAAACACACAGAGCTGGAGCTGAATACTGAGTGTGTGTGTGTGTGTGTGTGTGTGAGTGTGTCCCGTCCACAGTTTTATAAACGGCTGTTTCTTCAGCGAAGGGCGTTTTTGGCACGCTTGACTTTTAGGAATAAACTCCCCTGACACTCACACTAGTTTATCTAATTTATTCACTAACAGTGTCTAAGATAGACTGAAATGTCATGAAAATTTTAACTACGGTGTCATTTTTCACCACATATCAGTTATGATTAATAGCATCCTGTGGGGTGGAAATAAAAAGGCCTTCTCATATGCTATACTAAGTCTAATTTTATAACTTACTATATACTATGACTTTTAAATACAATTTTTATTTTTATTTTTACACTTTTTGCATGATTTGAATCTATTATAGATATACATAATCTGTAATGCACAACTTCACTTTCTCACTCTTTCTCTAGTTTTAGGTGTGATAAAGTTAAAATATTTTGGCATTGCTCATGAATGGCATAAAACTGGGTTTGTTTGTTTTTTTTCAATCAGGGGAAACACAATTTCAACCAAACCATTTATAGCCATTTAGATGAAAAATGATTAATAGAAAAAAAAAAAAAATGTGGCATGTTTATTTAGTAAATAAAAAGAAGTGAATTAATTATCTATATAAATGTGTGTGTGTGTGTATACTGTACATATATAGAAACATAAAAATAAGTTTTAGTTTTAATAAAAACTGATGAAAGTTATTTTAGATTTTTCATTACAGTAAATTACATTAAATCACACACACACACACACGCACGCATATATATATATATATAGTTTAGTGAAAACATTCAACACCATTCAATATGGTGAATAAAGCAAGAGGCTTGCAGAATAATAATAGTATGCGTTTTCAAATTCTGCCTGTTAAGAATAGGATCCTCACTCACACACTGTCATTCAAAAGCTTTAACATTGATTATATTCAGAAATGTTTCTTGAGCAGTAAATCATCATATTAGAATGATTTCTGAAGGATCATGTGACACTGAAGACTGGAGTAATGATGCTGAAAATTCAGCTTTGATCGCAGGAATAAATTACACTTTACTATATATTCACATAGAAAACAGTCAATTACTTTAAATTATACTAATATTTCAGAATTTTACTGTATTTTTGATTGAATAAATGCAGCCTTGGTGAGCAGAAGACTGTTTCAAAAGCATTTTTTTTTTTTTTTATACATTTTATTTTAACAACAATCAACATACATATTCACATAACAACACAACCAACAACACAACATGGATCCAGACATACATTGTGCTTTTACATCGTGTATGTAAAGAAAAGGAGAAATGATAATTAAGGAGAAATAATAACATCAGTAGATCGAAGGTAAAACCTGACGGCAGCATCAATTCGTCCAGTTACAGTTATAATTGGTTTTGGAGATAATTTATGAAAGGACGCCATATGACAGTGAACTTAGGCCCGGAGCCCCTTAAATTAAGTCTTATTTTTTCCAAACTCAGGAAATGTAACACATCTCTGGCCCACTGTTTAAAAGAAGGGGGAAAGGACTGTTTCCAATTAATCAAAATTAAGCGCCTTGCAAGTAGAGAAGTAAAGGCTATACAGTCCAATTCAAAAGCATTTTTTTTTTAAAACCGACCCGAACATTTATGTTTAACAGAATATTTCTCATTTTATACTGTATTCTAGATACTATCATACAAAAAAAAAAAAAAAAAAAAAAAGTATGTGAAGCACAATGCATTAAGAGACAAAAGTAGCATGATATTTTGTGTCACATGACCTCATTACACCGGATGTTCATGAAAATAAACATTTTTAGTCTAATTTCATATAGAAATATTCTTACTTTGAAAAGAGATGTATTGTATTGGAACACAGCCACAGTTTTCCCATTACACGTTAGATTTCAGTGCACCGTAACAGCTGGCTGGTTCAGTAACGTGATCAACACACACAATCTGTGTGGCAAAACACACTCATTTATAATCACATGAGCGTTTTCATTTAAAGAGAATGTCTGAATCAATAGCACACCTCCCATCTTCACTAACAAACACAGTTAACGTCTGATTTACAAAACACATCTGGTTTGTTGTTTCTCAGGATGCACTAGACTCAAAGTGCACTTCTCGTAACTAGCGCTCGTAAAACGGTTACGTCATAGACGTCGCACATTATAGAGGATCTCATCACATTAATATTACATTATAAGTTAGGCGTGGAGAAAGAGAATGGATGCTGTGCTTTCTGCGGTTGGCAGCGAAATGCATCTTTCTGAACGCTCACAGTCTGGAAACAAGCAACAGAATTCAATCAGCATCTGAGACCCGTCGGACACGTTCAGGGCTCTATTGGAGACTCGTCCTATAACTAAAGCCAAAATGGAAAAAAGAATGAAGGATGGAGGAAAAATACAAGAACTCTTGAGCAACAGAGTGTAAACAACTGTTTCAATAGCCAAGGACTGCCTGTTACACAAATATGAAAACTTATTTTTGCTCATCTATATATTTATATACACTACTGGTGAAAAGTTTTAGATCGGTAATTTTTTTTATGTTTTAAAAGAAGTCTCTTCTGTTCACCAAGGCTGCATTTATTTGATAAAAAAACAATAAAAAAAGTAATATTGTGAAATATTATGACAATTTAAAATGACTGTTTTCTATTTTAATATATTTTAAAATGTAATTTATTCCTGTGATAAAAGCTGAATTTTCAGCATCATTACTCCAGTCTTCAGTGTCACATGATCCTTCACTCTAATATGATGATCTGATGCTCATAAAACATTCATTATTATTTTCAATGTTGAAAACAGTTCTGTACAATTTATTTTCTAAATTCTTTGATGAATAGAAAGTTCAAAAGAACAGCATTTATTTAAAATAGATTATTTTCTAACATTTTAAATGTCTTTACTCTAACTTTTGATCAGTTTAACTCATCCTTGATGAATAAAAGTATTGATTTATTTTATTTCTTTCCCCCAAAAATACAATTAAAATTCTTACTGACCCCAAACTTTAGAAGGGTAGTGTTTGATGTTACAAAAGCTTTAGATTTCAGATAAATGCTGTTCTTTTGAACTTTCTATTCATCATAGCATCATGAAATAAAAATGTAAAAACATTTTTTGAACATTGATAATAATCATAAATGTTTCTTGAGCAGTAAATCATCATATTAGAATGATTTCTGAAGGATCATGTGACACTGAAGACTGGAGTAATGATGCTGAACATTCAGCTTTGATCACAGGAATAAATTACACTTTACTATATATTCACATAGAGAACCGCTGTTTTAAATTGTAATAATATTTCATATTTCACAATATTTGACTGTTTTGTTTGTATATTTAATCAAATAAATGCAGCCTTGGTGAGCAGAAGATTTTAAAAACATTAAAAATCTTACCGATCTAAAACTTTTGACCGGTAGTATATATATATATATATTAAAACTTATTTTTTCATATACTTCAGACTTAGAGTCTCTAAAGGCACATTTTTATTGCATGAATCTGGTGAGCCTACATAGTTAGTACTACTACTACTGTTACACAAATATGAAAACTTATTTTTGCTCATATATATATATACACACATATGAGCAAAAATAAGTTTTCATAAAAATAAGTTTTCAAAAAAATAAGTTTTCATATTTGTGTAACAGTAGTAGTATATATATATACTGTATATATATGAGCAAAAATGAGTTTTCATATTTGTGTAACAGTAGGCAGTCCTTGGCTATGATCATCCTAGCATCCAATGTTGCCTTAAAAGGCTCTCTATGTGGGCTCACTAGATTCATGCAATAAAAATGTGCCTTTAGAGACTGTAAGTCTGAAGTCTCGGTCCTATGATCCCTCTAGCATGACTTCCTAATCCGTCTTGCTCTGTCTTAGCGTGAAGTGCTACATCACTTCATTCGTCATGCTTAATTAAATCTGTTTCGCTAGTAATACAGCATCTCATTCATACTCGCACCCAACAACATTTTAAAGCAGCGGGGCATTGGCTAATAGATGCGGTGGAGAGCAGGGGGGCGGCAAGCTCTCCGGACCACGTTCGCTTCGTTCTCCTCTGCGTTTAATTAAGAGACACGTGTGGCACATCAACAGGGTCGTAATCCCTCTGAGGACGAGCTCGCTCTCCCCGTGGGCTCGCGCATCCCAGACGACACGCAGAGACACTGAAAGATGCTTCAGAAAGGCTCCTGCCATATTACCAGTGCAGGGTGAGTGAGAAGAGATGAAGAAGGAACGCTCGGGAAGATTGGGTTCATGTTATGTAAAGTTTGCGTAAATGTTAGGAACATATGGAATAGTTCTCCACTGTCCTTCTGAAGGATCATGTGACTCTGAAGACTGGAGTAATGATGCTGAAAATTCAGCTTTGATCACAGGAATAAATTACATTTTAAAATATATTCACGTAGAAAACACTTATTTTAAATGGTAATAATATTTCAGATTTTTCACTGTATTTTTGATCAAATAAATGCAGCCTTCGAGATCATAAGAGACTTTTTTTTTTTGGGGAAAAAAAATATTTTTTTCATTTTGTAGATGATTTAATGTAAAGTGACAATGTGTTTTAATTAGTAAATGATCAATTGGTATTGGTTATTTTTTGACAATCCAGTGAAATGATTATTCAGTTATTAAATAATCCCAAAATGACAGCTCTGTTGTTTTTCAAAACTCACTCACTTTCTTCTGCAGAGGATAAAAGATTATATTATATTATAAGAAATTTATCAGGTTTTTGGGCTTCAATGTGGTTTGGTTTCCAACATCCTTCAAAACAATAAAATACAATACAATATTTATTTATCAGAATCAGAATCAGAATCAGAAAGAGCTTTACTGCCAAGTGTGTTTGCACGCACAAACAATTGTTCCTGGTCCTGAAGCTTCCAATGGGAGTATTGCACTTACAGGCATAAGCTTGGGAGGAATGTTAACTGTTCCGAAGGGAAAAGGCCTGTGGGAAGAAACCGTTCCTGTGCCTATAGATGTTCCAGTGGCCAGTGATCAGATTTATAAAGCAGATTTAAAAACAACCAAGGCTGGTCAAAGTGCTGTACAGAAAAGAATAAGACTAAGAAATAGATAATAAAGCTAAGGAATAATAGTCAAACAATAATCGAACGGTCAAGGAATATTGAAAGCCAAAGAGAATAAATAAGTGTTTAAAGCTTATTTAGGGAAATAGAGAAATAGAGGGAGCTAATCTGATGTGAAGAGGTAGACCGTTCTAAAGTTTAAAGACCTGAAAGTGCGATCGCCTCGTTTTTTAAGGCTAGATCTAGGCATGATGAGTGGACAGCGATCACTGGATCTTAGTGATGCACGATATATCAGCCACCATATCCACAGATATGTTCATTTTTAATGTTATCGTAAAACTTGATTTACATTTATCGGCCAATATATCGGTTATCTACCCTGGAAATCCAGAGTTCTCGCGAGAGCACAAGTTGAATTTGCTCAGCGAGTTTACTCTGGCGTCGAGTAATGATGCTCATTAAATATGCCCTTGTATCCGAGCTGCACCAATCACATCGGGTTATCTGATATAGGCGGGCCAGAGGCGAGATGACGACAGCGCTGTGACGTCGAAGTCATTAGTAAACATTGCAAGATGGCTATGGATGAACACCAGTTGTTTGAAACGGCTTTGGTCGCTACAATGAACGAGTTAGACTTGGCTTTTTATCTAAAAGAGGAACAGAAGACGGCGCTCGAATCCTTTTTTTGTTTTTTTGCAAGAAGGACGTTTTTGCTGTTTTGCCGACCGGATACGGCAAGAGTCTAATCTACCAGTTAGCTCCGCTGCTAGCTAAGCGTATGGGGTGTTGTGATTGGTGATTGGTTGTCCAATTGCGTGCAGTGAGATTTTCAAACGCATGCTTGGTGTCGCACCTCGAGCCGGCCGATTTTCATTAGTCGACGCAAGATCATTAATCTTTCAGATTTAGGTCTGGATTTCCAGGCTATCGGTTAATGGCTTTCAAATATAAAGAATTATTGTTATTGTATCGGCCAAAATGTTATATCGTTGCATCCCTAGTGTTCTGCAGAGGAAAGGAAGTTTTAGGGCCAGTTCACACATGTGTTTTTCCATTCCACTGCGCTACTTTTCCAGCATTTTTCATTGTAAACGTGCTATACGGATGTGTTTGACAGCCGCGCTCACGTCTCGCATCTTTCGCAGCGTCTCGCGCATGGCTCTAAACACGTACTGCTAAAGTTAAAGAAGTTGAACTTTTAAAGATCTTGCCTTCCACTGCACACGTCTCGCACTAAAACACACTCTGTGTGAATAGCCCAAGAGTGTAAATGAGGACAGAGTTTTCATTTTAGGGTGAATTATCACTTTAAGATGATAGTGACATTCTAAATGCTGCGTTAATGGCTCCTAATGTTCAAATATTATGTAGAATCACAACACCAGAGACAGAATCTGGAGCAAGAGACCATTCTTGTCACTATTGCTGTCAGATCTGATGTATTGCAGATGTATTATTGAACCCAAAAACTTTGTTTAACATGATAGGAGCCGTACATGCACGACTATTACTGAGATAGAAAACTTCTCGGGAATGTTGCCTAAAAGCCACATTGACAACAACAATATTTGATACCAGCAATAGTTGATCAGGATTTAAAAAAATGTTTTTCTCATAATTTCTACCCAGTACAATATTTTGGTGACACTTCAAGCCTTTATGTGTAATGCACTGTTAAGGTATTCATAATGTACATTATCATGCATTATATCTTTTCATAAACAATTGTAACAAAATTAAAAAAACATTTCAATATTCGCAGATTCCTTGTTACATCTGAAATTGGTTGTTTGTCATGTGATGAAATGCATTATACTTTCTAAAGGGTGTTTATATATATATATATATATATATATATATATATATATATATATATATATATATATATATATATATTCACATAGAAAACACTTATTTTAAATGGTAATAATATTTCAGATTTTTCACTGTATTTTTGATCAAATAAATGCAGCCTTGGAGATCATAAGAGACTTTTTTTTTTTGGAAAAAAATTATTTTTTTTCATTTTGTAGATGATTTCATTTAAAGTGACAATGTGTTTTAAAGGAGAACTTGGTAACTTTTTTAACTTAATAAAACTGTCTAGAAATCATTTGGATGGTTAAACAACCTGTTCTGGTGATATTGGTGACTTTCCCCGCTCCCCCCAGCGTTCCCAGGCGGAAAACCAACCTTGCAACTTGGGGACTACCGTCCCGGCAAGATAGAAATTGGAAGTCTCGTGAGAAGCGAGAACGAGAACAAGAACGAGCGCGAAACACGAATTGCTTTACGGCAATTCGACATAAACACACACACATGTATGATGTATTACCAGATTACCCACCTCGGTAGACATAGCTCCATACGATACAGTTGGTTTGCTCCGATCAAAACAAACGCACATGAGCAGCGGTAGAGAGGGGGAGGAGGCCGCCGCAAGTGAGTTTTTTACGACCGTGTTGTGAAATATACACCCTCCCACAGCTGTAGGGGGAGCTCGTGGAAAAAACATGCGACAACAAAAGGGAAAATCAGCGAAGAAGTGACTAGAGTTCGCTAGAGTTACCGAGTTCTCCTTTAATTAGTAAATGATCATTTGGTATTGGTTATTTTTTGACAATCTAGTGACATGATTATTTAGTTATTAAATAATCCCAAAATGACAGCTCTGTTGTTTTTCAAAACTCACTCACTTTCTTCTGCAGAGGATAAAAGATTATATTATATTATAAGAAATTTCTCTGGTTTTTGGCCATACAAAAGAAGTCGATGGGCTTCAGTGTGGTTTGGTTTCCAACATTCTTCAAAACAATTACAATACAAATACAATATTTATTTATCAGAATCAGAATCAGAATCAGAAAGAGCTTTACTGCCAAGTGTGCTTGCACACACAAACAATTGTTCCTGGTCCTGAAGCTTCCAATGGGAGTATTGCACTTACAGGCATAAGCTTGGGAGGAATGTTAACTGTTCCGAAGGGAAAAGGCCTGTGGGAAGAAACCGTTCCTGTGCCTATAGATGTTCCAGTGGCCAGTGATCAGATTTATAAAGCAGATTTAAAAACAACCAAGGCTGGTCAAAGTGCTGTACAGAAAAGAATAAGACTAAGAAATAGATAATAAAGCTAAGGAATAATAGTCAAACAATAATCGAACGGTCAAGGAGTATTGAAAGCCAAAGAGAATAAATAAGTGTTTAGAGCTTATTTAGGGAAATAGAGAAATATATGTATATATATATATGTATATATACGTAGGCATGAACTAAAGTGTTACCAATATTTTAGAGCTTGACAAATGTATATTCATTATAAAAACGCATATGGAGTTTTAAAATTTTATAAATTTTTTACACAACTTTTCCAGGTCTAGAAATCACATTTTTAAAACGATAAAAAAAAAAAAAATCAAATAAGTTGAGAACCACTGCCTTAAAAGGACATTTACATAAAAATGAAGTTTGGATTATTCAATGATTGCTACTTGTCGTTTCAAAACTGCATGCATTTCTGTCATGGAGCAGAACGTTATTTCCATTTAGTTATTCATTTCATTATTTTTCCATACAGTGGATGTAAATGAGTTCAGTGGCTGTCGAGCTCTGAAAAATTACACTAACTCGGTAAGTATAGTGCAACAACATGTGTCATAAAGTTTGAAATTTACGCTATTATTCAATGAACATCTCCCTCTCATTGTAGCTCATTTGAGACGTTCGAGAAAACATTTTAACAGTCCTCCAACCAAAAAGGAGCAGAATGTATGTGGAAAATGCATTTGTTATCAGAGAAGAAAGAGAGGGAGAGTCGAGTTATATAAATAATAAGTTATATAATAAATAATTTTCCAACTTTCCCTCGCTGCACTTCGGGCCTGCAGGAATAAATATGATGTCCAGAAATACATCCAGGTGGTTTCTGGGAAATGCATAAAGGTACAAAACGGAAGCACGATGTTTAACATCAGCAACGCACAGACGGGAATGGAGGAGCCTGGCTCGACTCGTGCATTATTGCTGACCTGTATTGATTGAGCGGGGGCAGGAACGACTGCGAGAGATAGACGAGTGTTAGAGAATAGAGAGGGAGAATGCGGGGGCTTGAAAATGAGAGGATATTGACAGTGCTGTTAAACATATGAGTCACCAACCTTCCCCCCTCAGTCATTAGCATGAACGCGAGGAACAAGACACAGCCCTCAACGAAATAAATGGGTCACTTAGACTGACAGAAACACTTGTGCGCTCCCTGAACAGAGGAGCCGAGGTGTGCTGTTTCTTAAACATCGAAATATCCTGAAAAAAAGATGCATTTACTTGAGAAGCAACATTGCATAAGATACTATGACATGCTTTCAGACGATTGAGTTAAGTTTATTTTATTTTATTAGGGCAAAGTGCTTTTTCTTGTTTAAGATGTATGCTTGAATCAAGGAAAAAAATGCTAATGGAGCAAAAAAAGAAAAAAAAAATCAAGATACACTATCGTTTAAAAGTTTGGGGTTGGCAAGATTTTAGATTTTTTTGTAAGAAGTCTCTTCTGCTCTTCTGCATTTATTTAATCAAAAATACAGTAAAGGCAGTAATATTGTGAAATATTATTACCATTTAAAATAGCTGTTTTCTATGTGAATATATGTTAAAATGTAATTTATTCCTGTGATCAAAGCTGAATTTTCAGCATCATTACTCCAGTCTTCAGTGTCATTCTGATATGATGATTTGATGATCAAGAAACATTTATGATTATTATCAATGTTGAAAACAGTTTTTGCTGCTTCACATTTTTGTGGAAACTGATATACATTTTTTATACACCTCCAGATCTACAGTTCTGCCATTTTAACAGATTCAGCATTATTGAACCACTAAAATTGTCTGAGATCATATTCAGAAAAAGCTCCCAGCTCTAAGCTGACTAAGTAGATGTTATTTTGCAATTCATCTTAATGAAACCTTTATGAAGATGCTAAACAGTACAGAGGCATTATCTCGGCAATGCATTTGCACATTGTGACCTTACAGTGGTCGTTCCAGCGGTGTTCTCGTCCCCGTAATTGCTGCCTGCAGATATGTTCTCTTTACAAAGACCAAAAACGTGAAGAAAAAAAAAAGCATGAAATATTCCAATCATAATTTAAAGGGACAGTAAAAAAACATAATTTCCTGCCTTTTTGGGCTTAGTCATCAATCAACACATGATTTTGTCACTGAAGAAACTCATAATTCAGCACGCCGCGTCTGTGAGAAGGATGATGTGCCGGACTTCCAGCTTTCTGACCCTTTCTATGACATGATAAGTGTGCCGTCCGGCTGGAGACGTGCAGGTGTGGTGCGTCGGCTCTTGGAAGGCCTGCAGAATAAATCAGCACCAACACCCTTGTCAAATGAATCACGCTTGAGAAATTACAAGCGAGTCCCGCTGCTCTGGTTCACAGACTCCGGTCATTAGATCTTCTGTTTATGTGAAACGGACGGACAGTCATTTTGAAGTAGTGAAGTCTGTACTTACTGCGTGGACGTGATGGTGAAATGCTGCTGATTCATGCCGTCGTTCACCAGACTGAGATAATGAGCACACTCCTGACTAATCTTTAATTTGGTCTTGAATGGCGTCAGGGGGAGTAATGAGTATTAATTCATTTGGAATTAAATATTCCTCTTGTTTCATTATCAATAATCACACTGTGCTTAATGTGGCTTGCTGACACACACCAGTGCTCTTTAGATGCATGTAAAAGCATGGTGGAGATTCATTCTTGACATGCTCTGAAGAAAAGAGCTTATAAATAGCCTCAGGTGAGACCTTTGCGTTTTTTTTGAGCAGAAATTGAAATCTGCTGAATTTGAGCGAGCGGCACTCCTGATTGAAATAGAGCTGGGCCCGGTTTCCCGATAACGCTCACTCTTAGCGCGCTAAGAGAGATCGAAAGATATATCTTACCAAAGGTGTTTATGTTCCTAAGTGTGTTCCCCGAACCATACCTTATGCTGGGTACACACCAAAAGATAATCGGGCTGATTTTGGGCCGATTTCCCCCCTTCCGACAATCCTAGCTATGTCCCGATTATCTTGATGGTTCAACAGATTATCTTATCAGATTTTCCCTTGGTGTGAGGTGTGTTAAGAGTGTCCGAACCTGCTCGGAAGAACGTCGGACCCGCCCCGATCGCGAATCGTAAATATTAAACATGTTTAATATTTACGATCAGAAATCCTGATGTGTGGGGGGAACCCCGAGGACAAACGCGTGAACGTTCTGGAGATTATCACGTGAAACGAAACAATATCCAATCAGAAAGTAAGATGATGGAAGACGGTCATTCTCACACACACACACACACACACACACACACACACACACACACACACACACACACACACACACACACACACACACACGCACACAGGAAGCTGAGTGTTATAAGGGTTAATTGAGGGATTAAATAGGCTAACTTTTTCTAAAGAGAAAATAAATACAATAAAGAATAAATTAAGACAATAAAGAATGAATATATTTCTGTATAAAAGGTTATATATAATGGTGGGTAGCCTACAATGTTTTTTTTTTGTTGTTTTTTTTGTTTTTTTTATGTGAATTTTCTGTGAAAATCATTCATCAAACACTATCATCATAATTTCTTCCTGCATATCATCCGACATGCTTATTCTGAAGTCTCGCGAGCTTTTGTGAGATTTCCTGTGTTCACAGTTGAGAATCTGGTTGAAAATCTGTTTGTGTGTGGTGTGCTGTCTTTGTCACATCATGGCACACCACACACTATAGGAGCAAAATGCTTAAATCTAGGATTTTTTGTCCTCATGTTTGTGGTCTATCACATTTTGAAAATCTTATAAGATGTAAAAAATCTTTTGGTGCGTACCCAGCATTAGGAAGCTGCTTAAGATATTCCTTCTTACTTGTGACGTTACCCGGCGCTGTCGGTGCTGAATTGTTTGATATCGATGGCTCGAGAATCAATTCTTCTCTCGTGCAGGGGCTGTTTATGTGAGAAAGCGGTGATCTATATAAATGAAGCACTTCAGAAATAGTTGAAATTGCAATTTATTATGATTATTGGATATTATAAAAAATAATAGCCTATAATAGCCTAGCCTACATATTTTAAAATTGTAACATATATTGCTGCCACAATAACCTTTTAAAAAATGTACGTGCCTTCTTCTCTTTCCCATTTTTGTTCGCTGAGGTGGAGCTGCGATGAAATATTGTTCTTGGAAATACTTTCCAGCATTTCAGTAATACAAGTTTACATCTTGCGTACGGTGCTCGGCAGTGATCAAAAAGGATGTAAACCGTGAATTTTGAATCTCTTGTAAACTCAGAGATGTGGATTCAGACGGCAATTAAATCACCACACGACCTGTTTGTCAAAAAACAGAAGGTACTAATTTGGCCAGGGATTTTTACGCGGGTTGGGTGAGAAAAACACTGATATTATGGATTCGGACGGCAATAAAATCACCGACTCACCCCTGTAAATGTTTAAAATACCGGACGAGCCCATGAGAAACAATATTAGCGTCCGAGTAGGACTTAACTGACAATAGCCTATGCTTTCACTGGCCTTTAAAAGAGCGTTTTAATTAAATTAATAATATTGTATAATAATATAATTAAAAATCTAACAACAATCAGTGTAATGACAATTTTATTCTTTGCATGAAAACACTTGAATTAGCCTAATTTAATACTGTCTGGGTGTATTAAAACTTCAGAATTATATTCATATAGACCTGCAACAGTGATAAGGCTAAGAGTGGTCCAGACCAACCTTACGAAAGTGTGACTTACAAAAGATATACTTAGCGTACGAACGTTTCGGGAACCGTCCCATAAGGTTAAGAGAGAGGTTAAGGAATAGGTTAAGAACTACTTAGAGATAAGAACGCTTTGGGAAACTGGGCCCTGATCAGTATGAACAAACTCTTATAACACAGTGAGTAATTTTATATCAGTTACAGTAAACTGTTAAAAAGTTCAGAAATTAGTACTTTATTTATTCAGCTTGAAATAAATGCTGTTTCTTTTGAACTTTCTATTCTATAAAAGAGTACTGGAAAAGATTATCAGTTTCCACAAAAATATGAAACAGCAGGACAACTGTTTTCAGCATTATTAATAATCATAAATGTTTCTCGAGCAGCAAATCATCATATTAGTATGATTTCTGAAGGATCATGTGATAAAAAAGGATTTTCTTTGTCAGTATTTTTCTCTTGTTTTCCAGTACAAATATTTAAACATCCTCAAATCAAGATGCATTGAGAGGCAAAAGTAGATAAGATGTGAAGTCTTGTTGTCTAAAAATATATATCAAAGTTAAGTGAGTTTATGCTTAAAAAAGAACAAACATCAGCCAAAGGAGTCAGAAAAACAGGCTTAATTCAAAGGAAAATGAAGTTTATTTTTCTGACCCCATATATATTCCTGTTTTATGCACAAACTCACTTAATTTTAATACATTTCATTTTTCAGACATCTTATGTAAATATGCTTATCAAGTAAATGTATCCTGATTCAAGAATGTTTCGACATTTGTACTGGAAAACAATACAAAAATACTGACGAAGAAAAAAATTTTTTTGCCGAATGATTCCTGAAGGATCATGTGACACTGAAGACTGGAGTAATGATGCTGAAAATTAAGCTTTGAACAAAGGAATAAATTGCATTTTAACAAGTATTTACATTTATTACAAACAGTAATAATATTTCAGAATTTTACTGTATTTTTGTAGCTTTGGTGAGCAGAAGAGACTCCTTTAAAAAATACATTACCGATACCCTTACACTGATTTACCTGATATCCGTATAATAACAGCTTTACATTAACAAGTTCTTCCTCTGTGTAAATGATTTGGCAACCGTCCGGCGCATTTCTACTCTCTGACAATCATAATCTGCTCCGCCCCAGCAGAAATCACAATCAAATTAGCCAAAATATTTTATAAACAAACACACAAGATGCGTGGGACGTGTGTACCTTTCTAAATGTCTTGCGGACATCTGCAGAGCGTTCAGTGCAGATTTTGTGTGGGCCTGAAACTCACATGAACTCTAAAGTTAACAAGCTGCCGGAAAGAAAATGCTGACTTAAACAAGCAAACAATATTCCATGTGTTAAACAACCGATTCATTTCCTATCTATAACAAGTGTTAGCTGAAAGAAGCTGCTTTATCTTTTCTGTACATCTTCCGATTAAAGAGAACCTATTATGCCCTTTTTCAAGTCTTGATGTTGTTTTCAGGCTCTACTAGAACAGGTTTTCATGCTTGAATGTTGATTATTCTCCTCATATTCTCCATTGTTGAAGCTCCTCTCTTCCCAGTCTGTCAGTGACGCTCTGTTTACTTCCTGTCTCTATGAAGCCCCTCCTTCTGAAAAGCACACTGTGCTCTGATTGGTCGGCTGGATCAGTGTGTTGTGATTGGTCGAGCGCTTCGAGTGTTTTTGGGAAATGTCCCGCCCCTTACCATAACCGCCAGTTTAACACACTACTAACTAACTCAACCAGGCCCCGCCCCTTTATTCTACACATTAATTATTTAAATGAGGAATATTGTGACGTGTTCGTTCCCGGAAGAAACTCAAGACTACAGTGGAGGCGTTTCAGGAGTTCAGAAACACTGATATAGAGAATAACTGGAACTTTGCAGAGCTTTTTCATGCTCAAACAGCAACATTACACACGAAGGAAAGATGCATATGGAAAAAAGCACCGTTGGATCCCATTAAAGGGATTCTAGAAACGGATTTGTTGATGCTCAGTCGTGGAAAGCATGCAAACTATCGATCGCACCTCTGACAATGCAACACCCGAGCTAATCACCAGAGGTTCAGTCCTTGCCTTCGCCAGGCCACCGGAGCACATCCCTCAGGTGTCTGCTATCGGATCGCTCCCATTGATTATCCCAAGGAGAGTGTGACATTCAGACCACATTGTGCTGCCATCCTCCAAATGAGATGCTAAAGGTGTACAGCGCCGACAAAGCCCCGGACCCGCAGTCAGTTCCGATCAGAACGGAGCCGGCGGTCGGACTCTCCTGATTGTCGGAGGCAGCGGAGCAATAGGGTTTCCCATCTCAGATCTCAGGGGAGCTTTGCTCCGAGAACTGAGGGAGGATCTCGGCACGGCTGTGGAGTAATACTCTAGGATGCACTCCAAAGCACCAGTCGATACGCAGATCTTTACCAAATCCGTTGTTATTTGTCTCTCAGGGTTCTGCGGGAATAGGGAATGCCGGCGTGCCAGATTTTATATCCAGTGTTCGTTGGAATGCATCATTAAAAAACATCATTTTATTTTTTTGACATGACCTGAAGGTGGACATTTTATATACTAAAGCACCTATGTGGATCATTTAGAGGCCTTAGACATTTGCATATTAAATATGATAGAGTAGGCTTTATAGGGTTAATTATAGTGAAGCTCTGTTTGGATGGGATTGGTTCTCTTAATGCATTATGTGCAGATCGGGATCGATAAGGCGTGAGTGTGTATTGTCTGGATGTGAGGTTGCAGAAGGTCATGTGTTGTGTATCACGAAGCACATTGTGATTCTGATCAGATTGTGAGATCAGACTCTCCTTATTGATTTAATTTTGCTTTTATGTTGGATGTGATGCCAGCAGCACTCAGACAATCAAGTGTTATTTTGCTCAGAAACTTCTAAATCCGTAATGAAGGTGCAGCAGAAACACTAAAATGTAGGTTTGGTTACAGACAGTATTCAATTAAGGTCAAAACAACAATTGTGTTGTGGAAAAATAATATCCCACATTCATAGATATTTCTAGACTACAATTCAAAAGTTTGTGGTCAGTATGATTTTTTTATAGTCTCTTCTGCTCACCAAGGCTGCATTTATTTAATCAAAAATACAGGAAAAACATAATATTGTGATATATTATTACCATTTAAAATAGCTGTGAATATATTGTAAAGTGTAATTTATTCCTGTGATCAAAGCTGCATTTTCGGCTCCTTTAAGGCTTGTCAGTAAACACACACTCTTATGATTGGCTAACGTCATTGCGTAGGAAACCGTATCAACGGCACTCGCTATTGCACGTGTTTTGAAAACATTAACCATATAAAACCTCATTTACAGACAAAGCATTATAAAATCATTTAATTTCCGTTTGTGATTAAGCTGCTGTCAGATCCAATACAGCCGACCGCTTCTTTGCACACTGCGCCTCATTTACGAAACACTCTGCGGTCAAACGCTCCAAACAAACTTATAATCCTCCGACGCATTGCAGTAAAATAAACCATTCACTTGTTTCCAATGCTGGGATGAATGAATGAATGAATGAATGAATGAATGAATGAATGAATGAATGAATGAATGAATGAATGAATGAACGAACTGTTTATCTGCCTATGATGCGATGATGTATAACTATTGGTCGATGTCTTGCTCTGGAGGCGGGCATATGCAAATGTATTCGCCCATGTGACGTCACAGATCCCACAATATCCAAAGGAGTCGTTTTTGGAGCTTGATTAAATAAATGCTGTGTTTATAATTAGGAGGACGTTTTAAGCTTTGAAACATGCAGGATTTTTTAATGGCCTTTTTTCATGCAACTAAAAAATATATATATTTTTTGTTGTTGTTGTTTTTTTACCACTTTTTAATTTTTAATCAGTAAATTAAACACAGATTGCATACAACTTTTGCACTCTTTGCATGACTATTTTATTTAAAGCCCTATATTAAATGTTTACCACAGAAAAACTTTTACACCTTTTTTCATATTAAATATATCAATAATATTTCATAAAATGTCACTTTTTGATGGCAGATTTGTTTGTAAATGAATTACAGATGAGATAAAATGCACTCTTTGTATTTCATTTGCACAAAATATCTCACAAAACCTTTCCTCGTTGTTGCATCATTTATTTATTTATTTTTTATGCTCGCAGTGCTCGATGTGTCATGTAAGCTGTTTTACTCAAAGCTAATTTCATGTACTTCATGTGCTCTGGGCCGCTGCAGTGAGAGGTGTGTGTGACCCGCCGGAGCCCGGTTAGATTAGACTAATTTTCCGAGCTGTAGGTGGGAGTGGGTGGTTTTCCTGTAAGAGTTGTTGTCTGCAACGGGCAGTGTGAGAGGAGCCATGAATAATTCACCAGTTTGAAAAGTTAAAAATTTATATTTTTCTTTTTTTAATATATATATATAATGCATATGAAATGTAGTATCCTGTAGTGTTGAAGTCTGACACATTTACACGCTTGTTCAGTGAACCTGTGTAAAAAATAATTATATTTATGCCGCAAGTGTTTACTCTTTGAGTCTGAAGGAGACGGTCAGTGTTCAGACTTTTTGCAGATGGTTGAATAGTTTAATTAAATTGAAATGTAGTAATTTTCATTTTCATTTCAGCTCCCAACTTTTCATATACAGCTTTAAGCAAAAAAAAAAAACATGTTAGTGTGTTTAAAATAAACATGAGAACTCTGTTGTGAGATTTCATTTATGGTGTTTGCAGGGACGTGGCCTGAGTTTATAAATCCACAGAAACACTCATTATTTCATCCTGGTACCTTTCAAAGTTGATTTTGTGTCCTGACGGATTCTGGCTTCTGGACGTTGTGTATTAGTTCAGGTAATCTGGGTTGGATAAGGTGTTTTCTCAAGTGAGTTCCAGTATGTGTGTGCGGTCCGGCATTGAGACTTGCTCTTCTGGGTCAAGTGTTTTTGGGGTAATTTTACAGTTCATTTGCAAAGTTAATTCACTCATTCTGTACAAAGGAAGAGGTTTTTTTGGATCATGGCAAAATGAAACTGTGTTCAGAGATAGTCATCATATGTTAATCATCTTATCTAAGAATTAATGCCATTATGAGAACACGATTGCCTTATGTTATCTCAGGCCAGAGAAGAAAGGAATATAAGAGGGGTTCCCCAAAGGATGGAGATGCGATGTCCTGGTAATGCCGTATCCCAGAGGACATCATTAGCATTATCTGGGCTGTATATCCTGGAAGGAGAAGCTCAGCATTTCTCAGCTTGCACTATTTAAATAATTCTTACTTGCATTTGCTGGAGGAGTTGATGGTTTTCCAGATGATCTCATTCGTATTCATAAGTGCACACATACATTTTCATATGTTTGGATAGACATTGAAACAATGTATTGACAACATCTAAAACATAAACCCTTCCATGTATGTAGAACTTTATGGAAAAACTTACAAGAAAAACCTTTTTAGTTGCAGATTTGTAAGGCTATTTTATTTTATTTTATTTTATTTTATTTTATTTTATTTTATTTTATTTTATTTTATTTTATTTTATTTTATTTTATTTTATTTTATTTTATTTTATTTTATTTTATTTTATTTTATTTTATTTTATTTATTTTTTGTAAATGCAAATAACTTTCATGGTGTTACATTTTTTTTTCTTTTAATATTAATTATAAAAGTAATATTTTACAAGTTTGAAATAATATAATATAAATAATAAGACTGGTTTATTAATTAAATATAGATGGGATAAAATCCATTTGCATTGTATGGCTGTTTTATTTTATTTTATCTTTTTAAAATATATATATATATATATATATATTACTTTTTTTAATTTATTTAATTTTAAATAAATTATTTATTATTTATTTATTATTTTATATTTTATTTTATTATTCTAATTCTATTATTATTTTGTTTTTGGTAAATGCATTAACTGTTATGGTGCTAAACATTTTTTATTTAATATTAAAAATATATAAACAATATTTTAAGTTATCAATTAAATTATTCAATCTCTATAATATTAAATTATTGTAAATTAAAGCAGAAATTAATTATTAATTTTGAACCTCAGAGAATGTGTAAAAATGTGTATGTGTGAACTTGTGTGTTTGTTAGAGATGCTATTTATTGACTATTCAAGCATATGACATAGTGTGTGTGCTAGAACCACACTTGATGCAACCAGCATCTACAGACACTTATGAGGTCACGTTGATTTGTCATAGCGGCGTCTGCAGGATCGAGTGCACTGAGAGGGCGAAACGCGTTCAGTGTGATCCGGCTCATCTTTTCTGACAGCTCGACTTGCATCTGCCCCGGGACACAAGCTGGAGCCCGGCCGAGGCTGGATGGCTCTTACGCTCGGCTTTAATCTTCTTGCGCCTCACGCTTCACAGCACCTGGGCACTTTACGCCCCCTCAGCAGTGAGCTCACACTGAGACCCAAACACCCACTGGACCGACACTGGGCTCTCTCTGGAGGCTCGTCTCTTCCTCAAACCACAGGCTAGATGATAAAGAGTCCTGAACGAACATTAGAGTCCGCTGCAGAACTAGGTATGCAGTGTTTGACTTATGCTGCTTAAAGGGCTCTTATTATGCTTTTCTTATTACTTTCTTTAGTGTGTAATGTTGCTGTTTGAGCAAGAAGTCCCTCCAGCGGGAGTTATTCTCTATATCAGTGTTTCTGAATTCCTGAAACGCCTCCATTGTAGTCTTGAGTTTCTTCCGGGAACGAACACGTCACAATATTCCTCATTTAAATAATTAATATGCAGAATAAAGGGGCGGGGCCTGGTTGAGTTAGTTAGTAGTGTGTTAAACATTTCCCAAACACACTTGAAGCGCTCGACCAATCACAACACACTGATCCAGCCGACCAATCAGTGCACAGTGTGCTTTTCAGAAGGAGGGGCTTCATAGAGACAGGAAGTAAACAGAGCGTTACTGACAGACTGGGAAGAGAGGAGCCGCAACAATGGAGAATATGAGGAGAATAATCAACATTCAATCATGAAAACCTGTTCTAGTAGAGCCTGAAAACAAAATGAAAAAAGGGCATAATAGGTCGTCTTTAAAGTAGTTTGGCAGTGTTTCTTTGCTATACATACAGTATATATGGTATACAGTGGCTTTTTCATTGGGTGCATTAATGCTAATAATTTGTTTTGTGAAAAGCACAATGCAAATAAAACTGACTTTACTATTCAAGTCAATAATACTGATTTAAATAGTGACCAATAGTAATGATTGATTCACGCAATGATTCGCATGAGCTGGTTCTTTTAATGAATCTGCCAAAACTCATCAAATATTGGTTTGAATCAGGCAGTTTTCAACATTGATAATAATCAGAAATGTGTCTTGAGCAGCAAATCATCAGCTTTGATCACAGGAATAAATTACATTTTACACTATATTCAGTTATTTTAAAATGTAATAATATTTCAGAGTTTTACTGTGTTTTTGATCAAATAAATGCAATAAATGAGAGCAGAAGAGACATTGAAAAAAGCTTTTGAATGTTATTGTAGATAGTTGCATCCATATATAATTCCCATTTTATTTTTATATCCAGAACAGAACGAGAAACAAACATAATGGACAAACATTACAAACACTACAAATGTTTTGTAAAGGCAAAAATACTTTGAATAGGCCACTTAAAAACGCTTCTCCACTACATCTCAAAAGCTTAATTGCTGTAACGCTCCAAACTAATTAGCTAGTTAATGACTGCCATCACTATTACTGTTTTTTCATCTGTTTGTTTGTAAACGTGTGTTTTGTTGTGCAGTTTGGGTTTGACAAAAACAACTTATATTCCAGAAAATATGCTCATTTGTTGAGAATGTTTAGACCAATTAGGCCTAAAGGATGCTACAAAAACCCAAATCTGTAGGAAACACTGGGACTGAAGCTAAATGAACTCATCTGATATGTTGCTGCCTCTGTTTTTACGTTTAAAGAGTTAATTTTTAAACTAATTTATTGATTTTCAGTTAATTTCCATGATCTGCTGATTGCCATGTTTTAACCCTGTAAAGCCTGACATATGAAATAATAGTCAAAAGGTTTTTTTTTTTAATGGAACAGTTGAACCTTTAAGAAAATCTAAAAAGAAAAGTTTGCATATGTGTTTTATGTTAAATATCATATTGGATACATCAGGTTTTTATGGCTCATATCTTATGATACAGTGAGAATATGGAGGAAAATACACCTAAAATTTATTCAGAAGCCCAAATTGAGTAAACATATGAAATTTGGTGCAGATGCTGATATTCATATAGACAAAATGTGATGAAATTCTGATAGTTTGTATGGAAGTCAATGAGGTCTTTATAACAGTATAGCAGATACTTACATAATAAATACATATTACATATGCATATTAAAATACAAATACACATTCTTTGTCACTCTATATCTGCCAATAATAATAAGATGCTATTTAAATGCTTAGTTTTATGATCAAATCTCTGTGGTTTTAAAGCATATAATGCAATGCAATACAATGATGATTAAGAGATGAACAAATAAAAGCCTGATGATCATATTTTATACATGGAAAATTGATATGGATAATCAAGTAAAGCGAAGTTTCAAGTTTTCTTCAGTCCAGTAAAGTGTTCATCTTGAAATGCTAACAATATATAAAAGTTATTCTTTATAAAAAATCACTAAAGCTTTCATAGCAAAAAGACATGGGATGAAAAAAAAAGTATAAACTGGTTTTGATATAGTAGGCTTTATATAAGTGTGATTTTTAACATACAGACTTATTGATAATTTCCACCTGATCCATCATGTGTGTCTCGTAATGAATTTCCAGTGGTCGTACCGCTATAGCTTCTACATACAGTGACGGCGCTCAAAGATACGCTCATAAAATATTCACAACTAGTTTTGTTTTATTTTTTCCATAAAACAGAGCGTCTGTCTGGGGACGCACTAGAACACTACTATTAACTGTGCGTTTCAATTTGTTAGCGGTAAACACACCTCTGAATGCACGACTCGACTGCTCCTGGATAAATTCATTTGCATGAGTTTGGTTTTCCCGAGTGGCGCTGCTCTCGCCCTGCAGTGTTCAGTCTCCGTCTGGCCCTTCAGATCGCATGCGCTCTGCAAAATAACCATCATTTGCCATCCAAAGGCATCAGTGTGTGCGTTATTCTTTGCAAATTCTCTGAGATTTAGAACGGGATGTTCCTTCAGTGTTATTCTGTCTGCGTTTCAAAGACGCGCCCAGTATCTCCTAGCGAGAGAAAAGCGAGCTTTTCAAAGGGTATTATGCCTGGAAATATACAATGCTAATGTCATCTGCTGTGTATTTTTATCACGCTTTTGATATGGGCTGCCACGCAACAGGGTAATGAGATGAGGATCCGTGCTAGTGAATTTCAAGACAATCCCGTTTTTCTCCCCTCGAATCTATTATCATAATCTTCAAAGATGCTTGTCTAGTTCATTTTGCGCGTGACCCCGGCAAGTAGGTCATTGAATTTCCTGAAATGACTACAAATAAGAGACTCGTCATTAGGAAGTTAGCCAGTGAGTGGACTGCAAATGACTTGGGAATTAAAGAGGAGTGATAGTCCTTCCCCAAGCTTTGATTAAATGCCACATGTTGAAACGTAATAACAGCCCATAGCCGCACTATACGATCCTCGCCGGCAGGTATCCCGATTCCCATCAGTGTTAGTTATTATGCCTTTGGATGGCAAATGATGGTTATTTTGGTTATTTATATATTTATATATATATACGCTATAAAAAGTGCACTCTGAAAAATGCTGGGTTTCAGCCTATGTTTGGGTCAAATATGGACAAACCCAACCATTGGTTTAAAAATGTAATAAAAAATTTAAACCAACAGTTGGTTTGTCCATTTTTGACCCAAAGGGTTGAAACAACCCAGCACATTTTAGAGTGTAATAACCTACAATTGTTACGTTAAAGAGACATTTCTAATTGATCGTATACACTTAAATTGTTTTAGTTTTGTTGGTGTAAGCTAATGTTTTAGGTTGATTCAGTAATGTAAATTATTATAAAAAATTTTTTTATAAAATCTATTAATTTAGATGTTACCACATGAAGTACATTTTTCAGTGTACTATTATACATTTTTTTTAATGACCTTTTATTTGTATATTTTCAATTTCATTTTTTTTCATTTTTTTTTACTTTTTAAACAAATTTTTATTCGTTTTTTTTTATATATTTAATGAATGTAAATCTTCTTAAATAAAAAAAAATATATATTTTTAGTTTTAGTAATTTTAGTGCTTCAACATCAACTTAATTTAGTGAGTTTCCAAGGCAACATACGTTTTTTATTTAATATTTATATTTTATTTCGGCTTTATTCAATTAATGAAAATTATTCTTAATAGTTTTAGTTTTAGTTTGCAATAACTACACAGATTTCCATTTTAGGATTCATAAGGATTTCATATTTAAATATTAAAGGATTTATATACTTAAATATAATAAACAATTATATTTTTTAAATATTATTTTATGTAAACATAACGTGTCTGTGTGTGTGTGTGTGTGTGTGTGTGTGTGTGTGTGTGTGTGTGTGTGTGTGTGTGTGTGTGTGTGTGTGTGTGTGTGTGTGTGTGTGTGTGTGTGTGTGTATATATATTACCATTTACTGTAAAAGAATGCTGCATCTTTTATCTATATGTTTATCATATGAACATTTTAAAAGTTTCAAAAGCTTAAAGTTTTGAGTTAATTTCAGGTTAGACTTCATAAAAGCCATGACTTGTGGTTTAGTGTCTCGTTCAGGAATCACTCTGACTGATTCTCAACGGCACATTAGACTGATTCAACCTGATGATTAGGGTTAGGGTTAGGGTTAGGGTTAGGGTTAGGGTTAGGGTTAGGGTTAGTTAATGCTATTAGTTGAGACTGATCTCTGGCTCATACGTGTCATATGTTCACCAACTGCACTATGTTGTATATTTTATAGCCAGCTAGCCAAGAAAGATATATTGTGTTATTTTACACTCGTCGCATTCAGTTCAGACCTCAAACTCAAACCAAAACATAATTTATCTTGCTGTGGCCTTGTAGATCCTGTAGCGTCGGGAAACAGCCAGAGTATTTTACCTCGGTACTTCATTGAAACCACTGAAACCATAAGTCATGAAAATGATGATGTTTTTAAACATCGTAGCCAGAAGAGCTGGTTCTCAGTTCAAACCCAGTTTGCATGTATACTAATTTCATTCTGAATGCTAAATAATATATTAGCCAGCTTCCCTCAGTTGTTCACGAACAGCCCGAGGCTCCCGTTGGGGGGGCTGACGTGAATGTTTGCGAACTTAAAGTGCTTCAAGGTGAACACGAGCCGCAGAACTCGCCCCACTTTTCAACGCCAGCACGACTTCACATGATATTCCCGGTGCAGATACGGCCAGGAGACCGTCTCCTTGTACCCGATGACTTTACAGGGCCTTTACAGATGAGCTTCTGTTGGAGATCACGAGCCTCCGAGGGATAGAGAGGGTACGACACACATTGTTAGATAGCATGTCGTCCCGTGATATATAGGCCACATCTACAACACCTGGCCGAGCAGGAGCGCAATCTGCAGCGCTGCAGTTTCGTGTGGCCCTCCGGAAAATTGCTGGCAAATAAAAAGATATTAGGAGGCTAATAAGGGGCTCTCGCTGTGTTCATTCAGCTAAGTTTGCACACAGAAAAGTTAGTAACAAGCATGAAATGCGTGCACCTGGACGATGGCAATTGCACATGGAGGATGATCGAAACAGCTGGAGGCCTATTTCAGCCCCGGGCAACGCCACGTTCCCCACTGCCCTCTTCCATCGAGAGACATTGTTTTATTCTGTCATTTATTCACTCAGCGGGTCGCCTAATCTAATACGATTTACGCCACTTACATTTTTCATACAGTGCATATTAGCGGTTTAGTCCCGCCTGAGCGAGCGAGTTGTGGACCTTGCTCAAGGGCAACTATGACACTCTCATTTTACAGGTTCCTCTCACAGTTTTTGGCATTTCCCTCACTGTTTTTTTTTTATTCGCCTCGCTCTCCCTCGACTGCAGATAAGTTATGTTCAACCTCTCAGACGAGGCCCGTCCAAAAAGGCTTTTTGAGCAATTTAACATATTAAAGCTTCACAAAATGTCGTTGACACTTCGAGATTCTTGGAGTCGCACATGCATTATTAACCAAATTCAATTAAGTCGCAAGTACAAAAGAATTTTATATTGCTCCTCTAGAGATCCACGGATCTTCCCCTGAATGTCAGGGATCAGGGATGGAAACTTCCTTGATGTCTAAATTTTCCCAAGCCCGTCATTGGTTTTCATGAAGAAATATTTAGATAGACAATATTGAGTACTGACAGCATCTAATATGTAAACACTTAAGATATATATATATATATATATATATATATATATATATATATATATATATATATTAGGGCCGGGACTCGATTAAAAAAATTTATCTAATTAATTAGAGGCTTTGTAATTAATTAATCGAATTAATCGCATTTTAATCGCATATAAATTAGGGCTGTCAATCAATTAAAAATAATTGTGTTGAACATGTTATTGAAATAATGTTCAAATGTTCAAAGGGTGAGCATTGAAATAATTGTGCCTAGCAAATAATCAATGCAATACAATTGAACATTATTAAATTATTGAACATTATTAAATTATACATTTAATATTAAACATTAAATTATAAACATTATTTACACTTGCTTTATTACAGGTTTTTAACATTACTTCGAAAATGCTGCAATTTAAAGTTTGAGATGTTTTTCATCTGTTTTAGAAAGTATTTTTAGACTTTTGTTTTTTCAGAATAAAACTTGTTTTACAATCTTGAGCATGTGTTATATTTTTATTAAATGTGTTTAATTAAGCCATTGCTGCAAGTAATTTGACAGTTAACAATATTTTAGTGTACAGTTAATCACAAATTCAGTCAGCATTGTCATGACTCATTATCCCATGATGAAAGGTAAGACGGTGAAACAACGTCACGATATCAACGTTGATTCAATTTGCAAAACCGAAGCATAATTCAACATTGGTTCAACGTCGACATATAATCTTTATTCACTCATATTGAAAGAAGAGACAGTGAAACAACGTCACGACATCAACGGTGAAACAACGTCACGATTTCAACGTTGATTCGTTTTGCACAATCGAAACATAATCCAACATTGATTCGACCTTGGTCCCTTACGTTCACCGGTGAATCAACGTTGAAATGCGCCGGCTGTTTTTTTTATAAGTAAATGTTCCAATCAATGATCCAGGCAGCGCCAGCGCGTTCCCTCCTTCATTTTACAGTCGAATGGTGGCTAGAACCATAGACATGTATAGAAAGGCTAGATGGCTCAAGGCGGAGTCAGCTGTGTCGTCACTTGGCGGCCATCTTAGGTCAGGGCTCTGTGAATTAAGGTGAGTGATCAGCACGCACACAAATCCTCTTATCTCGCTGAAATCTGGACGGATTTACAAACGGTTTGGTTTCTTACAAACGTTATTAACGTGGCTATAATTCTGAATGCTTAAACATTTTGAACATAATTATTCATATGTATGCAGTATAATAGCTACATCTCTGACGTTTATAACAAACCAAACCGTTTGAAAATCGGTAGAAAATTGAGCAAGTTATGGTTATTTAAAAGTACATGCACCATGTTATGAGTGAGCGAGCACCCTGTCGTAAGATGGCCGCCGTGTGCGGATGTCGAGCTCCATTGGCCAGCAGCGCGGACGAGACATCTAGCCTTTATATGATATCTATGGCTAGAACGGCTCCAGGTTCAAAGGTCAATATGGAATGGATTAATCTGCGTTATTTTTTTTAACGCGTTATTTTTTCTCAGATTAATTAATCGAAATTAACGCGTTAATGTCACAGCCCTAATATATATATATATATATATATATATATATATATATATATTAGTGCTGGGCAAAGATTAATCACGATTAATCACATCCAAAATAAAAGTTTGTGTTTAAATAATATATGTGTGTGTACTGTGTATAATTATTTTGAATATATAAATACACACACATGCATGTATACATTTAAGAAAAAGATATATTTATATATAATATAAATGATATATATATATAACGTATATGCATGCAAATATTTCTTAAATATATATGCATGCATGTGTGTGTTTTATGGTTTTATGGTGTATTATGTACATTTTGTGATGGTTAATACAGCTTAAATAATCAAAAATGCCCCCTAAATTTATCACTACATCAAATGGCTGAAATAAAAATCAAGTGTAAATTAGTATAGAGCGTCTAGGAAGCCGAACCTTATATAAACCTGGTGAATAAACTGGCTCATATGCTGAAAAGTAGATTCATAGTTACTTATTTACTGCATTTACGTGCAAAAACTGTTAAAAACTGCAGGTGAGTTTAATAGCCATAGCGGGACTCTCAGTAAATGACGAGCAAACTCAGAGAAAGATAGTTTTTAATGGCAGATTTATTTATAAATGAAATCCAGATGGGACTAATAACAGTAAAATCATTTGCACTCTTTTTATGGATGAATGTAATTATCGTCAGAGCTCAACAAGTGTGAAAAACAAGTGAAACACTGTTGATTTTAAGATTTAACACACGTACAGTAAGCCTGAACAGAGTTTAATAATTGCACGGAACATAATGAAACCATTTTAATGCATATTATGTAAATGCATGACATATGTTCAACAAATGTGATGCGGTTAAGAATTGTTTATGCAAATGAACTCAGCAGGTTTGTAAGCATAAAAATCGTTTTGTTTTATAAGCTGTCCATACGTTAATATTGCACATATCAGTTTCTGTCCAGAAATGTAAATGCACTTTAAAAATGAATACAGTATTCATTTAAAAATGTGTGCGGGAACTATCACTGTCTTTAGACTTTTTATATTTGGCTTCATTATTTAAAGCCATGGCTTCTTCTTGCAGAGCTCTTTCCTTGTTTAATGATTGACTAAATAAATGAACATGATTGTTCTTCTTCTGATTTGGCTTTAAACTCAGGACTACACTGCTGGGACGCATCAAGTCTCTCTCTCTCTGGTCATCATCACACTATCACAGTGTCAGAGATGGAGGAGAGGATTCAGGCTATAGAAACCAGCATCGATCCGCTCCCTGCCGACCGGAGCCAAACCTGCTGACTGTGTGCAAATAGATGAAGGGAGTGAAGGGGGAAAAAAGAGCTTCACCCCTCTCTTTTTCTCTGCCTCTCAATATTTCTCTGTTGATTCTCTAGAATTATGCCGTTTGGTGTGTTTGCCTGCTTTGCCTCGAGGACTTTCTTATTCAGCAGGGTTGCAACATTGAGACTTAAAGAAGTGGCTCCTTTACAATTCATGAGTGTGAAAGTGAATGTGAATGTGAAAGTGAATGTGAATGTGAATTGGCCTCGACCTACAGGGTGTTCAAGTGGAGTTTCAATTGGAATGACAGGAAGAGGACTTTTATTTGAGATGAAACAAAAATAGTTCCATCATTAATATATACATATATATATTTTATGTGTCCACTGACCGATATGCATAACTGATTTTTAATTATTTTATTTCAGCTTCCTGCTTTTGTTGTTGTTGTGTGTCGTCATTTAGAAACCCAACAAATGACACCATTCATCAGTATCAGTAACACATATTAGTCAAGCTGTCTCTATAATTATGTAAGTCGCTTTATGTTTTTTGGCTTTGTTTTGAGGACTTTGCAGCAAAATATTAATAGCATTCTGGGAAATTAAGTGTTCTGCCACAATGGTCCAAGTTAATGCATTAAATACATTGATATAAATATCTAGTATTATTTTGCATTATATTATATGAAATATATTGTTCAATATATTGATATATACATGAATATATGTATATATAATAAAATTAATGAAATAAATATATAAATATAATATTAAAATACATATAATTAATGAAAAAAAACAATATATTGCAATATATATATATATATATATATATATATATATATATTGAATTTTACATTAAATATAGATTTATCATATAATTTATTTTAAATTAAATATATGTAATAACTTGTATTCAAAGTTTGTTCTTCACTTCTTCACTTCTTCCTTAAATGTACATTCTGCATCCTGTTTTCCACCTCAGTTCAGATTCAGTAATAAAATTGTAATATAAAAGGCATCTCAATTCAGTTCAATTCTCTATGGCACACAACCCTGTTCTCCACACCTCCTCTCCACTTTCCCCTCATTTTCTTTCACTTTTCCCATTTCTTGCTCCAAACATTCATCCGTCCATCTTTTGCTCATAGCCGTCCATTTTAAGCACGTCCGGTGTCCTCCATCACACTCCATCTTTGGCTTTTTTATCTGCTTTAAAATCCCTTTCATCCTCTTTCTGCCCATTTTCTCTTCCTCCTCAGCCTCCTCTTCGTCAGCGTCTGAACAGCAGGCGGACTGGGGAGATTAAAGCTCAAGTTCATTGGTTTTTTTTTCCTGCTGGTCCCAAAACAGAGCCATATAAAGCTGGAGGATTTGCCTCAGACATTTCATCAGATATATGCTGGGGTGCTTAGAGGGATCATTCACTCATCCATGAACACTGTGTCATGATTTACTCATCGTGATTCGTGACACAGTTGTTCAAAACCCACTTGACCTTCACGACCTTCTTTCTGTCGTTGAACAGTCCACAGTTTTATGTTTGTAGACGAGCGAATTTGATTGTTGAGTGTAACCCTTTAAATGAGTCTGATATGTGCAGTTTAATGTTTATAGGTGAGCGAATTTCCAGTTTTGAGTGAACAAACCCTTTAAATGAGTCTGAAATGTGCAGTTTTATGATTATAGGTGAGCGAATTTCCAGTTTTGAGTGAACGAACCCTTTAAAGGGATAGTTCACTTTGAAAATAAATTTTGGTATGTTTTAGCTTACCTCAAGGGCATCCAAGATGTATGTGTCTTTTTTTCCGCAGTAGTTTCAATTTTGATATTTTTAGGTCAAACCGTTCTTGTCTGTCAGTCATATAATGCAGGTCGATGGGCACTGTCTCAAAGAGCATGCTTTGTCCAAATTAAAACAATTCCCCATCGTCCAAATGAAACAATTCCCCATCGTAAGTACACATTGATGGCCTAAGACACGAAACGAGCGGTTTGTGTGAGAAAACGAACAGTATTTATATCGTTGTTATCTCTTGAAAACAGCACACATCCAAATGATCTGACAGCGCGGGCGGGTATAGATATATACATAGATGTCGCCTTGGCTACGGTTTCGTTCCAATGAACTGCAGTAGCCAAGGCGACATCTATGTATATATCTATACCCGCCCGCGCCGTCAGATCATTTGGACGTGTGCTGTTTTCAAGAGATAACAACGATATAAATACTGTTCGTTTTCTCACACAAACCGCTCGTTTCGTGTCTTAGGCCATCAATGTGTACTTACGATGGGGAATTGTTTCATTTGGACGATGGGGAATTGTTTTAATTTGGACAAAGCATGCTCTTTGAGACAGTGACCATCGACCTGCATTATATGACTGACAGACAAGAACGGTTTGACCTAAAAATATCAAAATTGAAACTACTGCGGAAACAAAGACACCTACATCTTGGATGCCCTTGAGGTAAGCTAAAACATATCAAAAATTAATTTCAAAGTGAACTATTCCTTTAAATGAGTCTGATATGTGCAGTTTTATGATTATAGGTGAGCGAATTTAGATTTTTGAGTGAACGAACCCTTTAAATGAGTCTGAAATGTGCAGTTTTATGATTATAGGTGAGTGAATTTCCAGTTTTGAGTGAACAAACCCTTTAAATGAGTCTGAAATGTGCAGTTTTATGATTATAGGTGAGCGAATTTCCAGTTTTGAGTGAACAAAATGTGTAGTTTTATGATTATAGGTGAGCGAATTTAGATTTTTGAGTGACCAAACCCTTTAAATGAGTCTGAAATGTGCAGTTTTATGATTATAGGTGAGCGAATTTCCAGTTTTGAGTGACCAAACCCTTTAAATGAGTCTGAAATGTGTAGTTTTATGATTATAGGTGAGCGAATTTCCAGTTTTGAGTGAACAAACCCTTAAAATGAGTCTGAAATGTGCAGTTTTATGAATATAGGTGAGCGAATTTCCAGTTTTGAGTGACCAAACCCTTTAAATGAGTCTGAAATGTGCAGTTTTATGATTATAGGTGAGCGAATTTCCAGTTTTGAGTGAACGAACCCTTTAAATGAGTCTGAAATGTGCAGTTTTATGCTGGCGTGGATGTGCGTCTGCTCTCAGTTGATTGTGTATTCAGGTCAGATCAGCCTTCATCTGAGGGGCGAGTCTGTATTCAGAGCACTTTTCGTACCAGTATTTCTCCATTATTAACATAAATTAATCATCAAACAGACAGACATATGCAGCTTAAAGAAGATGAAATCCAAGCCAGCAAATTAGCATTAGTGTTTTTATGACAGGAGCTGGGACTTCTGCTGCAGGTATGGGGTGACAGAATATCGTGTTCACCTTTTCAGCTATCAGTTCGCAGAATCGGGCAGTAATGGATCCCTGTGCTTATCATCTGTAATGTATGGAACATTTTCATTACTGCGTTTTCGAGGGCGCTGATAGCGTTCGCTGGTGGAATGGATTGCTGTTTGAGAGCATTAAGATGTAAGGATCTGTACTTATGTATGGAGTTGGTAAGATGTCACAGACGAGCAACTCTATTCCAACAGCATCCGATCGGATCAGTGCAGCTTTTCCTCTCTGGTTTGCTCTATCTTTGGGATAACTGAACCACCATATTTATGTATTTCAGCAAAGGAGGTTCTGCATGTGACATGGCCTGTCATCTTTTGCTTAATGCCCTGTTCCAGGCAACTCGGAACTTTTGTCCTGCTCTTACTTTTGAAAACCGATTGAAAGATTGGACATCCAACAATCCACAGATTGATCAATCCCACTTCAATGCGAAAGGTCATTTGAGGGTATTTTCAAGATGGTGATGTTCCACTGGTTATTTAATAATCTAAATTATTTTAGATACTATATTATTGTTTATTTTATTTATTTTTGTATTTTATTATTTTTTATCATTTTATTATTCAATTATTTTGTAGATTTATTATTGTTTTATTTTATTTTATTTTATTTATTGTATTTGTATTAATTTTTATGGCCTTGAGCTGTCTTTATGTGTGTTATTTTCAGTTCTTTCTTTTTTGTTGCATTTTTGTGATTTATGTGTTGCTTGCAAAAAAAAAAAAAGATTTTACGAGTGACATTTTTTTTTGAGTGAACAAACCCTTTAAATGAGTCTGATATGTGCAGTTTAATGTTTATAGGTGAGCGAATTTAGATTTTTGTAGTGAACGAACCCTTTAAATGAGTCTGTTATGCAGTGTTATGTTTATAGGTGAGCAAATTTGATTGTTGAGAAAACAAACCCTTTAAATGAGTCTGATATGTGCAGTTTTATGATTATAGGTGAGCGAATTTCCAGTTTTGAGTGAATGAACCCTTTAAATGAGTCTGATATGCAGTTTTATGATTATAGGTGAGCGAATTTCCAGTTTTGAGTGAACAAACCCTTTAAATGAGTCTGATATGTGCAGTTTTATGATTATAGGTGAGCGAATTTCCAGTTTTGAGTGACCAAACCCTTTAAATGAGTCTGAAATGTGCAGTTTTATGTTTATAAGTGAGCGAATTTAGATTTTATGGTCTTAAGTTGTTTTTATGTGTTATTTTCATTTCATTTTTTTTTTTTTTTTTTTTTTTTCATTTTTATGATTTATGCGTTGCTTGCAACAACAAAAAAAAGATTTTACGCCTCTTTGCAATGGCTACTTTTGAATGTCAATGCAGGAACAGGCTTTTTCACACATAATCGTGTAGTTATGAGACAAACACATGCTAATCTCCTGTTTTACACAGTGTGAAAAGAGAATGCATGCTTCCATTAGCCTTCCAGGTTAATAAAAAGATGGTGTGCTTGAAAGGACGCTAAAACCATGCATTTATTCACCCAAATGAGTGGCCATGTTGCCAATTACAGCCCTAAATGAGCTCCTAATAAGTTAATTGTTTTATTAGTTGCATCGCACTCTTGACAGCAACTGCGGTTTGTCTGATATTCATGATCCAATCCGAATGGAAAGTGTTGAGAGCGAAACCACAGATGAACACTGGTCCGACCGCATGCGTCGGGAGAGAGGTGTCTTTTTAATTCGCTCAACTACAGTAATGAATCAATTACGAGTATCAGCATAATGAAAACAGTAAACAGTTTGGCCTGTCAAAGCCAGGACTGTGCATTAGCATCTCATTTAGCACATAGGGTGTGATATGCTCATTTTGCCCATTTGCCGTATTTTCCCCTTCTGTCTTCATCCGTCTTCCACACGTAGCTGGGGACAAAGATGATAGGAGAAGATTTATCGGGATTGACAGGTTTTTAGAGCTCCGACTTGGAAAGGCTTGAAAAGGTAAATTGAAGATGGGTGGGAGCGAATCCCGGTCCTTTAAGCGACGGGCCAATTACTTATTCTTTCTGATGAAGTGGGAAGATGCTTCATGATCAGGTTAAACACTAAACCCACTTTTGCTTGGCTCAGATTGCACTCGCTCACCACGACGCACTTGCCAAGACGGGGATCGCTTTCCTGCCACCAGAAATGGTGCAGTAGCTATAGCTGAGCTATGCTTTTTCCTTTAGTGTAGTGTGTGTTACAATGGTTTGTGAATGTAGAAGTTTCAAAGATCAAAAGTGCAGATAAATCGAGTTATTGTCTCTCAAAAGACTGCCTGAAACGAGTCGTCAGTAAGTCCAGTGTAGGTTTGTGGCTAATTTGCATAATGCCAGCCTGTGGTCTTGATTGGCTGCTCGTGAACAGTGTCGGCTTTGCCCCGCCTTCAAACACTGTAGTTGTATCTGAGACTGGAAGAGTTTGGTTTGAGTTGTTCATGTCGAGAAGACGCTGTTTACTGCAAATCCACTTTGATGCTCTTACAAAGGATTAGATTGATACGGTAAAACCTTTGATATGGAAAATTATATCTATGAAAAGTTTCAGTCAGGATTCAGGCCGCATCATAGCACTGAAACTGCGCTCGTTAAAATCACAAATGATTTACTCTTAGCTTCTGACCAAGGCTGTATCTCAATACTAGTTTTACTCGATCTAAGTGCTGCGTTCGATACTATAGATCATACAATACTCTTAGATCGACTACAAAATTATACTGGTGTTCAGGGACAAGCATTAAGCTGGTTTAGATCATACTTATCAGACCGCTACCATTTTGTCTATTTAAATGGAGAAAAATCGATCATAACTCCAGTAAACTATGGAGTGCCGCAGGGATCTGTGTTAGGCCCTCTATTATTCTCAATATATATGATGCCACTTGGAAATATTATAAGGAAACAAGGAATTAGTTTCCATTGTTATGCTGATGACACTCAAATATATATTTCATCACGGCCGGATGAAAACGCTAAATTATCCAAATTGACAGAGTGTGTTAAAGATATAAAAGATTGGATGACGCGTAATTTTCTTTTATTAAATCCAGACAAGACAGAGGTACTACTTATCGGTTCAAAAAACCGGCCACAGAACCTCTCACAATACAACTTTGACATCGTAGGATGTCCTGTTACTTTATCCTCTACAGTAAAAGACCTGGGTGTTATACTCAATTGTAACCTGTCTTTTGAAAATCATATTTCGTATGTTACAAAAACAGCCTTTTTCCACCTTAGAAACATTGCTAAGCTACGTAATATGCTATCAGTTTCTGATGCAGAAAAGTTAGTTCATGCATTCATGACCTCGAGACTAGATTACTGTAATGCTTTATTAGCCGGTTGTCCTGCATCCTCAATAAACAAGCTACAGTTAGTCCAAAATGCAGCTGCTAGAGTTCTTACTAGATCAAGAAAATATGATCATATAACACCGATTTTATCATCACTACATTGGCTACCTATAAAGTTCCGTATTAATTATAAGGTATTGCTACTGACTTATAAAGCCCTAAACGGCTTAGCTCCAGTCTATTTAACGGATCTTCTATCACCCTATAATCCATCGCGCTCTTTAAGATCAATAAATTCGAGGCTTTTGGTCATACCTAGGATATCCAGATCAACCAAAGGAGGGAGAGCATTTTCACATTTGGCTCCGAAACTCTGGAATAGTCTTCCTGATACTGTTCGTTACTCGGACTCGCTCTCCCAGTTTAAAACTAGATTAAAGACGCATCTTTTCGGCCAGGCATTCACATTCATATAATATTGTTAATCTCACAGTTTCAAACTACAATCCGGCCTCTAGTTCATAAATGCCAGAGGAGAACTGGCCCCCGACTGAGCCTGGGTTCTCCCAAGGTTTTTTTTTTTTTCTCCATTAGGTCACTTGATGGAGTTTTTCGGTTCCTTGCCACTGTTGCCTTTGGCTTGCTCAGTTGGGGATATTTTGGGGATATTTAATTTTATTCTATCAATCAATAAATTCCACTAGAAACAAACTTTGTTGTATTATTTTATTTTAATTTAATACTGTGAAGCTGCTTTGATACAATCTGTATTGTGAAAAGCGCTATACAAATATACTTGATTTGATTTGATTTGATTTAAAACCGGCGTTATCGTTACTGTTCGTATCACTGTGTATCAAGTGCTGAGAAAGAGCTGAAACTCAGATATGCTAATGGGGGTTTAGTGTCCGACACATGCTGTAAGTGCTCGACCAATCACAACAGACTGGGCCGTCTGACCAATCAGAGCAGAGCAGGCTCTAAAAGGAGGAGTTTAGAGAGACTGAATCATTTATCAAACCGTTTCAGACACTGTGTGAAAAGAGCTGATGCTGCAATGCAAATTATGAGAACATTAAAGTGTTTTTTTGACCTTGGATGCATGTAAATCTATTGTAGGAGACTCCAAAACAAAATTTGGAAACTTTAAAATAGCATAAGAAGGGGACTTTAAATTGTCTAGATTGCAGTTTAACCGAACTGAACAGATGGTGTTTAGAGGGAATGCAAGAAAGTTGAGTGGCTGTTTTGTTCTGGTTTGTCTTTTTTCAGGTTACTGGTACTTATCAAATGCATTGTCTCATGACATTTTTACAAACATATCTATTTATACATGCATTGCTTTTTAATTTAATTAAGTTTAATTAGTGTATTTTATTTGTTCCAGTTCTGCATTTGAAGGCAAATATTCTAAACATTAATGACTTTGATGTTTGTGATTTTGTGTTGAACAGTAGTAGCTGATATTGATTGCTGTTAGATGAACTTGTGTTGTGTTACGAGGGCAACGGTCCGGCAAGGTCAGATATGCAACTGTTCTGGAAATAAGCTGGAAAAAAGGTTCATTTATAAACAAATTTATGAAGAAGAACAAGTTAAGGCAAACACAATAAACTGCATAAAACCAAACAGTTTTTGTGTGGTGATAAAACTGTCATACGAATAAGCTATAATGACGATTACTGCAAATATGTAAATTCTGCTATTAAAGTGTCTTTATTTTCATCCATTCACTACTTACAATCTATATATATATATATATATATATATATATATATATATATATATATATATATATATGTAGAGTTCAGATGCAAAAGCCTCTAAGTGCCATCTGAAATTTTCTTCTAGAATGATCATTTTTATCAAGCTCGTATATTTAATAATTTCACTTAAATGGCAATGAAAATTACCTATTAATTGTCATTTAAGTGAAATTACTGAACTTAAATATACAAGCTTGATAAAAATGATCATTCTAGAAGCTTCATGCTTTATTTATTTTTTTCAGTTTTAACAATATTAGTGCTTAACTTAAAGTTAGTTGCCAATGCAACATTTGTATTTTTTTTTATTTTTTTTTGAGCATTCAATAACGATTTTGAGGGATGTCTCATGCAGATATTCTGTGCAAACACAACATTTGCATTAACAGTTCTGACTGTTTCATTAACACATTTTTTTTATCAATGGTTGGTTGGTTCACTAAGCGAACATCGCCACCCAGGACTGGTTGGTCATTTAAGCGCGCTCAGCGGTGGACGGTGGCGATGGCAGCGCGGAGTGTGTTTCCATGAGGGATGTGGGAGATGTACGGGGTGGACAGATGGAGTAATGCGTTCCAGCTCGAGCCAAGCATCGTCCTGACTGGTTCTGGCTGGTTTTGACTGGTTTTGGCCGGTTCTGACTGGTTCTGACGGGTTCTGGCTGCCAGCCTGCGCAGGGAACGGTGGAGGCGTCAGTAATGCCTCATCACTGGCAGATGCCTCTCTCAAGGCCAAAATGTTTGCACTTGACTATAAGCCACCCACACATGCTTGGGTTTTCACAAGTAGCAGCCTGTTATATAAGCTGAATTCTGATGGCTCACTTGCGCTGGGATTTCTGTTTTTAATGATAACTCAATAATAAGTCATCTTGAGAGACAAACTTCAGCAAACAGCAGCACTGTTGCAAATTATCTGTAAAACGGTATTTTCTCCTCAGCGTTGTGCACTGTGTTGAGTCTAATTGACTGTGAATCATATAACGGGCTCTGCTAAACTAAAGGAGTCTGTGGGGAAATAAGAGAATCAACAAACTAGCTAACTCAGAATCAGTGCGGGAAACAGTGAAGGCATGAGAACGTAAATATCGTGACCAAATGTGATGAGGGTCTCGAATTACTCTAGGTAAATAGACCCGAAGGCCTTCTCTGTTATAAATTTAGAAATGACAGAACAAATTAGTGATGGCTGGAACAATGAATTTTTTTTGTGCCATTTTAATATTTGCTTTTCTTTTTGTCCCTGCCTGTGGATAGATAATACACAACCGTGTCTTATTGTGTTAACATTAATTTGTTACGGAATAAATTAATTAATTAAATAATAACTTAATATATAAATAAATGTATAACATTTATTTATGTATAATTTATGTATAAAATTATATATATATATATATTTTTTATTTTTTTTTATTTTTTTTTATTTTATTTTATTTTATTTTTTTTTTTTTGGGGGGGGAAATTATTTATATATATAATTTAGAATATAAAATATATTACAATTTATATATATACACACACACACATAAGTAAATAATGAAATAATTTCAAAAAGATATATATATGTACACCCACACAAACAAACACACAACTGTTTCTGATTGTTATAAAATATAAAAAATATAATTATAAAATACTGTACATACAAATGTTTTCTTATTAGTAATTATTTATTATTATTATTATTATTAATACATTATTTAATTATTTTTAATTATTTAATAAATGAATTATTATTTAATTAATATTTAATTATTTTGTTTACATTTTGATTCATTATTTTGAATGCTTTTAGTATTACTATTTTTTATTTATGTATAGTTTTTTTTATTACTTTTATACATTTTTAATAATATTTCTAACAGTAGGATGCTGTATCTGATTTTGTTAACATCAATTAGTGAAAGTGTTTCTGTTATGTAGTGTTTCAAAGAATCATTTTTACAAAACTTTGTTTGTTTTGCAGTAGCTTTTTTAATTTATTTTTTTGAACCACCACCACCTGAAAAAGTTTGAGAAGCATTGCTGTGCAGAAAGACCAGCTCAGGACAAAAGTTTGCTGTATCGGTGGTGCGGTTTGGCTGGCTCGGCGTGTCCGCGGGGAGGAGATGGTGGGTCTGGTTCACAGATCAGTGGGTTTAATTAGGTCTGATGTGTGGCGCTGAGAGTGGGCCTACACTCCTCTCACATCCAATCACTCACACACAGAGCAAGAGTGGCTTTCCTAGTGTAGTGGTGTAAGAGAAACGGATGAACAGTCTCTGTGGAGTTGTCCAGCTCTCCTCCTCCATCTCCAGCATCAAGCGTTGTCTGTTCTACTAACCATCAGCTCTATACAACCCCTAAGTCCAATGTTATGGGTTATCCCAGAGTCTACATTTAGAACGAGGACTGGCCCAGATATTCAATATTCAAAAGATATTTGTGATTTTAGAGTTTGCAAGTTTGATTCATTTCAGTGTGTCAATTAATATTTCAATGAATCAATTCAAAACTCTCAAAAAATTTGTTTACATAATTTTCATGTATTAAAATGTTGAATTACAAAAAAATGTTTACGTTAATTTAGTTAAAAACAGCAAAACATGATTTAGCTCAAACTATTCAATATATATATATATATATATATATATATATATATATATATATATATATATATATATATATATATATATATATATATCATTTCTAATAAAAACCAAAAAATATACATACATACATTATATATTTATATATATATATATATATATACAGTATATATATATATATATATATATATATATATTCTGTCAATATATAATGATAAATTATACAAAAATTCTTTAAAATAAACACATATAGATATAAATCAACTAAATTCCCAAAACGACTGCTCAGATGACACATTAAACTTTTAAATGCAATTTAACTTAAATTGCATTAAATTTAAATTAAATTGCATATGATTAAGCATTTGATTTGTCATTTGAGCAGTCGATTTTGCGAATTTGATTTATTATTTTAATTTTGTTATAGGAAAATTTTTTTATATGGCTGTATGTATGTTTTATAATAATAATAATAATAAAACATTCTCCTTACTATATTACTAATATTATTTGAAACTATTCTTGTACATACAGTATTATTTATATTATAATTTAAAATTATATATTTTTTAATATAATATAAATATTTTTATTGGTAAATATTTAATAACATTTAAATCATTTTATAGTTATTTATTTTAAATCATAATTTGTAATATATATATTAGTCAAAAGAATGAAAAATATGTAGATATTTTTAGCCATATCAGTAATCCCTTTGGCACTGACACATCTGTTGTATTTCTCCATCCGTCTGACTGCTGTTGTTGATTACTTCTCTTTCATGTAGTTCATGTTGACACTTCCATCAGTTTCCCAGAATGACTGTCTGTCGCTGGGGAGGCTGGAAGTCTAAATCAATCTGAATCTAAAGCCATAATAAAGTATATTTAATGCTGACAGACACACCGGATGAGGAACATGCCCTCATTAGGATAGGAGCTTGTGTTTTCCACAAGACGTATCGTCGACTATAAAGATAATTAAATGAATTAAGTATAATTTAAAAAAATGAAGTGGTGCCACTAACGTGAATGCGAAGCATCCAGAATCCGTCCTCAAGAGAAGCTGTTTTTAGATTCGCAGGGTGACTCAACAACAGAACAGCTCACAGTTTGATGTGTCATTTGTTTTTACAGCTGTATATTTTTATAGGACTTTTTGCAACTCAGTTTTTTCAGCGTCAGTCGCATAATCCTCGAGAAATGCCATCAGTTCTTTAATTTGGATCCATTTCAAGATGAAAATAGCATTGGGTAAGCTAATACTGTTGAGTTCTGCTTATAGATTAGCACTGCATGTCATAACACACACACACACACACACACACACACACACACACACACACACACACACACACACACACACACACACACACACACACACACACACACACACACACACAGTGGTTTGTTTTATATACGAGTCCTGTCACTTGAATCGTCACTCTGTGTGTTTGCTAATCCCTGAATGCTAAATCCTAGTGTGATTTAAGCGGGTACAAGAACTACATAATCTTATTGTCATGATCTGCAGATTTATCAGCTGAACATCCATGATGTGAATCTCCCGTTCCTCCACATCCCAATCCCAGCTCTATTGAGATCCGGAGAGTGTGGAGGCCGTTTGAGTTTAGTGAACTCTCTGGCTACGTTTACATCCACAACTTTTGTTTCAGTCGGACTGAATTCATTCCGATTAATGAATCCGAACGTAATGTTAACATGAACGCTAAACATGTGATCGGGTTGATATTCATATTCACAATATTGAGCTGTTTGCGCATAATAACCATTCTCCATTGTGCCACTGCTTATATTCATCACGCAGTAAAAATGCCCAAAACCAGTCGCCTGTGGATGAGAATCCGAAACTAGGACTGGTGGGACGTTGTCCTGCTTCACTTCACGCTAAGGAGTGAAACGCGAATTTTAGAATGACGGGACACTAATTTATATGACACTTTATTCAGCAGGACAAACGGCTCGTTCCGCGCGTCATTACGCTATTTCTACGTCACTGCACATGCGCAGTCCTTTCAGTTTCGGTTTTCAATCCGATCAAGTGTTCACATGTTCTCTGGATCGGATTAGAAAAGGAATAAACCGCCCCTTTCAATCCGATCGAAATTTAATTGGGATCGAGCTCAATCGGATCGAGTAAGGTGTTTACATGAAGGCTTTTCAGTCCGATTGAGCCGTCAATCCGATTACTAATGGATTATTTGGTTGCATGTAAACGTAGACACTGAAACAAGAAACCAGTCTGAGATGATTTGAGCTTTGATGTTTGCCATCAGAAGATGCTCATAAAGAGATGAACATGATCAGCATGATCATGTGGCGTTTAATCGATGCTCAATTGGTACCAAGAGGCACAAAGGGTTGCAAGAAAACATATAACACACCGTTAAAGCACCAGCAGCCTGATCTGCTGATATAAGACAGGATGATCCATACTTTCATGTTGTTCACGCCAAACTCTGACTCGACCATCTGAATATCTCAATCGACACTCATCAGAACAGGCGACGTTTTTCTAATCCTCTATTGTCCGGTTATGTAGCCTGGAAATCCAGACCTAAATCTGAAAGATTAATGGTTTGCCATCGACTAATGAAAATCGGCCAGCTCGAGGGGCGGCACCAAGCGTGCATTTGAAAATCTCACTGCACGCAATTGGATAACACTACGACCAATCACAACACCCCATACGCTTAGCTAGCAGCAGAGCTAACTGGTAGATTAGACTCTTGCCGTATCCGGTCGGCAAAACAGCAAAAACGCCCTTCTTGCAAAAAAAATAGGATTCGAGTGGCGTCTTCTGTTCCTCTTTTAGATAAAAAGCCAAGTCTAACTCTTTCATTGTAAAACAACTGGTTTTCAAAGCCGTTTCAAACAACTGGTGTTCATCCACAGCCATCTTGCAATGTTTACTAATGACTGCGACGTCACAGCGCTGTCGTCATCTCGCCTCTGGCCCGCCTATATCAGATAACCCGATGTGATTGGTGCAGCTCGGATTCAAGGGCATATTTAATGAGCATCATTACTCGACGCCAGAGTAAACTCGCTGAGCAAATTCAACTTGTGCTCTCGTGAGAACTCTGGATTTCCAGGGTAGATAACCGATATATTGGCTGATAAATGTAAATCAAGTTTTACGATAACATTAAAAATGAACATATCTGTGGATATGGTGGCTGATATATCGTGCATCACTAAGATCCAGTGATCGCTGTCCACTCATCATGCCTAGATCTAGACTTAAAAAACGAGGCGATCGCACTTTCAGGTCTTTAAACTTTAGAACGGTCTACCTTTTCACATCAGATTAGCTCCCTCTATTTCTCTATTTCCCTAAATAAGCTCTAAACACTTAGAGATGGTCTTCTGCAGACCTCGGTTGTAACAAGTGGTTATTCAAGTTCCTGTTGCCTTTCTATCAGCTTGAAGTTCATCATAAGCAGTTTCTCCACAAGATGAGAAAGTCAATGCTAATGTATAGAAGCTGCGCAGTGTCGTTCACACAAACACTAAACATCGTCATGGTAACACACATGACATTTTAAAAATGCAATAAGCATTAATTTAACAACATTAAATGTAACATAAAAACCTATATACATAACTGATGAAGAAACTTAGTTATTTCAACAAAAATACATCAAATGTGAAGTGTCACGCAGGGAATTGTGGGAATGTCAATTTACGGTTTTTCACTGTAAATTATACAATGACTTGTTCTTTCACTTCCAAAAACTGTAAATTTAATGATATTTTACTGTACAATTACATTAAATGTACTGTTAGTTCTATCAAAGTTATTTACCGTATATAGTACGGTATTACTATTAACCAATTAACAGTTTTCAACCGTAGCATTTTTACAGTCTTTTACCTTTAAAATCACTCTAATGTTTTACATTGTAGTCCTCCGGCATCAACAAGGCATTTTCACTCACAGAACTGCCGCTCACTGGATATCTCATCTTTTTCGGTCCATTCTCTGTAAACTCGTTTGTTTACAGATGTTTGTGTGTGGAAATCCCAGTAGATCAGCAGTTTTTGAAACACTCAGACCAGCCCGTCTGGCAGCAACAACCATGCCACGTTCAAAGTCTCTTAAATCACCTTTCTTCCCCGTTCTGATGCTCCGTTTGAACTTCAGCAGATCATCTTGACCATGTCTACATGCCGAAATGCATTGATTTGCTGCCATTTGATTGGCTAATTAGATATTTGCTTGAACACACAGTTGAACAGGTGTACCTAATAAAGTGGCAGATGAGTGTGTACATATATAAACAATAGAGAACATGGTCTGTAAATTCACAAAGCTTTTTTTTATCAGAACGCTCCCTCTTAAACTCTGCTGGTTAACAAATGTCCTAATTGGCCCATGTGGCTCTTTATCTCCATGCAGATGCTAATAAACTTCACTTGGCTAATTAAACCAGGACATCTAGCTCAGTCTGTCTGGACTCTGGCCTTTCTGGGTCAGTGAGCTGCTCTCTTCATGTCGTTGTGTTCGGGTGAATCTCACGAAAGCTGTCGAGAACATGGCCGGTCACATTTCACTAGGCCCAGACAGAATCTGTGGACTTTCTTTTGCATTTTCCGAGCTGATGTTGAGGTGAAATCTGTGCTGAAATATGTCAAATGGAGATGAGTGCTCTTGTTAGTGGCTCAAAGCATTGTTAAATCAACTCAAATATATATGTGTGTGTGTGTGTGTGTGTGTGTGTGTGTGTGTGTGTGTGTGTGTGTGTGTGTGTGTGTGTGTGTGTGTGTGTGTGTGTGTGTGTGAGAGAGAGTGTGTGTGTGTACAGTATATACATATAGCCAATTTTTTGAATCACTGTTCAAACACTTTCCCCACTTCCAATTCTCATTACTGTAATGTAATTACTTTTACTGTAATGTAAATGTGATGAAAATATAAAAATGCACCAAAATGACATCAAGACTAGAGTTTCACCATTTAGAATGATATAAAATAAAATAAAATAAAATAAAATAAAATAAAATAAAATAAAATAAAATAAAATAAAATAAAATAAAATAAAATAAAATAAAATAAAATAAAATCCAATAAATCCACATTACGGTAATGACAACCATCATGAAAATGTCACAATGCAAAACATTTTAGGGTCCCAACATATTTATTAATCAAAATATAATACCTTTTGATTTTAGGGTGCAATGCGACCTGGACATGTTCCTGACAGGTAACCTTAACCTGTCATAAGTGTATTAAAAATGTAAAAATCAGCATGCACGTCCGTGAAGTAATTCGAGAAGTGTTTATCTGATAACACTTTACAATAAGGTTCATTTGTTAACATTAGTTAATGTATTAACTAACATGAACTAACCATGAGCAATACATTTGCTACTGTATTTGTTAATCTTTGTTAACGTTAGTTAATAAAAATAAAGCTGTTCATTGTTAGTTCATGTTAGTTCACAGTGCATTAACTAATGCTAACAAGATTTTAATATTAGTAAATGTTGAAATTAACATTAACAAAGATGATTAAATGCTGTATAAGTGCAGGTCATTATTAGTTTATGTTAACTAATGTAGTTAACTAATGTTAATTAATGAACCTTATTGTAAAGTGTTAACGTTTATCTTAGTTTTGAAAAGAGGCAGACATGTTTCTGCAGTTGTTCTTTCTCACTCTCCTGTCAGTAACTCGCTGGAAAAAGAAGCAACAAGGAACAAAGACAGGCAGGGAACTGAGACTACATCAGATGATTAAATCAAGATGGCATGTTCCCGCCAGGGATTGTGGGTAAGGCCCACCTCAGAGGTCCTGCTGGGCCCGTCTGATTGTTGACGGGGCTCATTTGGTCCTCCAGGGGTGAGATCCTTTGGGTAACGTTTAATTAGCAACTCATTACGACTGTATGGAGAAAAAAACATCTGGTCTGAATGATTATACGAATAAGAAGTTGAGTTTAGTAATTAAGATGTGTGGAAGAGTCAGACGGGACGAGGGATGTCGCTCTCGGAGGAGACGTCACACCTGGATTGAATTAGAAGTATCTAGAGATCGGCGTCGGATGATTCCTCGGAGATGCCTCAACTTATTGAACGTAGTCCAATCATCAGGATAGCAATTTACACATAGGTTAAATACGGTTATGAACCCACTCCCCAATAACAGAGTAGCCGGCTCTTTGAGATTACTTACAAGGCTAACGGCGTAATCTAATCAAGACTTCTCCCCGGGAACCACTTACACCAAGCACGTGCAGAGAGCAAACAAAAAGACATGCACACACTAGGAAATAAACAGGGGAATTCACTAACACGAGTCCTAACCAGACGCGACACCACTGGATTTCAGCGACAAGCAATTTGTCTGTCCACACTAGAGGCGACATCAATCACAGCCAATCAGAAGAGAGTGTGGGCGGAGTCTCTGTCTCTACCTTTTTTCCAGATTTTCACATTTCAATTAATAGGAAAATTCCATCAAATTGAATGGAATAATCCTTACATACTATTCATATTATTAATTTAAAAATAGAGCTTAAAACATTTTGTATTGATCTTAATGGAACAAGGGAATGGACTGTGAATGTGATTCATATTCATAAATTAAAAAACAAACAAACAATGTTTTAATATTTATTTAAAGATTTATTTAAAAAAAAAATATTAAGCTCTAGTTTTTTGCTCATTTAAAATTCTTAATTCATAATATGTAAGGATTATTCAATTCTATTTGATGGAATTTTACTGTTAATTGAAATCATAAATCTTAAAAAAAAAAAAAAGTGAGTGCACTGATTTAAATTATTTCAGCACACCGGATTCACGCAACGAATTATAGAAATCGAGGTTCTGTACCATTAAGAATTAAATTGAGAATGAGAATAAAATTCACATAAATGTGATTTTTAACTAGAAATGCAAAATTTTGTCTAGACAAACTTGACAAGACCTTGTATGAAAGTTTTAAAAAATGTTTAAAAAGCAAGGACACATTAAATTGAGCAAAATTAAATACATTTAATATGTTACAAAAGTTTTCTGTTTTAAATTAATGCAGTTCTTTTGAACTTTCTATTCATCAAAGAATCCTGAAAAAATGTATCATAGTTTCCAGAAAAATATCAAGCAGTTTTGAACATTGATAATAATCATAAATGTTTCCTGAGCAGCAAATCATCATATTAGAGTGATTTCTGAAGGATCATGTGACACTGAAGACTGGAGTAATGATGCTGAAATTCCAGCTTTGATCACAGGAATAGATTACATTTGACAATATATTCATGCAGAAAACAGCTTTTTTAAATTGTAATAATATTTCACAATTTTACTGTTTTTACTGCATTTGTGATCATATAAATGCAGCCTTAGTGAGCAGAAGAGACTTATTGCAAAAACCTTAAAAAATTGACCCCAAACTGATGGATGGATGGATGGATGGATGGATGGATGGATGGATGGATGGATTGGATGGATGGATGGATGGATGGATGGATGGATGGTTGGTTGGATGGATGGATGGATGGATGGATGGATGGATGGATGGATGGATGGATGGATGGATGGATGGATGGATGGATGGATGGATGGATGATTGGATGGATGGATGATTGGATGGATGATTGGATGGATGGATGGATGGATGGATGGATGGATGGATGGATGGTTGGATGGATGGATGGATGAATGGATGGATGGATGGATGGATGGATTGATTGGATGGATGGATGGATGGATGGATGGATGGATGGATGGATGGATGGATGGATGGATGGATGGATGGATGGATGGATGGATGGTTGGATGGATGGATTGGATGGATGGATGGATGGTTGGTTGGATGGATGGATGGATGGATGGATGGATGGATGGATGGATGGATGGATGGATGGATGGATGGATGGATGGATGGATGGATGGATGATTGGATGGATGATTGGATGGATGGATGGATGGATGGATAGAGTACTACTTTAAGTGCAAATAGCTGGTTAATCTGTTTAAAATACTGTGCACCATCGTGTTTAATGAGTTCTACACACTGACTTGTGTTTGCCGGAGAAAGAATTGCGCTGTCCTCTGGGAAGTTAAAGGGCAGATCATCACGAACCCAACACTGCAGATCTGCGAGTCATAAACAGAACACAGGCTTTGATTTAATCTCAGTCAATGCGTGAAGATTTGCGACTCTTGATGGGAGATATACACTGGACTGTGTTGCACTTAACCTGCCTGACTCCTCGGGTGATTCGCTCGGGCTCCTCTGACTGATGCCTCGCCACTCCAGCCGACTGACTGACACTCGACAGGGCGTCTCATTACACATATAGATAGAAGAGCCCTGCCAGCTTACCCTCTCAGAGTTTGCCCCGTCACTCTTTCACTTGACCGTGAAGCACTGCCCAAAAGATGTGAACAGAGCTAATCATTCAAACGCCAACCATACTTTAATAATTCTATCAGTGTCTAAACATAAATAAATTATATAATTAAATGGAAATATTTACATAATATGAGATCAAATAGTGTAATAAGTTTTTATTTGCCTTTTTAAACTTCAATACTTCAAACAAGGTCAATTCACTTGAGAAGCAACACTGCAGATGTTAAGACTTTTTCTTACTGAAAGTTTTCATTTAAGTATAAACAAGTTAAAACAAGTTTTAAAATAGTGTAGTGAGACAAAATATGCTTATACCCAAGATATAGTCAGTATATATATATATATACACTGTAAAAAATTTCTAACCCTCCCAAATCAAAAATTTCAAGTGACCGATAACATCTAAATTTTTCAATTGGCCCAAGTGAAATTCTTGTTGCAATAGTCTGTTAACATTGGCTCAATGAGAAATAATACGTCAGAAAAATTGAAAAATTTAGATGTTATCGGTCACTTGAAATTTTTGACTTGGGGATGTAATTTTTTTTACAGTGTATATATATATATAATGATACAATTACAAGTCATTCATTTCATGATAATAATTTTTTAACCTGGAAGACATGACAAAAATACTTTTATAAGAAACATTTTATAATCAATAATTGTTTTTGTTTTTTGCTATATGAAAAGGATATTTGTTTTATAAACACAATTTGATTTCATGGTTTATTTCAATTATGGAATCTGATTAGATAAGCCAAATTTAATTTAATATAAAAAGGATGGATTTATTAAGTATCCAGATTTCCTGCATACTGATTATCCCAATAAACTCATGCATTTGTAAGATGTCTTTATCCAAAGCGCTTTTCCCTTTAAGTCCCTTTAAAGCAAGTCACTCGGCGACCGTCTTCATGTCAAGAACCAGGGATCTACATACATGTAGACTATATAACCTTTTTTCTAAGAGTGATGTGCATTCCCTTTGAATCGAACCTGTGACTTTTACACTGTTTGAATTTACTGAAAACTCAGCACAAAAATTACATTAATTACAACTAATCACTGAAGGGACTTTCCCTCCACATTTCAGCGTACCATCGCTCTCCTGCGGATCCGGCACATCATCGAAGGGAGCGAATGGAGGGGTGTGTTTGTCTTTCTCAGATCAATAGCTCAACGCTGATGCTCTGAAAGACAATTTATGAGCCATAAAGGACAAGGCCGGTGCGTTCGTTCCAACTGCATCTTTCTGGTCCTCTCTTGAGCAGCTGTGTGTTGGAGCAGGAGGTGATGAGGGCTCACGGGCTTCTCCTGACGGTTCACTGAGCAGATGCCACACGGGGGGCGTTTGAGAAGGGCACGGGGGGGTGGGGTTGGGGGGGGGTGAATGATTACAATTTTGTGAAGCACTGAAGTGAAAATGACAAAAAAAGACAAGAAAATAATCAATTTTGGCAGCAGTGGTCCTCTTAGACGCAGTGGGCAGATGTCGCCGCGGCTCGTGTCCATGTTTGTTGTGTCTCAAGAATTGCCGTTATTTACGGTGGCGTGTTTCAGTGTGGGATGTCTTTCAGGGGGTTGTGGGTCTTTTAAAGTCATTTTTCAATCATTCTGTTAGGCAATGTTTTTCATAAATACTTTTTTCTTATACTGGTTGAAACTCTCTTCACATCCTGATAGCAATCAAGTATAGAAGTAGCCTAAGTAAAAAAACAGCAGCCGCATTTTACAGTTTCACCTGAACCAAAACACATGAGCTTATGAACAATTGTGGTTAAAAAGTAAATACATTTTTTTTTTTTTTTTAGAAAATGACCGATCGTTTCACTAGATAAGACCCTATTCCTCAGCTGGGATCATGCAGAGCCCTTTGAAATGCTTTAAAGCCCTTTGAAACGTCATTGATTTGAACTTCAACATTCTGGTTGCCATTGAAGTCCACTGTGTGTAGAAAAATCCTGAAATGTTTTCCTCAAAATACTTAATTTATTTTCCACTGAAGAAAGAAAGACATGGACATCTTGGATGGCATTGGGGTGAGTAAATTATCAGGAAATTTTCATTTTGAGGTGAACTAAACCTTTAAGATATGGCAAGCTGTGACGTTCTGCTCGGATCTCGTCCTCAGGATTTATGTCAACAATATCAACTTTCGATCAGTATCATCACTATCGATTTCTATGTCAATACTATCAACGCCGAAATCAATCTGCAGCAGTCAGGTGGTACAAGTCAGAGCTCTACACTGTTTACGTTCATAATTGTTGTAGTGTTATGTGCTTTGAGACATGAGGTAGTTTAACGCCGTCTCTCGTGACGCTTCACAGACTCTGTTTTGGCTCTGGGTGATCATGTGTTTTGAAGGAGGTGTGGCTTTCATGATCTTTTAGCCTTTCCGAAATTGCCTTCCCTACCTCTAAAGTCCCCCTGTAGTTTAGTAGTTTATCTTTGATCCCCAAAAGGACATATTTAATTTTTCTTCCTTGAAAAAAATTTCTCCATGCCTTAAAATAGCTTGTTCTATGAATATGCAAATGAGCCCCGCCTCCACTTACTCACTCAGCTCAAAGATCCACTCGTTGGCGATCATACGTTTATCTGATTGGTTACAAGGTAGTGTGTGACGTCAGAAACACCAGCGATTTCAAAGCGTGTTTTTGAGACTGTCTTTGGTTCACTGCAGTTTAAAGGAGGAAATACTCAGAAATGGAGTCGACTTATGAATTTACACATGGTTTGTCTTAAAGCGTATTAAAAACACCACATAGACATATAAACAACATTAAAAGCTGGATTTTCACCACAGGGTGACTTTAAGGTTTGTCTTGTTAGCTCGAATCAATTAAATAATATTAACAGATACAATACTTTTAATTCTAATGTATTAGTAAATGTTGAAATTAACATTTAAATAAGATTAATAAATGCTTTAGGATTATTTTTCATTGTTAGTTTATGTTGACTAACGTGAACTAATGTTACAGTTTTTTCAGTGGGCTCCAAAAGTCTGAGACTACACAGAGGATCTGATATTCAGATTGTGATTTATACTGAAAGTTTTAGCATTTTAAACTATGTAAAACAAAGAAACAGTATGACGTAAAATGAATATCGAAGCACAAGATGCTTTTTGGTGCTGAAGACATTCTCAAATTCATGTAAATTTTTGTCATGCTTTTGAAATATTTTTTGTGGCTTTAAGTCTAAAATAGGTGATCTGACCCCTCAAAGTCCTGTAATCCGCACATGCTAATGCATCTCTGATTCTGGAGCCGGAGCAGCTTGAGTAGTTTCATTAGCATGTGCTGATGAGAGGCGATCTGGCACTGAATTTGTTCTTTTTAATGTTTTACTGAGTCATCGTTGCGGTTGTCAACCCCCGAATCTCTCGTATTGAAAAAGGAAAATGTTTCCACTACAGCAAAAGGTCATTTCTGACACGGCGGCAGATGTAGGGATGAAGTGATCAAAGGATATTTTCTGAAAGTTCATTCAGCACTTGAATTGGTCAAAAAGAACGATTGCGACCTCAAATGACTGTGAACTTTGTCTTATGTTGAAAAATCGCTGCTCACTGGCCTTGTTCTTGAATATTGAGCAGAATAAATTTCTGTTTAAATTGTTCTTGCATAAACCATTCTTGCATAAGTTGCCGCAAATGCAAATTTCAGTGTAAACTCTTGAACGCAAAATCCAACAATTTGCATAAGAATCCTTTTTACATGATGTTTGTTCTTTTTTGTTCTTCTATGTAAAACACTTTGAATTGCCATTGTGTATGAAATGTGCTATATAAATAAACTTGCCTTGCCTTGCCTTTGTTGCACGAAAGAGGCCAAATGTGCAATTGAAATTATGCAAGTGATTTTGTATATTTTTATTACTTATTATGCTATTACTAAAGTGTTTAGATTTAGAAATGAACTAATAATATAGTGAAAACCTGATTAAGTAAATTTTAAAGTAAACATAAAATAAAAAAATATAAATGATATAAAAAAATGTATTTAGTGTGTTAATGCATTTTTTGGAAAGAAAACAAAATTGTATATGTATATATATATAATATATAATATATATATACAATAATCTAGTGCAAACCACATGTCAGCATATTGTCTAATATGTTTATCACAACAGCTAAAGATGATTTTAAAATATGAGTGTAGACTAATTAATATTTATGATTCTGGTGCCTCTGTCTCCACTACCTTTAATACAAAGTGACGCCCGTTCTGAAGGTCCCCAAGATGCAGTGCTGAGAGTCTGACCTTGTAATGCAGGGGTCAGAGGTGTAATTTTCAGAGGGACGAGTTCAGTGTTCCCATTAGTTGGGCACGGCGCGGGAATTAATTAAAAGCATGCGCCGCCCTATAAATGATAAATGGTCTCCAGTGAGTGGATGCAAGTGGAGGCTATGTATGTCACTCTCTATGTAATGCATTATTCATTCTGATGCCGTTTTTCACTGCAACCAGGGCAGCAATTGTCATGCATTCTCAATTATTTCTCTTTCTGTTGTCTCGTGTCAGGTTAACCTTCCTCGCCTCGCCACGGCACCCTGTTTATCTCCGCTGACCTTTCCTGTGATCCCATAGCACAGCTGATCATTTCTAACATCTGTTTGTGAAAGGGCAAATAAGTGTAGTCACAGTTCAGTGCGGTTTAACTGTGACCTCAGGGCAAAGATGAGGCAAACTTGTTAAGAAATTATAAGAGTAACAGACTCGTACAACTGTTTACTCGCCTGGCCTTGTCTAATGCCATTCTCGTTACTCTCACTGCTGTTTTGAGCGAGTCTTGGGTTTTTAAATGAATCTTTTGAGTGAATCATTCTTGTTCACATTCATGCCCTACAAGCTTTTTGTTGGCTAAATACATGCTTTGTGAGTCAAGTCAGTGTTTCAAAGGCTGTTAATGCATGTGTGTATATGTATATGTGTGTGTGTACTATATATACACTGCACATATAGAATTTTTTATGCTTAAAATTTGTATTTTCTGCTCATCAAGGTTGCATTTATTTAATAAAAAAACAGTAATATTGTGAAATATTATTACAATTTAAAATAATTGTTTTCTGATTGAATATATTTTAAAATGTAATTTATTCCTGTGATCAAAGCTGAATTTCCAGCATCATTACTCCAGTCTTCAGTGTCACATGATCCTTCAGAAATCAGGTGGCAGTGTACATACATATATGTATATATATTATTATGAATAAATATTCATATCTATATAAAGACATGCAACAGATTCTTGTTTCGTTCGTGAAGAACTTTCTTACTTTTAGACGAATCGGTTGCATGAACCATTCAATGACTCACTTATGTGATTAAAAAAAAACACTTGTTTGTCGCCACCAACTGGTATAATGTTGTAACTGACAGAAAGCGTCTCTGAACGAATCGGTGAACAAATCTGAACGAACTGTTGTGGTGAACTCCAAACGGTTCAGTTGGAATGATTCAAAAGATTCGCTGAGATGAATTAAAACCCCCAGCACTACAACGCCGGCCTGTATTTCCCAACCCTCCCCCTCGTCTGTACTTCAAACAAGGCCTGTTTTCATCCTACATCTGTGGGAGAACAGGCAATTGAGGGCCACTAGAGGACTGGTATTAGGGGAAGAGAGCTGGAAAAGGTGGAAAGACAAGAGCAGAGAGGAGGAGAGTATGCATCCATGCATGACAATGAGGATAGCATTCAATTAGAAGCAGTTCATGGCCTCTGATGTTGATTACCTAAGACAGATCCGATCCTGGTGTCTCACTGATTAAAATGAAGGAAGGCCAGTAGAGGACAGAACGAACACAAGTGTTACACTCAACCTCCGAACAGGTACAGAGTGTAGAAGATGGGACAAGTGGGCAGAATGGTAATTGGGTGAATGTCTCAAAACCTGCCAAGAATGTGACCAGGGCATATTTGCCCTTGAAATACTGAGAAATTATATATTGCTTTAAGAAAATGAGGTCTATTAATATTTAAATTAAAGCAAACATGATATTAAAAATGACCTTTTACTACCTTAATGCATGTTTTTGGCCTTATTTTGATTCATCAGTGCACGTTATTCTGAATAGTCAAATATTTACTCAACCAGTGTTAATTTAGTATCACTGAGATGCTATTACTTTTTATTTTCCATTTTCATTTTAATTTAATATCCTTTTTATTCATTTTATTTGAGTTTTATTTTATTTGTACTTAAGGGTTAAACTAAATGAAACTGAGAAAATGAAACAAAATGGAACAAAAGAATAGATAACAGGAGCAGTGATATGGAGTAAGGCATCCATTTATGGTTTTAATAATTATAATCATGTACACTGATGTTGTTATTATTACATACTGTTAATCTAACTACTATTTGCACTTTATGCAAAGAAAATACTGCTATTATCACTAAGGTTATGTATTATTGTATGTTATTTTAGTTAAAATTTGTTTTATTTCAAGTGACAAAAAACATTTGAAACCCACATTTGGTCTTTTCATGATCCAGTTATTTACTTATGGATAAGAAAACAATGCATTTTATTAAGGTTTTGGTTATACTATCTTTAATTTGTGCTCATTTAAAAAAATATATATATATTTTTTTTTAAGTATTATGGCATTTTTTGTATTAAATTACAGTAAAAATGATGTTTTACAGTAATGATAAACCAATTTTCAGTCACCTTTGAGAATATTGGGAAGTACAAAACAAAATGCAGTATAGTAGTGAGAAATAGTGAAAATAATGCATGAAAATAATTAATTTTAGGCTTTATTTTTTAATGAAAGGTCCTAAAATAAGACTTAATTTTCATTATGTAAAATAGATTTTTATTAGATTTTTGGGGCCTGTGTTTAGAGGTCTGCAATCCCGCGGGATCCGACGCAGGGACAAGTTTTGAAATGCAATCCCGAAAAATATAATTATCTGATAATAACAGCACGGACAAGTCTGTCACTGGAGATCTGAAGTGGTGTGTGTGTGTGTGTGTGTGTGTGTGTGTGTGTGTGTGTGTGTGTGTGTGTGTGTGTGTGTGTGTGTGTGTGTGTAGCCTATAGACACCAGAACAAGACAGAGACTAACTGGACCGGGACTGAAAAAAACCTACTTGCGGGAACGGGACAAAACGTGAACGTTTCGGGTGGGAGCAGAAAAAAATATAACATATTGTTGGCGGGAGACTGTGTGATCGGGATATGTTTTGATAAGATTCTGCCAATTAGCATTAACCAGGAGGATCTGGGCGGGGCTTAGCGGCACAGGGCTGTCTCTGATTGGTCAGGTATGGTGGATATAAATAATTCTTCACCTATTTTATCTCTTCACTGTGTTTTCAACTCAAGGGCTGCTAATGTTTCTCAGTGTCATTATTCTGGCAGCGAATTAACGTCCAGACATCTTCAGTTTGTGATTACTGGAAAGGGCTTTTTCGTGTTTTAATGCTCATTTGTATTGTATTTAATAGATCTTCTATTGTTGTTTTTAGTGCACACACATGTCTCGAGGAGAAAGCGTTGTGAGATTTGACTGCGGCCCACGGGGGGATTGGGCTTTCTGAGCCGTCACCCTTGAGGAACACCGCTTTTGTCTCGTAGGCCACGATTATTAGCCGTCCCGCGGGACAGAGGCGACTCATCATGCACTTGTGAGTTTAAGTCGTTCCCTTATGGCTGTAACGTATGCAATGAACATGTCTTTGGGGTCATATCACTGCGCAGATTTAAAGGTCACGCTGTATCTAACACAACAAAACACAATGACATTATAAATAACCAGTCAAAGCGTTCAACTGCTTTCCGACTCCCGGCATGTTTATGTATTCTCCCTTCCTGATAGAATTTGTCACTGATGATATTTGCGGATGATGGACTTGTTATGTCTGCGTCATGCTTAATTTTCAACGTAAAAGGCCCGACGCTGTGTGCATCACCTCGGTCGTTCATCATATTGACAGTTATATTATTTATCATCAAGATGGATCATCTACTAATTTGTACAGCCAGTATCGCCTCTATTGGGTAGCGCTTGCCTACCTTTCATCGCCATAGACTCCTGCACTTTAAAGGCCATTTTAATTGAATGTCTTCATGGTAAGATTGGTAGAGAGTCGCTCATAAATCCATCATAAATTCCCTTGGCAGACTTTCTATTTAAATCCTACAACGTCTCATTTAAAGTTACCGGCGACTGCGTCAGGTAACAGCAGTCAAACATCAGAGTGTGTTTGTGTGTTCGCTGTCTGTTTCTCTTCTTTTCCTTCGTGGCAAATCACTCGTCAAAAACTGGATGTGCATAAAAATAAACACTGACATTAACATTAGTCATTTTATGACAACTGAGTAAACTGGAAGAATCAAAGCTCCACGTCATTTCAAAATGTTCACTGACATGTATCACAATATCACTGTTTTACTGTATTTTTGATCAAATAAATGCAGCCTTGGTGATCAGAAGACTTCTTATAAATATGTTTATTTATAAATGTTTAAAAATGTTTCCAAATTGCAATCAATATAACAATCAATTTAAATGTTTTGTTTTAAAATAACATGGGTTTTTTTAGCCCTTTTCAGATCTACTAGAATGGATTTTCATGCTTGAATGTTCATTATTTTTCCCATATTCTCCATTGTTGAAGCTCGTCTCTTCCCAGTCTGTCAGTAACGCTCTGTTTAGTTCCTGTCTCTATGAAGCCCCTCCTTCTGAAAAGCACACTGTGCTCTGATTGGTCGGCTGGATCAGTTTTTAAAGGGGTGGTTGATTATGATTTCACTTTTCTAACTTTAGTTAGTGTGTAATGTTGCTGTTTGAGCATAAACAACATCTGCAAAGTTACGACGCTCAAAGTTCAAAGAAATACATAAACCCCGCCCCTGGAACACGATTTATAGATTATCAAGACAGAATATGCTAATCAATGAGTAGAAGATAACTACACATAAGCTACATAAATTAATCAACTAAACATTCAGAAATGTCCTGTTGCGTCTACATGTTGTCACTTCTTCTTGAGTCTCTCCATCATTGACATCTCACATAATCTGACTCTGGTTTGAACATAAAAGGCTATAAAAGTATTTGAAATTTTCAGTGCATGTGTGTGTGAGGTAAAATGACACGAGCTCTTGAAGCTCCGCCCTCTGTGCCGGGAGAAGCAGCTCATTTACATTTAAAGGGACAGACACAAAACGGTGCATTTTTGCTCACCCTCAAAAAGTGACAACTTTAACATGCTATATAAAAATATCTGTGGGGTATTTTGAGCTAAAACTTAACACACACACTCTGGGGACATCAGAGACTTATTTTACATCTTGTGAAAAGGACATTATACCACCCCTTTAAAGGCATAGTTCACCTAAAAATGAAAATTCTGTAATTAATTACTCACCCTCATGTCGTTCCAAACCCATAAGACTTTAAAGTTCTTTTTGATGTAATCTGAGAGCTTTCTGTCCCTCCATTGACAGCCACCATTTTCAAGCCCCAGAAAGGTGGTAAAGACATGATTAAAGTAATCCATGTGACTCCAGTGGTTTAACCTCAATTTTATAAAGTGATGTGAGTGCTTTGATTGATCAAAAAAACATAATTTACCACTTATTTACAAAATATTAATCTCCAACGTGCGTTCACGAGACTTTCACGACGCATGTGTGATGTGTTGACGAGAGCAGATGTTGTTCCATGAATGTACGTTGGAAATAAATATTTTGTATATAAGTGCTAAATTATGTTTTTTTTGCGCAAACAAAGCACTTGCGTCGCTTCATAACACTGATGTTAAACCACTGAGGTTAAAATTGAGTCACATGGATTACGTTAATGATGTCTAGTTTACTATCTTTCTGCGGCTTGAAAGTGGTAGTTGCATAGACTGTCAATGGAGGGACAGAAAGCTCTCAGATTTCATCAAAAAGATCTTCATTTGTGTTCCGAAGATGAACAAAAGTCTCACGGATTTGGAACAACATGAGGGTGAGTAAATAATGGCCAAATTTTCATTTTTTCAACTAACCCTTCAAGTAATACAAATCTTTACTTTGTATTTAAATCAGTGCATCAGTTTATGTTATGTATTAAAAAGTGTCATTATCTCATCTCTCTCTCTCTCTCTCTCTCTCTCTCTCTCTCTCTCTCTCTCTCTCTCTCTCTCTCTCTCTCTCTCTCTCTCTCTCTCTCTCTCTCTCCTCTCTCTCTCTCTCTCTCTCTCTCTCTCTCTCTCTCACTCAACACATCACTATCGGTGTGTTATGTTGACTCAGACGCACAGTGCTTGACTAAAAAGGGTTATGATGGACAGTTTTGATGTCCAGCGATGAGAAGAAAGGCGGGTGGAAATGAGTAAAGGACGAGCATAACAAGCTTGCGTTCTCTTTAATCCCACTGTTCTCCGCTGTGCCACAGATACTGGCTTTGTGTTGCTTGTTCCATGCTTAATAATGTTTCCCAAAGCCACTGACCTAGTCAATTAAATTCGGACGAATTCTGTCTGGTGGTTTATTATTTTCATTTAAGGAGAAAAAAGAAGACAAATAAATCATCACAATTTGAACATTCAGACATCAGTGGGAAGGATAAACAGGCTGAGGGGAATCTGTAAATATGATTGCCTCGGTAATTAAGAAGAGAACGCGAGGGGGAGCGAGAAGAAAGCCGAGCTGAAATGGTTGGAGGAAGGTGTTAGTCCTATCTGTAATGTGTTTGCCACAAGATTACAAAGAGGAAAACAGACGGATTACTGAAGGAGGGAGGGCTCTGGCAATATTATTGCCGTTTATAATCACTGTTCTGTTCTGTAAACACTTCATACGTCACTATTAGTGGTGCATGATTAGATTCATTTAAGGCTGATGCTGATAACCGATACTTTGACACTGTGATGCGCCTGTTTTGTTTATATTTCATTACATTTTTGACCACTTTTGTATGCTTTTTCTTTTTTTTTCTTTTTTTTACAGGGTTAAAAGCTTATAACTGCATTTCACCTGGCGGTAAATGCAAATTGATAGGATGCTCATTTGCATTTAGATTAGAAACTGACCTATAATTGGTTTGACTGATATTTTTTTACTGATATTCAAACTTTTCAACTTAAGAGTTATGGTCTACAACACTATTACAAAACTGTGTTCTCAACAAGAAACAAGTGTTGGCAGGTTAAAGGTGCAGTAAGTGATTTCTGAGAAATACTGTTGATATTTGAAATCAATCAAACAAACACACACACCCCTTCCTTCATCAAAACTGTCCTGTTACTAGAGATAACATCACAACAACAGCAGATCTTGGTTCAGCAAAGTGTTACTCATGTATGGAGCAGAAACAACACAACTTCTTCGTCCATTTTCAGACCTTCCCGCTTTGCTCTCTCCAGTGCTGGAAAGCTTTTCTAATATTAACCTGGGTCCTGAAGCTCTTGCCTGATCATAACCCTTCTATTTCCAGATATTTCTCTGATCTTGTCTCTTTTGTAAAGTCTCTCAGCCATCTCTCTTTCTACTGTCTTTCTTCAAATCTCCCTCTTGCTCACTACTGCTGATTGACTCACTCTCTCTCCTCCCCCATCATGAGTGGACACGCCCCCTACTGCTGATTGACTCACTCTCTCTCCTCCTCCATCATGAGTGGACACACCCCCTACTGCTGATTGACTCACTCTCTCTCCTCCTCCATTATGAGTCGACATGCCCCCTACTGCTGATTGACTCACTCTCTCTCCTCCCCCATCATGAGTGGGCACGCCCCCTACTGCTGATTGACTCACTCTCTCTCCTCCTCCATCATGAGTGGGCATGCCCCCTACTGCTGATTGACTCACTCTCTCTCCTCCTCCATCATGAGTAGACACGTCCCCTACTGCTGATTGACTCACTCTCTCTCCTCCTCCATTATGAGTGGACACGCCCCCTACTGCTGATTGGCTCTATTTCTCTCCTCCCCCATCATGAGTGGACACACCCCCTACTGCTGATTGACTCACTCTTTCTCCTCCTCCATCATGAGTGGACATGCCCCCTACTGCTGATTGGCTCTATTTCTCTCCTCCCCCATCTTGAGTGGACACACCCCCTACTGCTGATTGACTCACTCTTTCTCCTCCTCCATCATGAGTGGACATGCCCCCTACTGCTGATTGGCTCTATTTCTCTCCTCCCCCATCTTGAGTGGACACACCCCCTACTGCTGATTGACTCACTCTCCTCCTCCATTATGAGTGGACACGCCCCCTACTGCTGATTGGCTCTATTTCTCTCCTCCCCCATCTTGAGTGGACACACCCCCTAGTGCTGATTGACTCACTCTTTCTCCTCCTCCATCATGAGTGGACATGCCCCCTACTGCTGATTGGCTCTATTTCTCTCCTCCCCCATCTTGAGTGGACACACCCCCTACTGCTGATTGACTCACTCTCTCTCCTCCTCCATTATGAGTGGACACGCCCCCTACTGCTGATTGACTCTATTTCTCTCCTCCCCCATCTTGAGTGGACACACCCCCTACTGCTGATTGACTCACTCTTTCTCCTCCTCCATCATGAGTGGACATGCCCCCTACTGCTGATTGGCTCTATTTCTCTCCTCCCCCATCTTGAGTGGACACACCCCCTACTGCTGATTGACTCACTCTCTCTCCTCCTCCATTATGAGTGGACACACCCACTACTGCTGATTGACTCACTCTCTCTCCTCCTCCATTATGAGTGGACACGCCCCCTACTGCTGATTGACTCACTCTCTCTCCTCCTCCATCATGAGTGGGCACGCCCCCTACTGCTGATTGACTCACTCTCTCTCCTCCTCCATCATGAGTGGGCATGCCCCCTACTGCTGATTGACTCACTCTCTCTCCTCCTCCATCATGAGTAGACACGTCCCCTACTGCTGATTGACTCACTCTCTCTCCTCCTCCATTATGAGTGGACACGCCCCCTACTGCTGATTGGCTCTATTTCTCTCCTCCCCCATCATGAGTGGACACACCCCCTACTGCTGATTGACTCACTCTTTCTCCTCCTCCATCATGAGTGGACATGCCCCCTACTGCTGATTGGCTCTATTTCTCTCCTCCCCCATCTTGAGTGGACACACCCCCTACTGCTGATTGACTCACTCTTTCTCCTCCTCCATCATGAGTGGACATGCCCCCTACTGCTGATTGGCTCTATTTCTCTCCTCCCCCATCTTGAGTGGACACACCCCCTACTGCTGATTGACTCACACTCTCTCCTCCTCCATTATGAGTGGACACGCCCCCTACTGCTGATTGACTCACTCTCTCTACTCCTCCATTTTGAGTGGACACGCCCCCTACTGCTGATTGACTCACTCTTTCTCCTCCTCCATTATGAGTGGACACGCCCCCTACTGCTGATTGACTCACTCTCTCTACTCCTCCATTATGAGTGGACACGCCCCCTACTGCTGATTGTCTCTCTCTCCTCCCCCATCATGAGTGGACACACCCCCTACTGCTGATTGTCTCTCTCTCCTCCTCCATCATGAGTGGACACGCCCCCTACTGCTGCAGCGTTTCTCAAAAATCGCTTACTGCACCTTTAAGTAACTTTTTTTTGTGCCATAGATTACTTTTTACAGCCATTCATTTGCAAAAACATTTTATTTGTAAAAAAAAAAAATAGCTAAAAGAAGAGATGGAAAATAAACTTAACATACGTTAAAATTATTTTCAAGTTATATTTATGCATATAATTTTGCACAAATATAATGGCATTAATGACAATAATATTAAAATAGTAATAAAATTTATATAATGAAGAAAACTATCATTGATTTGATACATCAATAAAACAATTTATTTATTTGCCTAATTGTGCAAGTGTTGCCATAATCCAGCTCTCGTGATTGCACCCCAACATCTATATTTTGTGAATGTTTTATATCAGTATTTCTTTGATATACAGTTCTGTTGTCACTGTCAACGATCAATCAACAAAGTGCCAGCTAATAAACACCACAGATACGCATAAAACCGTATTATAAACGTATTAATGGTGTTTCATCCCTGCAGCGTGTGATTTCGTTTGCATGCATGTTTATGCAGATTTCCCCGGTCGTTACGCCATCGTGCCCTTTCTGCTGTGATTCCTCCAGAAGCTATGACTTTATGTGTGTGCCTCACGGTTCACCTCACCACATCAGAGTGTTCGCACGAGGACGAGTGTGTGCTGGCAGCCGTGGTGAAAGCCTGAGATCAATTGTGCCGTTGCATGTCTGGAACAAAATGCTGCAACCCCAGTGTTGATGTGGTGGAAATTGCATCTTCAAGGAAACGTGCTTGATGAGATAGTGGGATCAATAGAGACAGGGATCGGAGCTGAATGAGAATATCCCAGCGCTAACCCGCCCTGATGTTCTTATACAGCACGTCTCATCAGTGCACGGGTCTACCGGGAACCCAGAGGCCAAACTTTGTCCATCTGGAAGCGCCTGTACAGATGGTAAACGGGCCATTCAGAACTAGAGTGACACAGTGTGCTGGTCACCATAGATCCTCTATGGTCCAGCGTACTCGACAAACCATCAATTTAAAGTAAACCTGATTCAAAATGAACTGTCTTTACTTTCAATGCATATTTCTGGTCCTATTATGAGCAATTTACCAGTACACATTGTTCCATAGTGCAGTTCTGTACAGATTTTACAGATGTTGGGCCGTACCACAAAACTGGCCGTACCACAAAAGAATTATCTTTTTTGAATATTTTGTGTAGTGCATTTTAATTTTAAAATTAAATTATTGTGTGTTTGTTTTTATTATGTGTGTTTGTGGTGTTTATTATTGTAAAAAAAAAAAATAATAATAATTTTATAATTATTTTACAATGGTTCAGTATTCATTTTATATAGTATTTTTTTTATAAATGAAATATTTATCAAATAATTTTGTTTTTAATATTTGTAGTTATTCGTTTTCATTGTTTATTTTTTAGCTGTGTTTTATAGAAATATTTTTGCATTTTGTTTTCTAGAAATCATATTTTATATTAATTTCATTTTTAAATCAAATTTATAAAACTTTATATATTAATATAGGCTATAATATAAAATGTAAACATTTATATTGTGTTCATTTTAAAATAATCTTTTTATGTAAACTTTTAGTTTTTTTATACTTTAAATTTATCAGATATTTTATTTTTAGCACTGCTAAAAATATATTTTATTACTTTTAAATGTTTTAATTTTAATTAAATATACAATTATTTAGTTCAATGTTAATTCTAATTAAACTTAGCCTATTGTATTAATTTTATTTTATATTTTTTATGTAAAATATTTTTAAATTGTATCTTGTACTATGCATTTTATATTTACTAAAATTATATTTTTATCTTAATCTTAATATTATATTTTTATATATATTTTTATATTTTAAATTACTACTTTTTTATTTATTTTATTTTATTAATTACTGCATTTTTATATTCACTAGAAATATATTTTCTATAAAATGTTTATATTTTTATATTTAATATATTATATCATAATAAATATAATAATAAAATATAATCATACATTTATTTTTATATTTGCATATTTTGTGGTCTCCACAAGAAAGTCATACGGGTTTGGAATGACATGAGAATTAATAAATGATAACAGAATTTAGCCACTGGATATGAATAAAATTAAGTCCCGCCTTAATTTTCCCCTCATTGAATATTCAGTGTTTGTACACATCAGATTGCGGAAGTAAATGAGTTGTGACGATCACTTCACGTTGACATGCAGTCGGAGTGCAGTGTGTGTGATGATGTGGTGTGTTTCTGACTGCAAAGCGCCTGTATAAGAGCAGTCCAATTATTGCTAATATGTATTGAGACCACATGTTTGATGCACACACACACACACACACACACACACACACCACGCTCATGCCAAGTCCAGCAATGCGGCAGATCCCCCCCCCCCCCCCCCTCCCCACTGTGGCTGTTGCCATGGCAACAAGCTCCAGTTTTCTGGAATTGAAAAGTTGAATGTGACAGGAAGTGAGCTGGTCTCGGGGGGGCGGTGGGGATAATGAGGGAGGTGTGGATCTGAGCAGGTGTGGACGAGTGCGCTCCTCCTCCCGTGTTTGTACAGGTCCGACGTCGCTTTGCTACGACATCATTAACTCCTCATGTAAATATCTCCTGGCCCTCGGGCTCCGCGCAGGTCAAAGCTTCACAAACACACACACAGGCTCCTGTTGATCTTTATTCTTCCACAGAGACGGCTGAACGGGAGAGAGAGAGAGCACTTTAATTTCTCATTTGTTTGTGTTTCTTCTGAGAATAAGTCCCCAGTAATTTCACATCTGTCTCCTCTAGAGTTTCAGAACGAACATGGTGCTCTAGCAATGTTTCTCTGGAGATGCTACTTTTGGTTTGATATTTTGCATTCAATGCAGACATTTTTTAAGTGTTACTTTTTAAGAAATGTCTAAAAGAATCCAAATGTTAGTGGGACAAGACGCATGGACATGGTGATGAAATAAGTATGAGATGAGAGGAAAAAATATAGTTCAATGCTTTTTGCATTCACTCGCAAAAGTTTCGCATTCCCCAAAAAACTTTGCGTTCGTTCACCAAGAATTCAAAAGTTTTGCAAGCAAATGCAATGTTTCTCGGAGACATATAATTTGTCCCTTTAGGGTCTCCGTACACACCAGATCTGAGTGATGTGAATTTCAATATTTGCTAGATTTCTTTTAAATTAACACTATAATTTTAATTTAAATATTGTTGTTTTTTTATACTTTATTTGAATATTATTTTATATACACTCACCTAAAGGATTATTAGGAACACCTGTTCAATTTCTCATTAATGCAATTATCTAATCAACCAATCACATGGCAGTTGCCTCAATGCATTTAGGGGTGTGGTCCTGGTCAAGACAATCTCCTGAACTCCAAACTGAATGTCAGAATGGGAAAGAAAGGTGATTTAAGCAATTTTGAGCGTGGCATGGTTGTTGGTGCCAGACGGGCCAGTCTGAGTATTTCACAATCTGCTCAGTTACTGGGATTTTCACGCACAACCATTTCTAGGGTTTACAAAGAATGGTGTGAAAAGGGAAAAACATCCAGTATGCGGCAGTCCTGTGGGCGAAAATGCCTTGCTGATGCTAGAGGTCAGAGGAGAATGGGCCGACTGATTCAAGCTGATAGAAGAGCAACTTTGACTGAAATAACCACTCGTTACAACCGAGGTATGCAGCAAAGCATTTGTGAAGCCACAACACGCACAACCTTGAGGCGGATGGGCTACAACAGCAGAAGACCCCACGGGTACCTCTCATCTCCACTACAAATAGGAAAAAGAGGCTACAATTTGCACGAGCTCACCAAAATTGGACAGTTGAAGACTGGAAAAATTTGCCTGGTCTGATGAGTCTCGATTTCTTTTCAGACATTCAGATGGTAGAGTCAGAATTTGGCGTAAACAGAATGAGAACATGGATCCATCATGCCTTGTTACCACTGTGCAGGCTGGTGGTGGTGTAATGGTGTGGGGGATGTTTTCTTGGCATACTTTAGGCCCCTTAGTGCCAATTGGGCATCGTTTAAATGCCACGGCCTACCTGAGCATTGTTTCTGACCATGTCCATCCCTTTATGACCACCATGTACCCATCCTCTGATGGCTACTTCCAGCAGGATAATGCACCATGTCACAAAGCTCGAATCATTTCAAATTGGTTTCTTGAACATGACAATGAGTTCACTGTACTAAAATGGCCCCCATAGTCACTAGATCTCAACCCAATAGAGCATCTTTGGGATGTGGTGGAACGGGAGCTTCGTGCCCTGGATGTGCATCCCACAAATCTCCATCAACTGCAAGATGCTATCCTATCAATATGGGCCAACATTTCTAAAGAATGCTTTCAGCACCTTGTTGAATCAATGCCACGTAGAATTAAGGCAGTTCTGAAGGCGAAAGGGGGTCAAACACAGTATTGGTGTTCCTAATAATCCTTTAGGTGAATGTATTTATCATATTTATCATTTCAGATCTCAACAATATCTCAAACTGTGCTCATATTCTCCAAAACAGTCTGCAATAAGAAGTTCAGAGAGCTCAATATTTCTCAGTCTATTTTATAGTTTTATACTCTTACTTAATAACATATATTGACTCATTTGGGTCTACTTTTATCTAATTTTATTTCTAAAGAAGAGGAGAATGATTTTTATATCTAATTTTTCTCTCCTAGACAATGAGATTAAATGTTTGTTTTTTAAAGACGCGGGTATCTTGGCAAATCTGAGCACAGTTTAAGACAAAATCTGCAAAGAAAAGCAAGAGATTTTGATGTGATTTCTCATCATTATCTGAGCTGCTTTCCACATTTGTTTTATATCTCTGTATGCTCATAGAATATCAACTATTGTCAGATTTGAGTTTTTATTTCTCCTCAGGAATTTTAGAAGAAGCATCTGAGTTAAGACACACATCCTGAGCTATGAAGCTTTATGGAGCTCAAGGTCACCAGACAGAGAGAGGACCAGAAGAGAGTCCTGAGCACTTACTGAGATAATGCATGTGTTTGATGGAAAACTGATTTGACTGCAGGTGAATGAGAAGTGCATTAATGCGTGCATCATCAATATAAATATCGATGTGAATGCGGCTAGTTAACGACTTGCATGAAGACACGCCATATTATTGAAGTATTTCTCATTTTGGATTTAACACTAGAACTCTACATGTACAGAGAGACTCTTGAGTTTGTCTGCGGTGGATGTTTTCAAAGAGCTGCTCTCAAATAGCAATTTATTCAGGACAAGCAGCAACGAGATGTGTATGCTATACGTGTATGCTATAATAAGTGATGGGAAGCATGCAAATTATGCTTTGTCAATAATGGTTCACTTCCTTAAAGTGTAACTTCATCGCTTTGTATTGTTAAAATGCCAATATAGGCCTATATGTAATTGAATGATGTTCACTCTTTCTTCGTGTTACACACATCAAGAAATTTACATTTATTTGTCAGCATAATGCCTGGTTCAGATTACACAATTTTTTTGTCTGTTACAATAGTCACTGTGTCAGATTACACGATTTAGACTCCTAAAATCTTGTCTGTCCTGGACAAAAAACATGTCAGACTACCTGTTGCTTTCCGACCAGTCATCGTGTGCCGTCTCACACACACCCACACATTCACTCGCACTCACTCACATAGACGCACTCACACACACACACACACACACACACAAACACACACACACACACTCACACACACACACACTCTCGCTCACTCACTCGCGCACACACACTCACTCACTCTCGCTCACTCACTCACTCGCGCGCACACACACATACACACACACACTCACTCACTCACCCTTGACGGAACCGTCGTGGAGGACCGAAAAAAAAATTAAACATGCTAGTCTTATTATCGTGATGTGATTATTAATCGTGATGAAGCATCGCAGACGTAGTTTGTCGCCCACTATGACACACTATACGAGATGAAACGATCGAATCTTGCGTCCCGACGCCCATTGTCGTTTACGAAAACCCACGACACCCTACGTCAAACGGATCGTGCCAAAATCGTGAAATCTGAATCAGTCATAAGTCCACCGGATGGCACAAAACGCGGACAGCTCCATTCTGCATTTTTGTATTCCCGCCCACGGACAGTCGGATCGCCAGAGGGTTATTAACTCTTTTCCAGACAGTGTTTAACATAAATAAATAAATAAAAACTGCTAGCAACCGCCAACATTTTTGATAATTTTCACTAAAATTTCATGGTCCCCAGAATATTTTGTTGAATGAATATCTGAACATGCATTAGATCAAAAGAAAGAACAGACCCTCCGCTTTTAAACAAAACAACCTGTTTTATTCCGGCTTCATGCATTCTTTTTTTATCAACACTTGAATGTAGGTACATTTCATAAAAAATCAACATTTTAAACAAAACGTTTTTTATGGCTTGTTTCTGCTTCTTCTTCGCCTGTGTTTTGATCAGGAGATTCAGTACTCGTTCAGTAGATGCGATAGCGCCCCCTACCGTAAAACAGTGATAACACGGAAAGCAGGAAAATACCGTAAATAGGAAGCGTTGTTAACAGTTGTTAAAAGAGTTATCAGAACATTTATTGTAAGTGTAAGTGAATCACTGAAAAATTCTATTGTATTTTGTCTACACTTTAAACAGCTTTATGGTAAAGATGGAGCTCAATGGCAACAGCTTTCTTCCCTTTACGCGACTGCACTTTGCTCCGAGCGGAACTGACAGAACTAAAGTCCCGTTCCTAAAGTCCCGTTCACACCAAGAACGATAACTATAAAGATAAATATAAAGATTAGCATCCACACCAACGCACAATATCATTCTGTTTATTATAAGCGCGCTGCAGTTCCATCATCTTTAAATACTCAAGCTCTTTAAAGCAGGATGGATTCTGATTGGCTGTCAATGTTTTTATGTTTATGTTTTTTACGTTATGTTTGTGATGTGGACTCTCTTCAATTCTTTTATATTTAGAATGACTTTTTAGATCTATATCTTTATCGTTATAACTATCGTCTGTGGTGTGAACGGGCCTTAAAACACTGTGTCCGTAGCCATCCAGAAGTCATCTGAAAGTTTGCTAAGGAGTATTTCCTACGGTGTTTGACTCTGGTAAATGTATCCATATCAGACTGGTGGGAGTGGCCTTGGACGGCAGCATGCCCAGTGCATTGTGGGTGTTGAAGTTTTTCTACCTATTTGACAAAAAGGGAAGACAACTGTCTTTTTCTAGTCAGGTAGCACCGATTTAAAAATAAAAAATGTTTCTCTTTTCTACTGCATAGGCAGCCAAGTTTTATTGAAAGCCCATTTTGCCAGTGGTGAAGTACCTCTTTAAATTAGGCTGGATTGTTTCTATTTCCAATTGTGAATCAGAGCCCAGACCACTCAGGGCTTTCTGTCTTCTGTGATCGAGTTGTGACATGATTTGTTTTTATTATATATATATATATATATATATATATATATATATATATATATATATATATATATATATATATATATATATATATAATATATATATATATATCCTCCTGAGACCCAGAAAAAGTTTTTTCCCATGTCATCCCATTGTTTAGAGCATAAGAAACAAATGCTAAAAAAAATAAAAATTTTGAAAAATGATATTTTATTCATATGTTATGCTATGCCCTCTGCACACCATGACTGAGTTGTTTAAAAAAAAATGACATGAAATTATATGTATAGGCAAAAATTTTAGGCATTTATAGGCATTTTTTTTTTCAATCTTCAGGTTCAGCAGACTCAGGTCTTCTGTGGCAAATTAATGTGCAAAATTGTGACATGATTTTTTATTTTATATATATCTCAATTGTTTGTCCTAGACAGCAGAGATTAAATGCAGGACAACGCTCCTCCTTGTTTTTTAAAGATCTCAGCGCTGTATCTTGGCAGATCTGAGCTCAGTTCAAATGTCCTTATTGGAAAAATGCGCCTCTCCCTACAGTTTTGCAAAAACATGCCTATAAACACAATTCCCTGCAGTTTCCAGATGAAATGAACACCGGTGGCAGTGAAACTCCAACAGCTTGTATTCCTTTTCACACAAAGTATGATTACAGAGGATTTTCAGACAGTTTCTTGTTCCTCTGTTATGACCTCAAAACACTTTTTCCATAGTACATGATTTGTAAACTAATACATTTGGAGTCTCGAGAAACACAAGAGCTCAAAGACTAAACAAACTAAACTGCAGGGTTGCTTCAGTAAATGTTATTTCATCTCATGTTTGCTTTTGTTAACACTATCAAGTAGGTTTAGGGTTTAGTGTAGGTGGCACATTATTTTCAAATGCAAAAGACTGTTAGCACATTCCCGTTCGCCTGTTTCGCTTTTAGCGCCATTAAACGGACATTTCATTTCTGAACTGCTGTGATGCACACAAAAACCAACATAATAAAATATGGCCACATTCACTTTCATTGTCATTTCCCGCTTTTATTGTCACTCACTGCATGAAATGTGCAAGAAGCAAAATAATATCATTCTGCAGAAATGTCGCCACATGCAGTGAGCCTGGGTTAAAATGATCATTAAATAACTTGAATTAGGGTTTGTTCCTCACATAATGCATCGTATGACTTTGAATATATAGTGCGCAAGCCGTATGCATTGATGTTATAGTTGTTTTTGTAATGCTTGACAGCTGTGATCACTATTAAATATCATTGCATGGAAAAGAGTTCTTCAAAAATGCACCGTTTTTGAGTTTTGAAGAAAGAAAGTCATGCGGCGGCTGAGTAAACGATGACAGAAGTTTAGTTTTTTTGGCTGAATTATTCCTTTAAATGTTGATGATCTCCCCTGAACATTGTCTCGTCTTTATCTTTGTCCAAAGTCTTAGAAGAATTAATCAAGTTCTGACTTTCCCCTCTCACTTTAATGCCTGCAATTCTTGTCTAAATTTCCATCCTTTCTTCTTTTCCCGACCCATTAATTCTGGATTGCCGTGTCTCGGGACGAGGCGGCGAATGAGCGAGAGACATCAGAAACCTCACGCTCCTTTTTGGTCTTCCACCTTTTCCCCATCCGCCCGTCCCAACACCCCAGCGCTCTTCAAAATCAGCTTGATTGACATATCAAGGGTAGTCCCCAAACACTTGAGTGAAAAACACTTTTTGAATTTAAGCAAAACGTACACACAACTTTAATGTGCCACTCTTTAATGTGTCAACGCATCTCCTGCTGCTTCGTCCCAATGGATTTGCATGTTTACATACTTCATCAGACAGTTCATGAGGTGACGAGAGCGCCAGGAAACATTGAGCTGGGTGGCGCTCACGTTCATGTCTACACACACTTCTATTCTCTTCTGAAACTTTAGCTTTGGACAGACAGGCTTTAACCCTTTCAGTACCAAAAAAAGCATGCAAAGTAATTGAGAATTAGAAATGATGCAATGAATGTTGCCCCGAAAACATTTGGATTCTTTTTAGAAACTAGTAACACTTAAAAAATGTCTGAATTTCATTGCATTAAATGCAAAATATCAAACCAAAAGTAGAATCTCCAAAGAAACGTTGCTAGAGTTTTTCTCAGAACTAACGTCACTTTCCGCTATTATTTTCTCCTTGTTTTCTTGCTTGTTGAAGATGTGTGAAGTCTGTTCCCCTCGTTCACACGTGTCATTTGTCACATTAAATATGAACGTGTTCTACAAAGTTTGACAACCATAAAGTGCCAAACACTTTGTCGTCTTTTTAGGCAAAATATCTATTGTTTCATAATTTAATATCATATTTACTTTTGAAAAATGTTCTCATTGAAATGCAGTTATTTTAGTATTTTTTTATATCGTATTTATTCATATTTTGAATTAGCTTTAGTTTCTAATTAGCTTTAAAAAAAAAAAGGTTTTAGTCATTTTAGTATTCCAACGTAAACTTATTTTATTTGAGTTGGTTGCTAAGTTTAAATTTATCTAATATTTAGACTTTATTTTATTTCAGCTTTATTTCAATTAATATATATATATATATATATATATATATATATATATATATATATATATATATATATATATATATATATATATATATATATATATATATATATTTTTTTTTTTTTTTTTTTTTTTTTTTTAAGTTATTAGTTTTAATTAACAATAACAACACAGGCATGAGGGAAACTGAGTGGGCTATTATTGTTAACTAAAACAAAAACCATTAAAACATTTATGTTAATTGAAATAAAGCTGAAATAAAATAAAATATAAATCGTTGTTGAAAACCCTAAACTTTGCCTTGGCAAAAAAAAAAAAAAAAAAAAAAAAAACTGAAATAAGTTAAAGCACTACATTTATTAAATAAAATAAATAAAACCAAATAAAACTGAAATAAAAATAAATTAAACCTAAAAATCTAAAATAACAAAAGCACATAATGAAAAATGAATCTAGTATTAACATGAAAACTAAAAATATGAAATATAAAATATAAAAATAAAAGCTAATTCAAAATATGAATAAAACTAAAATAACAATGGACTGACTTCATAGTCACTAAAACTGACCAAAACACCCGTTGATTCACAGACAGAAGTGCAGTTAGTGTTTATTTAGGTATTAATGGCATTCAGACATGTGAAGTATTCCTCAGTCTGTCTGTGACGGTCCACGATGGCACGTGTCCTCCAGAAGGTCACAGATCTTCAGTCTTACGTAAGGACCAGCTTTGAAACACGGCACTCAACACTTCAAAAAGCCTCGTCTTGTTTCCTCTGACCCAGTTCTTTAATTGAGCGTTCTCTTTCTTCCCTCTCTAATCCCTCGTGAGTCAGTGTTTCTCTGTCTCTGCGTGTGTTTTCCTATTTGCTGCTGTCCTCCTCTGCCTCCTCCATCCTCTCCACTTCTCCTTCTCCACAGTCCGACATCATTCTTTCCCTTTATCCAATCTATTTGTCTCTCATTCCTCTTGAAAGCTGCTATCCCGTAGCTCCTCCATCTCTCGTCCTGCTGGAGATTCTGCAGCTCTGAGCAAATCCCAAGGCTTGTGTCTCCTCTTCCTGCAGGAGAGACGAATCACATGTGAGATCTCTTTAATTTTTCAATTGCTTCTCCTAGACAGCGGTGAGATTAAATGGAGACTTTTGCTGACGTCTCCTGTCTCTACTGCACAGTAATCTCAGAGTTTCAGAAGAAATATCATCCATCTCATCCAAGTATACAAACAAAAGTAAGAGATCTCAGTGTCAACTAAAAAAAATGCTATAGTATTCGCTTTATAGTTGTTTTATTTTTCTAAAAAAAACAATTTGATTTTTTTTCTTTATTTTATTTTATTTTATTTTATTTTATTTTATTTTATTTTATTTTATTTTATTTTATTTTATTTTATTTTATTTTATTTTATTTTATTTTATTTTATTTTATTTTATTTTATTTTATTTTATTTTATTTTATTTTATTTTATTTTATTTTATTTTATTTTATTTTATTTTATTTTGGAAAACGACCCCATTAATCTCACATGTGTCTCCTGTAGAGTTGTGTCTCAAACTGAGCTGCAATCAAAAACCCAGACATCTCAATATCAACTCAAATATTTCTCATCATTATCTTGTCTATGCTATCCACATTTATGTCAGACATTGTCTATTTTTATTTCTATTATTTCTATCTTTTTAAGTTTTCAGTTTTTGAGATGTTTCTCCTGTTATTCAGAGGCCCAAACATATGCAATTTGCTGCAGATGCTGATATTTAATGTATATGGACAAAAAGTAATATCTTGTAATGTAAATCACTGAGATCTTTATAATAGTATAACAGACTACTGACATAAAATGCATATACATATCAGTCGGCACTCTATATCTGCCAATAATATGTCTCAGTAAAATTATATTTAAATGCTTAGTTTTATGATCAAAGCTCTGTTTTAAAACACATAATGCAATGCACTAAATGATGATTGAGATGAACAAATTAGCACTCATCAAAAGCCCAATGATCGTATTTTATACTTGCATGACTTTTCTAAAAAAAATTATCTATTAATTATCAAGTAAACCAAAGTAAATGTTCATCTTGAAAAATTACTAATAAGTTATTCTTATGTTTACTTTATGAAATCAGTGCAGATTTCACAGCACAAAGACACGTGAGAGACCTGAAGATGGACGTTTTTACAACGACACTAAAAGGCCTGGACTATCAGACGACAGAAGGCATTGAGTAGATTGTGAGCAACAGGTTTATCATGGAAGTTTTGATCATGTTGATCATTCAGAGGCCAGAGAAGCCTCCTCTGAGAAATATATGCGGTTCTGCAGAGTTGAATAAATCCCATGCTTATTTTGTCTCAAGCCAAGCGCCTGCCAACCAATTACCAACCGCAGTGCTGGGTGTCTTCACAGACGCTCTCCGCCTCCATCACACACACACACACACACACACACACACACACACACACACACACCCTTGACACTAACAGCCCCGCTGCCATCACCTCCAATTACTGAAGCCCACAGTCCGCCCCCCCCGCAGACTCGCTCCCGTCTCGAACTTCATGCCCTTCTCGTTTTGTTCCCCCAACACAATTACAATGATCACACTGGGCTTTCCCCCACAGTGTTCCCTGAGCCGTCTCCTCACACACACATTCCCTCAGGAATCCGCTCCAGGGTTTCCGAGCCGTCGTTCTCAGCTTTAATTAAGGTGGCTCTTCTAGTTCAGTCGTACACAGGGAGTCTGAGAACCCCCTCCCAATTAACAGCGTCTTAAGAAGCACTGAATTTATTTATTTTTTTATTATTTTTTTATTAACGGGATATTTCACCTCTGGAAAGATGAATGTGTATTTAAATTGGGTCATTTATGTAGTAGAAATGTGAAATTATTTTAGAAGTTGGTGCCTTCTAGACTGAGAACAGCCAGAAAATGTATTTTTGGCTCATGTGGATGAAAGACAACAACTCCCAGAATGCACTTGCTTCGCTGCCCTACGAGGCCACGCCCAAGCCACACCTACCGGTTACAGAGGGCAGTATCGGAAGAAATGATACAACTAGGCTACTAGTCGACTCGAAACTGAAAAGATGCTGTTTTATCGTGAGATCCCCCTATGGGCGGGTTGAAGACATGCGGAACGAGCTCCTCCTACTGGCTGTAGTCTCTCGCCTCTGGACAAAAAAGCCTCTGATGAAGCTAAATGATGATTTTTGCGTCATCTGAGGTTTTTTTCCAAACACACAATACAGAAATCTCTCGTCTCAGAGGGACATGAGGGAGGGAAGCACGGTCACTCCAAAATACTACCGGGTTTCTACTGATACAAAGCTTAAAGAGGTGGTTGATTATGGTTTCACTTTTCTAACTTTAGTTAGTGTGTAATGTTGCTGTTTGAGCATAAACAACATCTGCAAAGTTACAACGCTCAAAGTTCACAGCAAAGGGAGATATTTGCTTTTAAAGAAATCGTTTTTTAAGGACTACAACAAACGGCTGGTAGAGACTACACAACATTCATCCCGGGTTAGTGACATCACCAACCCGAAAATTTACATAAACCCCGCCCCCTGAACACAATTTATAGATTATCAAGACAGAATATGATAATCAATGACTAGAAGATAACTACACATCAGCTACATAAATTCATCAACTAACCATTCAGAAATGTCCTGTTGCTTCTACATGTTGTCACTTCTTCTTGAGTCTCTCCATCATTGTCTGACTCTGTTTTGAACATAAAAGGCTAAAGGTTTTAGAAATTTTCAGTGCATGTGTGTGTGAGGTAAAAGAACACGAGCTCTTGAAGCTCCGCCCCCTGTGCCGGGAGCAGCAGCTCATTTGCATTTAAAGGAACAGACACAAAACGGTGCGTTTTTGCTCACCCTCAAAAAATTTTCAAACAGTTTTAACATGCTATATAAAAATATCTGTGGGGTATTTTGAGCTAAAACGTCACACACACACTCTGGGGACATCAGAGACTTATTTTACATTTTGTGAAAAGGGCATTATACCACCCCTTTAATGCTAATCTGTGAAGTGTCACTTTAAGAAGCACTGAAGATCAGCAAGCGAGAGGGTGTATGACGTCCAGCGACGCTTCCCGGCTGTGCAACCTTCTCCATTCTCCAGTCTGAACTGAACAACTGCATCTGTCATCTGTCTATCATTCTAGAAAAGTCAAGTCATCTTTATTTCTGTAGCGCTTTATACAGATTGTTTCAAAGCAGCTTTTTCAGTGATAACAGGAAAATGATTCAATGGTGCAAACAGAGTTCATCTGGTCTACAGCAGCTCTAAAAGAAAAAAATGTCCCATTGTAAAGATCATCAATTATTAAATCAGTTCATCTATTTATCTATCTATCTATCTATCTATCCATCCATCCATCCATCCATCCATCCATCCATCTTTGTATTTTTCAAATTAAATTAGTTATTTGAATTTCTTTGCATTTCAGTTAATTTTAATTCTACTTCCTTACATTCAAATTCTAATTCTACATTCTACAATTCTGCATTCTGTTTACTACCTACATTCAAATTTAAATGTAATTTAAAATGCATTCTCAGTTCAATTCTGAATTCGGGGAGGCGTTTATTATACATTAAAAAAAAATTACATAAAAAATTTAGCATGAGAAAACTAAGAGAGTTATTTACAGATCACCTGTAGAAAAATCTGAAAAGTTTTTAAGTAACTTCATTATTCATGCAGTGATCTGAGCTGATGATTTTTCCTCACAAACACTCGTTATAGATCTCAGAAAGAGGCTCTGCTGTCACTCTCTTCTTGTTTCTATCCCACATTCATACGACACGCGTCACACACACTGACACGCTAATGATTGTGTCTGTTTGAGAGGCGCTAATAAACTCAAGCTGAGCTGGATATTTGTGCTCAAGCTATTTTTCGTCCATTGTTTCCGTTATTTGAGTGATCCTGTCAGCGAACGGGACTCGTTCTCCTCTAGAACTAATGAGGACTGTAAAGCCTCTGCTGGGCTGTTTAATGTTGATGCATTGCCCAGAAGGAAATGTACAAGTGTCAACAAGCGGGGGGGTTTGGGGTTTGGGGGGGGGCTTTAACTTTTATTTGGCAGTAACTATGATAACACATTTCAGCCTGGGATGTGCACAAGTATACCCGAGTGCTCAAGTTCTTGTGATCATTATAAAAATAGTTATGTGAATTTGAAAAATTGCATGACTATTTTTGCAATTATTTTTTTTAACAGCAGTAAGACCTTGTGCTGCTGTCATTAAAGCAACAGGCCATCATCCCACACACTCATAAATTATCATGCTGATATAATGAATAATGTTGTTTTAACACCATAAGTGTTTTGTTATACAGGAATTATTGCAGACGTAGATTCTCTTCCAGGACGACTGAGCGTGTTGGTATCTCTGTTCCTGTTTGTTTGGCTTTGTCTCTCGCTCCGCTAAATGTGGCGTGTTGCCTGCAGGTCAGAACTGCATTCACTCTTTCCTCGGATAAACCTCCTTCCTAATTGAAAGCTTTCCTGAAAGTGGTTCATCGCCTGTGGGTTTTGAGGCACGGGAAACGTCAATCATCAAGATGTAACAGATATGAGTGAAGTCTTCTTCACCCAGTTATTTTGTGATGAAGTTTAACTGACTGTTCACACCGTGATCCTACAGACCAAGTGACGCATGCTCTTACTTGCGTAGTCAGACTTTTAAATGTGGTCGACATCGCAGTTTATCCTGACCAAACATCCAGAGACCGACTGACTGAAGTGGAAAACAACCAGTCACGATTTGTTTACCGAATAGATGATGAACCGCCATAATAAACAATAGGTTTGCTTGTGAATTTCTAGTTGTGATTCTATATATTTCAAAGTATTTTTCAAAGATTTGATGGCACTAACTTGGAAAACTATGTATATATAGTTGTTGCCATTAAATCTTTGAAAAACATTTATATATATTATGTATTATAAAATATTATTATAAAATAAATTACATATTTATATATATATACACATATACATTATACATATACAGTATCTAGAATTTATATATACTAGTGCAAAGTGCCCGTGCAAAATCAGTTTTTGTGTGTGTGTTTAGTAATTGTTGGTTCATTTTGTTGGTAATTGTTGCTCATTGTTACAGTTACACAGCAAAAGTCCAGTGAAATTTTTATTTGTGCATGGTAGAAAGCAATAACATTAAGCGCAATAGAATAAAATATAATATACAGAAATAAACAGTGTAGCTGACTTACAGATTCAGTTAACATCCACAAATGAATAAGCGCGACGATTGAGGGAGCAGGCTACACAGTGAACAACGAAAAAACGCTACGCTTGAGCAAACAGTTTGTGAATAGGCTACTACAAATGATGGTCGTGAATAAAATATAATATTCAGAAGTGAACAGTGTAGCTGACAAAGTGTTTATGTCAGAATGTTGATTTTTAAACCACAACCTTCTAAGTGCTTCTTTTACTGATATATTTAACGATATCTTTTGCATTTCTAATCCAAACAACGTCAAACTTGGCACTGCACTTACTCGTACCCGTATCGAGACACCTGTCGAGTTTGAAATCCATCGGACTAACGGTTCGAGAGATATGTGAATAACAGACATACAGACAGACACACAGACGTTTCTGTAATTTATAGATAGATAATGTATTGTTAATGTATTATTATAAAATTATATATATATATATATATATATATATATATATATATATATATATATATATATATATATGATATAATGGATTGTTATACTATTATAATGTATGATTATTAAATAATTATTATTTAGATATTATATATATTAGATAAATATAATAGATACCTCTTTCAGTTTTTGTTGGTGTATATTTTTTTCAATATCATAGTCCAATTATTGGATTTAATTTATATGCGTCTATAAAAAGACTGAAGGGTCATCAAAAAGTCTTTGTTAACAAGTTTTGCAATAGTTTATTTAAATGAATGGAAGTGCTTTTTTTTTTTTTTTTAAATATCTCTTCTTGAAAAAGACTAAAAGTCTGGTTGACAGAAGCAGAAGTTCCTCTCGGTTCCTCTCTCCAGTGGGCGGTCTGTGGGCTCTCACACAACACAAAGGCTTTAGAAAACAGAACAGCCTTCATTTGTGACATTGTATCAAAAGTGTTTTTTTGACCTCTAATCCTCCTCTGACTCGTAACCCCAATCTAACGAGACACGTCCCACAGCCGGAGCATCAAAGTCGGCAGAAACAGCCCTTCTTTCCAACTCCTTTCAGAAGTTGCTTTGAAGTAAAAGTTCACTCAGCAGCGTTTTAAGGACAACTTATTCGCTATCTGTTTCCTATTGATTTCCCGTGTCATCTTCTGACAGAAAAGAAGAAGGAAGTCAGACGGGTGCAGAAAGACAGATCAATGACGGCGTGACCTCCCGCGGGGGCATCGGACTCGTGCTTCACAGCGATCATTAACCAATCCCACACTGTCGATCCCAGAAAAAAATACCCATCATTTCTGTCCTCGCATATTCCCCAGTGAACACCCAACAGGCTAATTTCTATGCAGTTTGCTTCGTTTTTTCCTATTGAATTCATAAACGCTGTGACTGTAAGATATTGCCCATTATTTCAAATCATTGCGAGACATCAATATCTGAGCGCTGAGCGACACAAAGACAAGAAAGCGTCTAGACGACGCAGCCACACGACTCACGCTGAGTAAAAATGTCTCTTCCTGCATGTTCCTCGTCTCCTGTTGGCATATGAGCCTGTGCTTCCCTCAGATCTATTGATCTATTGAGCATCTAAATTAGCAACAATTAGACGTCGTGGTGGAGGCTGGTGATTAATTTTTCATCCCTTAAACCTCATCTTTGATCACCAAAATGACATATTTAAACGTTTTTTTCCTTCTTCATGCCTTAATGTAACTCGACACCCTTGCCTCGTTTAGTATGCGCGGTTCTATGAATATGCAAATGAGCCCCGCCTCCACTCACTCACTCAGCTCAGAGATCCACTGGTTGACGATCACACGTTGATCTGATTGGTTACAAGGTAGTTTGTGACGTCAGAAACACCAGCGATTTCAAAGCGTGTTTTTGAGACTGTCTTTGGTTCACTGCAGTTTTAAGGAGAAAACACTCAGCAATGGAGTCGACTTATGAATTTGCACATGGTTTGTCTTAAAGCGTATTAAAAACACCACATAGACACATAAACATTAAAAACTGGATTTTCACCACAGGAGGACTTTAAGATGCAGGACAAAACGTGTCTTACAACTTTTTATCACTTACTTCCTCTAAAATGACTTCACCATAATGCAATACTTCACGTAGATTAAAATATTACTCTTAAGAAAAGCAGAATTATTTATTGAAAGATTGAATTAATATTTCTGTTTTTCTTAAGCGTAGCCTAATACATATTTCAATCTACGTGAAGTATTGTGTTATTGTCTGAGGAGAGGTCGTTTCAGAGGAAGTGAGTGATAATTTAATATTACTTTGCTAAAATAAACAGTAATGTTGAATAAAATGGTCCACTATAAGGTTTCGCTGCTACTATTTCTCAAAAGTGTCTTTATGAAAACATTTATAAAATCAGGCAATATTAAAGTCTGTCTTTCCATATTTGACCTGCTGATGAGTTCAACAAGGTCACATGGGCTCTGGTGAGTTTATAGTTGTTGTTTTTTTTTTCAGTAATTCAACAGCCCAATTATTCCGCTTATATTACAGTAACCACACCTCAAAACACTGTTCAGATGTTGTATTGCAAGACGTTTATCTGGTTTTTGTCCTTAAAATGCTCTTGTTTGTCTGACTAATTTCTTACCCATCTCATCCCATGCCTCCATTGCTAATTCCAAAACGTCATTTTACAGCTAACGGAAGCTTGAGCACTGATATACAGACTAATGCAGTTATTAATACAGTTATTAATGCAGTTATTAGAGAGAGAGAGAGAGAGAGAGAGAGAGAGAGAGAGAGAGAGAGAGAGAGAGAGAGATTAAAAGTGTATAAATTGTGTGTGTGTGCATCTTTCATTGTCCGGCAGCAGCGTCTCTACTGTAAGTTCAAGAGTGTGTGTCTGTACTGTATGTGTGTGTGTGTGTGCGTTTGAGCAGGAGAAAGAGAGGATGTGCTTTCTGCACATAATAAAACTTAATTTTGAGGCAAAAAACATGTAAAGAATTTGTTGTTTTTATCCTATTGTTCACTATATTTATTTGCTTTGTCAGTGATGTTGTGGGTTTTGGTTCTTCGGCTGTAAGGACCTTTAAAGAATAACTGAAATCATTTGGCGCAGTGATATGGAGCTGTAATGCGGTCAAAACTTGCCTGAACTATTTTAGCCGTGTGTTTCCCTGAAAGTAATTGCACTCCTTAAAACGTTCGTCAAACATTCAGATTCAAGCATTCAACATAAGCGTAGTATAAATTTATATTTTCTCTGTGAAAAGCGTGATATGTCAGCACTGTCAAATTTTTACAAATTATAATAAAAAAAACAATAGTTTGAGATTTTTATGTTGGTCCTATAGCAGGGAACATCAGAGAAAAAACTAATTTAATGTATTTTTTATATTCAAAATATGATTTTATTAAAATATCAATATTTATTATAATTTAAATTGAATTTTGTTATTTATTATTTTCTTAAAATGTGTATTACTGCATTACAACGGATTGACGCTTTATATGCAATTCAAATAGATGTAAATTTAGAGATCTTACATACTGTAAACTCAAGCTCTACATGTAGCTTTTGTCCCAGTACTCCAGATTCAACAGTCCTCACAATGAACTTTCAATATGAACCCTAAACGCCAACCGTAAATCCAGTTAATGCTCGACACTATTTGATCAAACCCTCCCTTCGGAGTCGACGAACCCGACGGAAGCTGGTCCCATATTCCTCACTGTAGGCGCACTGTATTGACTTCTCTTCCAACTTTCACCTCTTCCTTGGCTTTGGCCAAGCGTGCAAATGGCAAATGGACACACGAGTCCCCGCGGTCCAGACAGCCCATGTCTTATTCATGAACGCCGGCCACTCGTGTCACACTCCATATGAGAGGACAAGCTCGGGCCTGAGCGAGGCTCCCACGGCTGTCCTCCATGACATTTCTGCTTTACGCCCGTTCTGCCGAGGCCCGGAGAAACAACAGCAATGGCCATGCGAGACGGGAAAACATGGCTCTGTTGCTGCGTTCTCCCATGATGCATCACTGTATGCACAGCTGTCCGCTTTGACATGGCAGGGGTAATTGGTGTGTATCCCTGACTGCTCCGGATCCTAGTGTTCACTGACTACATCCTGAACCTCATGAGTGACTGACGGAGAGCTTTCTGCATAGGCAGCAACTCTTTACATCACTGCTCTTCTCATGTGGAGACTCGACTCAACAGCTGATTCCCACTCACAGCTGCCAATGTTGCTGAGATAATGATGCGATACACTCTTAAAAATAAAGGGGGTTTTCAGCAATGCAGTTGGAGAACCAGCTTTGGTTCTCCAAAGAACCTTTCAGGGATCAGTTCTTATAATAACCAATTTTTGCTTAGTGTGAAGAACATTTTAATATCCTGAATCACCTTTTTTCCACTATAAAGAACCTCGAATGGAAATATTCCATTGATGTTAAAGGTTTTTCATTGAACCATTGATGCCAATATTAAGAACCTTTGTTCTTAAGAGTGTAAACAAAAAACAGTTGTATATGTAACAATATTGAACTATTTTATTGATTTTTGTGTGTGTGTTGAATGAATTGCTAAACTTTTAATTAAAAAGTTGATTAGGTGCATGTAGCTTATATATTACTTCATATATGGCTGGGAGATTAAACAATTATTGTTGATTTATGAATTATTTTTATTTTTATTTGATATTATTTATTTAAATGTGTGTACACATACACGTATTAAATATATGAAGAGTTCAGATGCAAAAGCCTCTAAGTGCCATCTGAAATTTTCTTCTAGAATGATCATGTTTATCAAGCTCGCATATTTAAGTTCAGTAATTTTGCTTAAATGGCATTGAAAATTACCTATTAATTGTCATTTAAGTGAAATTACTTAACTTAAATATACAAGCTGTATAAAAATGATAATTCTAGAAGAAAATTTCAGATGGCACTTAGAGGCTTTTGCATCTGAACATATATATATATATAAATCTTTTTTTTTTTTTTTTCTTTTTTTTTTTACATTTAGTTGTATTTACTTTTTAAGCAGTTAAAGTTTAAGGAAATCCAGAGTTAAAAAGACATATTTTCATATTTACCTTCATATTTAACAAATTCACTTTTGACCAGGATGGAAGAAAACTTCATTTCCCAGAATGCATCACAGTAAATTCATGTTCTTGTCACTCCAATTCCTGTGTGTTGTAGTCAGTTGCATTCAAATCCAATGCTTCAGTTCTGAATTTTGCACAAGCCTGTATTTTACAAAGGATCCACGTAGTGCTTTCTTAAAAATTGGCCATATAGTGTCTGTAGTGTGCTAATGTTGGCTCAAAGTGTAGTCTGTAGGGAGCTCACTAGCTTTTAGACCAGAAGACCAGCGGATATCCGCAGATAAGACGTGTCTAAGTGGTTTAGCGCTGATGGAACTTCTTGAGGAATATTATGGTGATTTATCTGAGGGAGCGGGAATGGGAATAAGGAGGAGCTCACTCATAAATGCCAATTCTGACTTTATTTACTTTCCCACAAACACAAAATGAGAAATTACAAAGAATCATGATAGAAATCATCAAAGTTACATGAGTTTGGAAGGACCACATTTTTTATTTTTGGGTGAACTATTCCTTTAAGTGATTTCATGAATAATTAACCTTTAAGTTACTGGCTGAGGAACTGATGATTGTCTAAGAGACGTCGAGTCAATGAATTCTCTCAGACGGAAAGATCTGCTTTAAATAATTTCTATGAAACTGATTGATCAAGTTTTAATGGGATCCACTGATTTGCGATCGGCCTGATTTAGAGATTCAATCCGTCATTGGCATTATTCTTTTTCATCTACTCATTAACTCGCATGGTCTATCGCTCCTCTCCCATTTAACTGCGTTAGGAAAGGGAAATTATGCCTTTATTAAAATTTAATTGCAGGCAATTTGACTCTTTCCTCCTCAAAAAGTCTTTTGTTATTTACAGATAAAGCTTTAGTGTGATTGAAAAGCATTTTAGCATTATGATTCTCTATTACAATTACATTCAGATCAACTTCATTCTCAATTTATGCTTATTTAAAAACGTGTGGACTTTAATTAGGAGGTTCAGGATTTGCTGCCCTATGTAAGCAAAGGTATTACACCTCAATATATGAAATGCAAATGATTTCCGCAGGATAGTTGGAGCGAAATTCTCATTCTAGAGAGCATTTGATTGGACAAACAATTGTGTAGGCTACATGTCTGTCTGAATGCATGAGGATGTCAGCAATATTTTGGTCCAAAGACTGTAAAATTGAAATGCAGCACTGGCTCAACCAATGGCAGATCTGACTGGAAAGAAAACCTGCTTGAAAACTGATTATTTCTGCAGTTGTGTTTGGCAATGCAAGTGATGCAGAAAGATGTAAATGTCAAAATCTACAGAAAACAAATGCTATGTAAATGTGCTTCTGTTTTACATTTGTGCAAACCGAATAAAGTGTGCAGAAACACACTGGGCTAAAACTAAAGATTTGACTTTAATATGATATGCACCAACTACACTGAGACATTTGTGTGACTGGTTCATAATGATTTCACGGGACCGCAGTGCATATACACACGCGTACGTGAGAGGAAAAAGCCTGTGCATGAAAGTGTGTGTGTGTGTGTGTGTGTTTATGTGCATATACACATGCTCGTGTGAGTAATGGACACTGCAGTGCTCTGGTGCAATGGGTCCGTGGAGAAATCTCTGAAGGGCTCAGATGACATGGTCCTTCCTTTGCCCCATATACAGGTTTGTCCAATCTCTGAACACACATACACACACCCTCAGAGAGAGAGAGAGGGAGAGAGAGAGAGGAGGGGGACATTGCAGCATCCCTTTGGCTGAGCTTCATAAATCACACACAACACTGTGGCGGGATTATGTTGTCATGAAAAAACGGCAACCGTCTCAGACAGGTGGAGTGGTATCGACAAGCTATTGTACAGCGTTATTTAAAGAGAAACACTGCGATATGCAGCCTTACATGAAGGAGACAATGTGACAGGAAAATAAAGCCTGCCTGCTTCTTCTAATGGTACATGAAGAGGACTTTCAAAAATGAAAGCTAGAGGAGGTTTAAAAGGAATGAGACAAAAGAAAACCTTTCTTTTTTTCTTTTTCTTTTTTGCAGAGGGCAAGTGTGTATGAGACTCAGGAATGGATATATCGGGAGAGTGTGTCGAATTCTGAGCGATATGGCAGTGTAAAGACATGTTGAGACTAAAGTCTGCAGTTCTCAAGGCCTGATCAATAATTTAAACCATGCAGATTGGCAAAGAAGCCCACTAATGCTGCAATGATGGTTGTTCGTTGCCTTAAAGGGATAAAGCGGCCATTACCAGATCTGAATTTCAGCTCTGGATCTTTTCTTAGCACTTTATACACATACGAACAGTAACAATGACGTTGGTTTTACCAAACTAATTAAAGTGCGAATCCTCATACAGTACTTTTGAAGTGCATGCAAAGTGGATTCACAGTGTAGAAAACAGCGTCTTCTCGACATGAACAACACGATCCAAAACTCTTCCAGTCTCAGATACAACTAGTGTTTGAGGGGCAAAGTAGACGCTGTTCGCCGGCAGCCACTGAAGACCTTAGACTGGCATTATGCAAATCTGTTACATTGTTACGTACTGTAGGTATGTAACAGGAAGTGAGCTGACAACTCGTCTTAGGCAGTTTTTTTTTTAACTTTATTTGTCGGGCACTTTGATCTTTGAAACTTTGCAGACTTTTACATTCACAAACAGCTGTATTACACACTGCATGAAAGATAATATCTGAAAAAGCATAATAGGGGCACTTCAAAAGTCTTAACATATTTGAGACATTTGACATCAGTAATGCTCAATGCCATTGGTTCTTGCATGTCACATGACCACGTTTGAAAATGCGTATGTTTCTACAATTGAGAGCAGTAATTTCAGAGAATATTGACTTCTATTTCAGTCTATTCATCACAAATATATGAGATATTGGAATAAATGCATTTTGAAAATTTGAGTATTTAACAAAAATCAAATCGATGCAATTAACCTCATTAATGAATTAATGAGTTAATGATCAACTATGCCATGATTTTTTTGATTTCAGAAATCTTACCCATTTCATTCATGTATGACTGACAAATATGCATCACATTAAGTTTATTATGCTTTATGTTTAATTCAAATGGATGGAAATTTCATATGCAATTCAAATACATAAATCTTAATGCGTAGACCGCTGTTGAAAAACAAATACAAAAATAATCAAATGAAAAATTGCAGGAAATGTATAGACTTTAGAATTTCTGTCAGTTCAAATGTAATAAATACAGATTATTTCAATGATATATTGATATCTAGATTTGAAGCCACAAGCTTCTTTTCAAATCCATTAACTAGAAGCATTCATTTGATCTTTTAAAAAGGCCCAATTTTCTTTAAAATAACCTGTGCACCACGTCTACCGGAAGTGCCGTTTCTGACGGGCATAATTTGATTAGGACTTGCAATTTTCCCAAGTGCTGTTGAGTTCTGTGTGCAGATGGACTGCGGGCGGGCCGACCGAGCCACTCATGCCACTCCGCCAGTGCCAGGAGCAGATGCAAAGAGGCATGAAGACTTAGAAATGTGTTTTCAAAAGAATATGAAAAATGGAGGCAGAGAGCAAGAGAGGAAAGCGAGGAGTGTAAAAAGAAACTCTTGATGGTTCCTGTAACTGAGGGACGTCCTCTGGGAAGCCTGTTTTTAGACAGCAGAGAGCCGAACAGCACTTTGCAATTAACTAGAGTAACAGGATAAAGGGCTAAGAATGGGCATGAGGGGCAGCCGAGGCCTGACAAAGGGCAGAAAATGGTCCATAGGGAGAAGCTGATGAAGGTGTGTGTGGGATAATGGAATTGCAGAACGGTCAATTTGATTTTAGTGAGCAGCTCCGGCCAAGGGTTTGAAAGACCAGCGAGCTTCCCGGGATTTAATGGCTGCTCATGATGGAGAGTCCAACCTTGCTGAAAAAATAAATCGGAAACCTGCCTAAGATGGTTTGCTGGAGTTTGCTGATCTGACTCTTTGGCTTCTGTGGATTTGGGGTTTAAAAGATTCTTGATATTTAATAGGGATGCACCGATATGAAAATTTTGGCCGATACCGATAACCGATAATTATTTATATTTGAAAGCCGATATATTGGCCGATAAATCTAAATCCAAATTTTTTATAGAATTTTTGAGAGCTTGATTACAAAATAAAAGTCTCTCCGTTTCAAATCCACGTCCCAAGCACACAATTATAATGTTCTCATTATAATTTATCCAGCCGATATGAAAAACTTGCGCTGCGCATATTGCACTTAAACGTATTTTCCATTTTTGAAGTGATTCCAATCACATTTCAAGCAATTCAAAACCATCATGTTGAACAGTGCGCATCTGAAGTGTCTCAGCTGCAGGAAATAATACATTATCTATCGGATTTATCGAATTATCGAATTACAGTAGTTTCATAGGCTATTTCTTTACACAGCTATTGAACTGAACTGAACTGACTGACTGAATTATGACACTATTATCCCGAGTAGAGCTGCTTTATAGCAGAATTTGAATCGGACTCTTATTTGATGAAGATTGCATCGATGATTCTGTTATTTATTTTGCTTTGAAACAATCTGTAGTGTATAAAGTGCTATAGAAATAAAGGTGACTATTGCGGTTTTAGGCGCTTGTCAGATGAACACCACTCTGTAAAAAATAATTCTAAAAGGAACTGGTAATTTTGTTTCAAATATTTTCCATTTGCTACTGGTTAGTTTTATAGGTTAAATCCAGTTCACAACAGGGAGACTGGCTTTTTTCATCTTTCTTTAATGTGTAATGTTGCTGTTTGAGCATGGAAAAGCTCTGCAAAGTTCCAGTTATTCTCTATATCAGTGTTTCTGAACTCCCTGAAACGCCTCCATTAGTCTTGAGTTTCTTCCGGGAACGAACACGCCACAATATTCCTCATTTAAATAATTCATACGCAGAATAAAGGGGCAGGGCCTGATTGAGTTAGTTAGTAGTGTGTTGAAACTGCCGGTTATGGTAAGGGGCGGGACATTTCCCAAACACACTCGAAGCGCTCGACCAATCACAACACACTGCTCCAGCCGACCAATCAGAGCACAGTGTGCTTTTCAGAAGGCAGGGCTTCATAGAGACAGGAACTAAACAGAGTGTCACTGACATACTGGGAAGAGATGAGCTTCAACAATGGAGAATATGGGGAAAATAATTAACATTCAAGCATGAAAACCTGTTCTAGTAGAGCTAAAAAAATAACACCAAGACTTGAAAAAGTTCAGAATAGGTTCTCTTTATATTTAGGTCTGTTCCCAACAGAAAACAACCGTATGACTTTTATTTGAAATATAGCGTGTGAGTCATATGGACCACTTCATTTTCTTTGTAATTACATTCTCCTTTTTTTGTTCCACGGAAGAAAGAAACTCCTACTGGCCTGGAACGACATGAGGGTTGAAATTTCTGTGGGAACTATTGATTTAACTTTTCATTAACGAACTTCATTAATGGTCTGAAGGCGAGGAGACAATGTGATGAAGACGGCGTCTCTGCAGCGACAAAGAAATGGGAGGAATGAAGGAGGAAGACGAGGCGGTGAGAAAGAAGCCATGAGTCTGAGCTCGATCTGTGTGACGGATCTTCAGCGCTGTCTTTGAGCCTGTCAGAGACTGACTAAAGATCTGGCTTTGTGTGACACATCGCTACAAAATCTCCATCAGACTGTTCCTGTCGGTCTTTATCTCTGGCCCGGGGGGGGGGGGGGGGGTGTCTCTCTCTCTCTCTCTCTCTCTCTCTCTCTCTCTCTCTCTCTCTCTCTCTCTCTCTCTCTCTCTCGTCTTCTTCTTCTCGTCCTGTCTGTGCGTTCGGTCTGTCTCTCTCTCTCTCTGGGGGTCTGAACTGTGAAGGGCTGAGGGAACTGGTTGAAGTTGCGCGCTCAGATAAGCCGGGGAATTAGCAACAGAAGATCAGGCGTGCCGTCAGTGATGAGTTCAGGAGTGGATGAGAGACGCACCGATTATCTGAGCCAGTCGCTCTTTTGGAGTCAGGCTTTTACATTTGCATTTATGCATTTGGCAGACACTTATATCTGGAGCTACTCAATATAAAAAATGTATCACTTTTCCTTGGAATCAAACCTAGATCATGGTGTTACTATTTTCTTCAGTGAATTAATGTTTTAAAGGCATTGCTTTTTTTTTTTTATAGCCACTTTGGTTTACATAAAGTCTGGCTCACTTTGAACTTAAAGTGACCAATCAGTTCATTTTTGCCGTTTAACCCTATAAAGCCTACTGTATCGTATCTGATATGCACATTTCTAAGGCCTCTAAATAATGAAAAACCTGTTGTAAAAAAAATCTGTTGTATACAACATGCCTTCCGTCATCTGATTTTTTTTAGCAAGTAAAAGCCTTTTTAGTATATTTGTAAAAACTGATTTTTATAAAAGTAAACGTAAGAATAACTTTGATATTGTTAGTAATATTTAAAGATGAACACCTAGTGGACTGGAGCAACTCAGGTTTACTGGATTATAAATACATTATTTTATAGAAAAAATTGGTTTAAATTGCTTATATATTGTCCCCACCACTTTTTAAAACATCTTCGCGACACTGATGTACCAATACACATAAATAAAACATCTCTAGTTAACTAGCAGAGCATTCATTTCGTTTGTTCGTCAAATAAGAGTCGTTCTACCGCTGAAATGTGTTGTTTTTGAAATCAAGTGATCAAAGTGCGCGTTGCCGCTGCGATCAGTGACGCGCATACAGTGGCTCGCGGACAGTCTTCACACGGACGCGCGCTTCAATCCGTTGCGGAGACTGAGCTATTTGTTCCGGTGAAATCACAAAACAAAATGTGCAAAACAGATCCACCCACTCTCACACACACACACACACACACACACACACACATACACACAATTATACATACAAATTAACTGGCAGGGCTATTACCATACAGCAAAAATGAGTCAGAAGACTGAAATAAGAGGATGAAATGAGATCAGATCCAGATGGATCCGCATTCCTGTTTGTTTTTGTTACATTTTTATTACATTTTAATGTTAGTGTAACAAAATGCTTTCTCTGTATTCAGGTTTGACTGTAGTTATAATAATGCAAAAAAATATATATATATATATATATATATAAATAAACAAGGAAATATATATATATATATATATATATATATATATATATATATATATATATATATATATATATATATATATGAAGAGTTCAGATGCAAAAGCCTCTAAGTGCCGTCTGAAATTTTCTTCTAGAATGCTAATTTTTATCCAGCTCGTATATTTAAGTTCAGTAATTTCACTTAAATGGCAATGAAAATTACCTATTAATTGTCATTTAAGTGAAATTACAGAACTTAAATATACAAGCTTGATAAAAATGATCATTCTAGAAGAAAATTTCGGATGGCACTTAGAGGCTTTTGCATCTGAACTCTTCATATATATATAAATCTTGACAAAAAGTATTATTTGAGAATAAAAAAATAAAAAAAATACATTCAAATCCACATCTTAAAATTTTGTAATTTTGTCCAAAAACTACTAGAGAATTCACAAGCCTCTCCATAGAGAGCTATACAGGCATCTAGTGGTAACACCATGAAATTACATGTTTTACTTTATTTTCTCCCAACAGATGGTGCTAATCAGTACAGAAGCCCTGAACCGCAACGTAAAATACAAAAAAACTAATATTTCAACCCAGATGGCATTGCCTTAATGCTAAATAATGCTAAATAAAATAAGTCAATAATGCTAAATAAAACAGCCGCTTGCACTCCTGTTCAATGTTCACTTCAAGCTGACCAACACTTTCATCCACAATGTATTCTTGCAGAGTCTTGCTGGCCTGACGCTGCCGTTTCGGAGGGGCAGAACCGCATCATCTGCACCGATACTTTCATCCCACAGTTTCGCAAACTCTGCATCTGATCATAGACTTTCGATGCCAATAAGCCGAATTGCCGTCATTAGATCCGTTTGTTCAGCTTGCAGCATCCTATGCGGTGGATCCATGAGGCACAAAACTTTGTACATCACACAGGCAAGAAACTTGAAAGTCGGTTCTGTGATTGCCTTGTGAAGTCCAACAGCTTCAAGTTTTACGTCAGCACCTTTTCTTGTGGTTGCGATTTCATTCAGAAAATCCACTACTCTGGAAATCCAGAGTTGAAATTCAACTTGCGAGTTTACTCTGGCGTCGAGTAATGATGCTCATTAAATATGCCCTTGTATCCGAGCTGCACCAATCACATCGGGTTATCTGATATAGGCGGGCTAGAGGCGAAATGACGACAGCGCTGTGACGTCGAAGTCATTAGTAAACATTGCAAGATGGCTATGGATGAACACCAGTTGTTTGAAACGGCTTTGGCCGCTACAATGAACGAGTTAGACTTGGCTTTTTATCTAAAAGAGGAACAGAAGACGGCGCTCGAATCCTTCCTTTGCAAGAAGGGTGACCGGATACGGCAAGAGTCTAATCTACCAGTTAGCGCCGCTGGAAGCTAAGCGTATGGGGCTTGTTGTGATTGGTCGTAGTGTTATCCAATTGTGTACAGTGAGATTTTCAAATGCATGCTTGGTGCCGCACCTCGAGCTGGCCGATTTTCATTAGTCAATGCAAGACCATTAATCTTTCAGATTTAGGTCTGGATTTCCAGGCTACAAATCCACAAGCGTGTCATGCGATCTCAGCACCAAGGACTCCGTCTCAAGATATCCAGTCCATCATTGATCCAGCAGCCTTTAAAGCTTCTCTCCCTTATACTGTGCAGATACAGTGGGCTTTCTCAGTGTACAGTGCATTGCAAATGGCAAAAAGAAATCTCCAACAGCGCTCTCGGATGAAACTGCATGCACTATAACCAAATGTAAATGATGATTAAAACAATGAATGTAGGGCACTTCTCTGTTTAATTTGTTTTGAATATGTTTCTGCAAGCCTCCTTCTCTTCCAGACATAACGCTGGCCCGTCATAACATTGACTTAGTATTTTATTTGTATCGAGAACAACATTTGACAGATCTTCAAGTATGATGTTTGTGAGTGACAGGGTAACGCACCTGTCTTTGGTCAATACTGACAACAGCCCGTCTTTCACTGTGCAGTTCTGCTCAACATATCAAAGAACAACAGCGACATTCTCATTGTCCATCGGGTCCTTGGGTCCATCCACTTTACTCCCCAACATCTTTAACAATGTGCTCTGTCACGATTGTACTCATCAGTTCATCGTGTGATGTGTACGTAGCATTTTTTTGGAATCGTACTGAAGGATTGCGCTAGCTCGTTGTTTTTTTCTCAGCGTGTAATCAAATGTGACCCTGACCCTGACCCTGATTTTTCTTTTATGCCAAAAATCATTAGGATATTAAGTAAAGATCATGTTGCAAGAAGATATTTTGAAAATTTCCTACTGTAAATATATCAAACATTTATTTTTGTGAGTGAATGCGGCACAATCGTGAACATTAATGAACAACTTTAAAGGAGATTTTCTCAATGTTTCGATTTTTTTGCATCCTCAGATTCCAGATTTTCAATAGTTGTATCTCGGCCTAATATTGTCCTATCCTAACAAACCATACATCAATGGAAAGCTTATTTATTCAGCTTTCATATGATGTATAAATCTCAATTTCAAAAAATTGACCCATGTGACTGGTTTTGAGGTCCTCGGTCACAAATATAGACAGGAACAGTCCACTGCCCGCGTGACCTCTGTCATCGACTGAATCAATGGTACCCCTCAATGGCATTTCGTTTGATACCAGGAATTCAATAATGTCTGTTATTGCTGACACATAAAGGCGGTTTCGAGTCTGAATTAACTAGGGCTGAAATCTCTTTTCCTGTGGAACATCGCAATTGCTGCTCTTTCCAAATAGCCATGCCAGATGCTCTTTACAGTTCGCATGTCTGTAAAATCCTTTCACTTTATCTGCCGCATGCTTCCAAGTGCTAAAAGCAGTGCTTGTAAACACAGAGTCACTCCCGCCAAATTTCCGACAGGGAAAACAAAATGCCGAATCTGCTTGCTCAAGCCATTCCCTATCATTGTACCAATTTGGCGGAAATGACCACTTACAGTCATTTTTATGTTGTTGTTTCTTTGGAAACTGCTTGAGACAAACCTGGACTGGCTTGTCTTCACCGAGGTCCTCTGGTACACTATATACGGTGACGGTGACGGCGAGTCCGTGCTTTTGCTCCTTGTGTAAGCGGTCCACACTGCTTTATTTGCAGTGCCGGTGTTGTGGGTTCTTTCTTTTTAATCCATTTTCGAATGTCCATTGTAAAAAGATATGATGCAATATGCAACCTTGAAATTATGGAGTGTCCGTACTCCAGTCCGTAGCCTTCATGTGAACTTTCCGCAGTGCAAGAAATTTAACGTAATGTTGGGGTGAGGGAGCACGCCAAATCAAACGGCCAATCAAAATTCGACTTTGCCTAACAGACTGTCCTTAACTAAAATGTTGTTATTTTCGCTTAATATTCACTCTAGGAAGAAAATGCAATTGGCAAATGTGATTTTTAAATACACTCTCAGAAAATAAAGTACATCATTTTAGGGGTACAATGTCTTGTCACTGGGGCTGTACCCTCAAGGGTACAATATTGTACCTTAACCTTTAAAAGAAACGGTACATATATGTACCTTTTAATGCTTTTTGACCCTCAAAAAGGTACATATATGTATGTACCTTGAGGTCTAATAATAAGCCTTATGGGTACGTTAGTGTAGATTGTACCTTGGGGAACAGAAATGGACTCCTACTGCACTCCTATTTCTGACAGTGTAGCATATTTTATCATTAAAATCCCTTTAACATTCATGGTGATCTGAGGGGGCGGAAGAGTCCCGGCGAGGGGGCGTCGCATTAATAAAAAACAATCTTTTTATTCAGCAAGGGTGCAACAAGTTATATATTATAATGTTGCAAAAGATTCCTATTTCAAATAAATGCTGTTCATTTGAACTTTCTATTCATTCAAGAAACGTGAAAAAATTTATCAGCGTTTCCACAGCAAAACATTGTTTAACATTGATGATAACAAGAACCATTAATAATAATTAGGCAGCAAATCCTCATATTAGAATGATTTCTGAAGGATCATGTGACACTGAAGACTGGAGTAATGATGCTGAAAATTCAGCTTTGATCACAGGAATAAATTACATATTACAATATATTCAAATAGAAAACAGTTATTTTAAATTGTAATAATATTTCACAATATTGCTATTTTTACTGTATTTTTTATTTATTTATTTTTGACAAAAGAAGAGAAGAGACTTCTTTCTAAAGCATCAAAAAATCATAATGATTACAAACCTTTGACTTTTTTTTTTGCAGAAATGTAGGTAGAGGCATGTTTTTAATGAGCCTATAATGCTGCAGTGCACAGAGTGAACTGATCAGTGTTAAGTAAGTTATGTAATGCATTTTGAACACAGAAGAAGCAGAAACGAGTGTTCATCCCAGCTGTCACCAGCAGTTATTAACATCAGACACTTACACCAGAGCACAGCACACGGGCGACACGGACACGGCCCTCGCTGAAGTCGAGCAGATTTGGGTTTGAGGGAGACACATCGGACTTAAGAATTGATTAAACGCTCGCAGGCGGCCCTCGGGCTCGTAATATCAGAGTTTAATTGGAGCTGTCAGATGGCAAGTTAATCCGACCTCTCGTAAATCTGTGGAGATATTTCCGATGAAGGACCAACTGATGTATGACAGAACGGTCACATTAGCTCCTCTGCCTCGAGCAAACACTAAAATAAATCACAACATCGTCTGTTGTTCATTTATTTTTAAACCCTCTCTAACCGCATGGTGCATGCTTGAGGAACTTCTAAAAGCATGCTTGAGTCTCAAGGAACTCATTTGGTTTGCATGAAAATGGAGAATTAAAAAGTAAAAATGGGCCAAAAATAAAACCGGCTCTCCGCAAAAAAAAGGAGAATCCTGCTGAAATATTCAAAATATAAAATATATATTTTAAAAAGTCAGATTATAAGAGTATCAGAGTAAAAAGTCAGAATTTTCAACTTTCTACTTGGAAAAGTGCAACTACTTGTGTGGAAACTCTTCTCGGGATGTGTTTAATCACTTATCCTCCAGAATTTGTTTGCCAGAAGTCATTGAAGACACTTCATATATTATCAGTTTGATTGCACTGACACTATTGGATGAGAATTGAGCTCTATGATGACATCACTGCAAAAAACATTCCCACTAATTCACCTGCATGATGCAGGATTTTTTTTTAATCACAAATAGTGATATTTTAGTATTATTGAAACAATATTATACTATTTATTAATATTTTGAATGAGCTTTTTATATTTTTAATTTCAGTTATTTTATTTAAGTTTTAGTGGTTTTGTTATTTTGTCACTTTTATTAGTTTTTTTATATTTCTATTTAGCATTAATTTATTTATTTTAATTTGAGTTTTACTACTATTCAGCTTATTTTATTCCAGTCGGTTTCCATGACTACATTTCTAACTTCATCTAATATTTATCTTTATTTCAGCTTTATTTCAGCTAACAACATGTTTTGAATGTTTTTAGTTTCCGTTAGCAATAACAACTCTGATCTTAATGTTTTGGGTTTTTTTAAACTTCAAAGCAAGAATATAATCATTTCACATCTAATAATATGGCATTAATAATTCAATATTATTAATTCGGAGAGACATAGTGTTCACAATGCATCAGAGGGTTAACTTTAAGTATAATCAAAAGTCATTTCAGCTATTTTGTTTAATCTTGCCTTGTTGAATCCTCATTCCTCAAATGAAATTGGTGAAAATGAAACTATGCTGAATTGAAATGAATTGAGCTGAATAACGGCACTATTGTCTTCTGTAGAGCTGCTTTATGAGTCGCTTCATAACTAATGAACTTTACAACATACACACATTTATTGAGCTGAACTGAATCAACATTGAACCAATTGAGCTGAATAACGACACTATTGTCTGTTTAGATCTGTACATGCTTTACAGCTGAAATTGTATCTGTTTCATAATTGAAAAACTTTGCAACATTAATACTGTTGTTTTCTTGTTTATTTATAAATTAAACATGCTATTATTATTTATTTTTTCCTCTTTTCCTCAATATCACACATGCACTTTAAATGGAACCAGTGGAGCAATTAGAGTTGTGCTTGAGCCCTGTATTTACAGTAGATTTAATAAAAATAAGTATTTACAGGTATCACTTCAGACAGAAAACAAAACATGTACTGACTGCCATGATAAAAGGAAAGTTTAACCGGGTTTAATGTGCCGTTGCAAAATAGAAGTGCTGAAGTACACAAGAAAAAATTACATCAGATATTTTAAGCATAACTGCACCATTATAACTCATTATTATCATATGGCTTGCTTGAGCAGGCAAATACAATTATTTGTTTGAATTAACACTTCTAATTTGCATCTTTGCATGAAGTTGACCATTTCTCATTGCACTGCTGATCCAAAATCCTGTTCTGCTCCTATAGAAAAAGAATGAAATTTTGTAGAACCGGGCTTTAAGCATCAAGCATCCACTAATATTACACATTTCAGACTGATGAGAGATATTAGCCTGATATTTCACTGCCTCTGCTTTAGGATTGAAATTAATAATGCATTATTTATCAGCATTTCTTTCTTGTTTGTTTAATTTTTTTTTCTCAAAGTTCTTCAAAAGTTACTTTAAAACTTTATTTTCAGACGGCAGATGATCATTAGATCCACCACAAACAACACTGTGAAGTTCATGGTTCATGATTCCACGTGTACCAGATGTGGGCCGGATCTGGGCCGACACTATGTTGCTGTCTGGGTTGTGTGTATCACAAAATCAGCTTGTGTATAACATTAACATTTTATATACAGCATGTATGCATACAGTATGTTTATCTATATGAACATATCACCCTGCATTGAATGCTGAATGCTGCAATGCAATCCGCTCCGTTTGATCTTCCGTTTTCAGTGCGACAAATGAGCTGTAAGTAATTACAGATGTTTTTTAAACGTCTTTAGTAACTAATATTACATTTGACAGCTAAAAAGGCTATTTGACACAAAACTGAATTAAAAATGCATAAAACACAGAGGCACTATATGAATTAAATAGAGCTGGATGAAAGTCAGTGAATCACGGGAACTCCACAGTTTGAGGTCTTTATGCAAATAAAGTTCAAAGATTTTGTGCTTATATATCTAACACTTGTAAATTCAGCTCATGTGGTTCATGCGTTTGCCTCATTAAACCTTTAACAGATGGGTCTGCAACATTAATCGAGTTAATCACTGATTGATTAAATGAATGAGTCATTTTGCCACACCCACTTTCTGCAAAACCCCGCCTCCAAAGACATTTCAGCCCATCCTGAACACACAAAAATTATCCACAGGGCATTTATCTCTGTGATATCTGTCATATAGTGGCATAATAGACTGTAGTGGCCTAAAGTGATGTCCGGAGGGGATATTTGTTTTTAATGACTACAAGTTTCAAAATATGAGGGAAGACTAAACTTGGTTAAAGTACTAATCTGATCAAATAAAAAAAAAAAGGCAAACTACAGCTACTGGCTTCATTTTACTATGCACTGAAAAAAATTATTTGTTGAATTTAATCTTTTTTTTTTATCGTAAGTGGTTGCATTCAATTGATTTTACCTACATTCAAACAAATGCATTAAGTTGAACTAAAATTGATTAAGTTCAACTTATGCATAATGCATTTGTTTAAATGTAGGTAAAATCAATTGAATGCAACCACTTACGATAAAAAAAAAATTGATTAAATTCAACGAATAATTTTTTTCAGTGCAAAAAAAAACAAATAAAAAACCAAACAAAGGTTCTTGTTTCTGCATGTGTTCATATTTTCTTTGTATGACAGCCATGGCCAAAACTGATGTCTGGACAATTTGTCATGTTTCATTCCGTTATTATCACAAATAAAACAATTGACTCCAAGCGCAATATTACAAAATATGAATAGAGGGTGAAGATGTTAATAGGCTGGGCATTACTTTTGGTATGTGCTATTTTATAAAAATGATGAAATCTGCCATCCAGAACTAGTTTTGATCAGCAATTATTTTTATTTATTTATATGGTTAGTGTTTTTGCATTTTATTTTATGATTAACTTGAATGGATAACAAGCCATGGAGCTTTTGTCAGAGAGCTATACGTGAACTTCCAGTGAGACTTTCTCCATTGATAACAACCGCAACGACAACACAGCAAAACATTAAAAATAACACGTGCAAGTGCATTATCCATTAAAACTCCATGCTTGACAATTGGACATGCTTCCCGTTTATTAGCTCGTCCCTGCCGTGAGCTGTTTTATAATGTGGTACAAAAATCCCCAGTGATGTCAATGTCATGCACACAATTATACACACAATCCATTATCTGTTCTTTGAAACTGGGCATTTGCAAATTGTAGTAGCCTAGTTGTTGTGTTTCATGAACAAGTCCCGCCACTCAATGACATCATCACCCGCGGGCACAAACTCTCAGATTCCCGCGCAAATCCGCGGCCAGGCTGCAAGACATTGATCCGTCTCTTGTCCGAAAGACGGAGGCGGTAGGAATTGTGATCTCCCAGTTGCCCAGCCACACTAAGCCAGGTTCTGAGAGCAGATTAAATGGCCCTCCATCGATCGCTGCCCTTTAATGCGCCTTCGCCTCAAAAGCAAAAACCAAAAATCTGCTATGGTGTTGCCTCTCGACGGCGGTTTTATGAGGGCCATTTGGCTGAATGTGTGTGTGGGGCTCATCTGAGAAAGTGCCTCAGCAAACGCAGTCATCGAGGGAAGCGCACGCTTGTGTAACTGAGCCCCGTCGCAACGCCAAGTGTTTCGTCTCATCCGTGCAAAACAAAACCGGCAGAAGGCAGACGCAAACAACAACAGCTACAACACAAGTGCGTCGTGTGGAAGACAGCCAGGAATCTCTCGGCGCTCAGACAGGGTTCTGGAGTGGCAGCGCTTGTGTTTGAAGTTTGATGGAGAGAATTATGGTGAAGATCAATGTTGAACGTTCAGGGCTCAAATTAATATTAGCTTCAAGAGCTTTATTCTGCTCTGTATGGTATGATCAGCAGTGAAAAACACAAGCTACTCCTGTGGAATGAAAATTAAGCACGTGTTTGGGATAGCATACTAGCACACTATAGTATGTATATTCTGCCTGCTACTTGAATGTAATACTGTTTTTCTACTTAGTGAATATCAATTGCAATATTTTTTTTTAATGCAATATGTGAAAGCGAAATGTTTTTGCAATAAAAAACATTTAAAACTATAGTATATGACATGTGAACAATCCAGTTATCATCTTTGTTTTGCATTTTTAATACACCTTTGTGTAAAAATATCTTAACCTAGCAGTGTGAATAATAAGTCACGCAAAATATTTCAGAAATCACAGTTCTAAGTAATTTTGGTTCATATTTCTCATATATTGGAAATGAAAGGTCCGTTCCAGGTCATTGCATTGTGGAATAAAGTATTGCACATATTGGGCTCTTCCAAAACGGCACATCCTGGTACTTTATGCATACTGAAATGTGCTTAGTATGCACAGTATACATCCTTTGTACTGCAGAAGAGTAGTGTGATAGTATGCTGTACTGCAAATGAAAATCATGTCGGATGTCACTTCTGGTTTATTCGTCATATTTGGCATGAAAGGTCAAGTCCAGTGCATTGTATTGTGGGATACGTTTTGCCCATTTTTTTAACTGCACATTTTGACAAAAACTGCACATCCTGGTACTTTATGCATACTGAAAATGTGCTTAGTATGCATCCTATGTACTGCAGAAAAAGTAAGAGTAGTATGCTGTCGAAAAATCATGTCTGATGTCACTTCCGGTTCTTTCAGCATATTTAAAAATGGAAGGTCAAGTGAAGAGCATTGCCTTGTGGGATGCAGCAATGAGCACTGTTTTTTTTTATTGCACATCATTTCATGCATACAGAAAATGTGCTTGGTATGCACAGTATGCATTTTATGTACTGCAGAAATCGTAAGAATTGTATGATTCATGAATCATGAAAATTATGTCTGATGTCATTTCCGGTTCATAGGAATGGAAGGTCAAGTGAAGAGCATTGCATTTTGGGATGCATCATTGCACACAGCATGCTCTGAAGTGTTTGTGCATTATAGTATGTGCAGTATAGTATGTGCAGTATAGTATGCTATTTTGAACACTCTTTTGTTTTTTTAATTCTCTTGCATCTTCTTTTCTCGCCGTCTCTTACCGCAGCCTGACAGCGTCCCGCTGCTGCACGCTTCTCGTTTTCGCCCCTCCCTTCAACCCTGGAGCTAGCTCTCTCTCTCTCTCTCTCTCTCTCTCTCTCTCTCTCTCTCTCTCTCTCTCCCTCTCCCTCTCTCTTTCTCTCTCTCTCTCCTCTCTCCCTCTCCTCTCTCCCTCTCCCCCTCTCCCTCTCTCTCTCTCTCTCTCTCTCTCTCTCCCTCTCTCTCTCTCCTTCTCTCTCTCCCTCTCTCTCTCTCTCTCCCTCTCTCTCTCTCTCTCCTCTCTCCCTCTCTCCCTCTCTCTCTCTCCCTCTCTCCCTCTCTCTCTCTCTCTCTCCTCTCTCCCTCTCTCTCCTCTCTCCCTCTCTCTCTCTCTCTCTCTCTGTCACTCTCCTCTCTCTCTCTCTTTCCTAAGCAGGTGTTGGTTGGTTTCTTCTCCCTGAGGTAACAGGGTTTTGTTCTTAGTGCCAGTGCTGAATTATACTGACAGAGCAGACTCCTGGGTAGCAGCCCTGAAACCCCCCCGCCCTCCGGCCCTCTCGCGTTCCCCTGTCTCTCCTCCTTTAGGAGCGCTTCTCAGCCGCACGTTGGCCGTGCCAGATGCCCGGAGCTGACGCTTCCACCCACATTCACTCCCCGTGACATGGCATTGCACACACACGCATTCAGAATGAGCGTGACACGCGCTGCATCAGTGTCAGGTAGATAATTCTGAAAGAAACTTTCATTTATCAATGTCAAAGAGAAGATGGTAGCAGAAGACCCACTGGGACGCGTACACTGTATATTCGGCCTATTGGGTTGAGATAGGAAGTGATGCGGGGCCTGTGATGTAATGACCAATTTGGTCATTTGCATGTGATGACTTTAAGGTCAAGATGAAATCATAATGGAATTTATTAACACGTTCCTAAAACTTACTGTGCATGTTTGATAATATTTACCAAATATGCCTGTAATTGTTTATCATTTTGTTCTAAAAGGACAATAATGATTTAACCTTTTAAGAGCATTTATTGAGCGTTTATAATATTTTAGCATTTTAAATGCTATTTTAAATTCTTATTGTGCTTGATATTGTGCACTTTATTGCAAAATAATTAGTTTTGTACTGTTGTTGTTTTTTTAAAGATGATGAAGAATAGTGATTAAGCTTACCAAATTCTACAAGTAAAGAACGTTAATTAGCTGGTTTATGAGGCATCCTCCATCATTCACTGTGGCTGCATTACAATTATAAAACACAAAGAAAAGCATAAATTTCATGCAGTGCTAAAAAAGCATCAGGAATTGAAAAAGAGATAAACAAAATGACATAATATTTGCTAACATAAAACAATAAATAAAAATAAAATAAATGCATTCTATCTGAGTGGTTTTCACTGCTAATTAACATTTCCCACACTTTTAGTCAAGTTTTATCCGACATTTACCTGTAATTGTTTCTGCATATTTTAATTTAGATTATCATCTTGCACCAGCACTGCAATAGATTGAATCCTATAAGAGCTTTTATTATATTTTCAGCATTTAGCCTATTTTCAGTTCAAACAATGCACACAAAGAAGATTTGTTCATTATACTGTTTTGAAGCCTAAATTCACCATACATTTTACTCTTTAATGTGTTTTGATTTTATTTTTTAAATGGAACGTACATTTTATAATGCTTGCCTAAAAACTTATTTACCATAACATTGAAAAATAAATTATATGAAAATAATTATTGCATTATCATTCTGAATGGTTGCCACTTCTCTGTAGCATTTCCTACACTTTTAGACAGCGAGTTTTTCCTCCAAGTGTTGAAGAAAAAAAAAACAGCAAAGGATTCAATTATTGGGATACATGAGTCATTAATAAGCTCGTTCCATTGTGATACGCCACAGCGCTTGTGCAGCATACAAAAATTAAACAAAAAGGCAAATGAGATCTAAATGCCAGCACGAGTATGAATGTGCATTTGCTCAAAAATTCAATTTGCAGATGCGTTTTCAGCACTTTGCTTTATCTAATGGTTGGATAAAAGAATCGTATTTCGCTCCGCTCCATTTTTCACGACTTGACATGTTCGCTTTACCACGAAACACTGTGCTTGAAGGAGACTCGATCCGTTTTTGACCAATCCGTCAAAATGACTAGGGATGCGTTTGCACGGTATACCGCGGGGCCTGGTCTCTTGGTGAGAGTGTGTGAGGTTTTCTGCAAGGCTAGAACAGTTTAACTACTGTATTGATCTCAGAGTGCTTTGGGGTTTGGGCTTTTATCCAAGATAGAAAGGGGGTAAAACTGACATGTCTTGCGGGACGTGGACCTGTGAGCTGCTTTGACAGATGCAAGGTTCGATGGTAAAGATCTTTGGAGTTTATCGAGCTGATGCGGTCTCTCTGCCTCGTGGTGGAGCTGTATATTGACGGATACGTGGAGAGGGAATTATGACCGGAGAATTGAGCAGTTTGCAAGCATTATATGAACAGAAGACGAGTGCATGACCAAGACGTGAACGTTAGGTAACAACAGTGGTCTAGTGATTGTTTTATGAGTCACCGGTGTGTGATCAGTGTTTACTGTGCGGTGGGGTTCATGCACAATATAGCCTAGTAGGCTGCACATCTAATCAATACAAAACTGTGTGTAAAATGAGGTACAAAACCCTTTAATCTGTTTGCAAACGAAGCCAAATCTGTATCTCATGACACCAGCTAAGTCAATACGCGATGTGAACTAAGTGGAATTAATGATCCATTTAAACACTCCCAACCTCTTTTGCATACTTGAAGTTCCTTTAGATTATTCATTAATTTTTTTTAATTTATTATTATTCAGCATGGATGCTTTAAATTGATCAAAAGTGACAGGAAAGTCTCTTATAATCTTACAAAAGATTACTATTACAAATAAATGCTGGTCTTTTGGACTCAAAGAATCTTGGAAAAAAATACAGTTTCCACAAAAATATGAAGCAGCTCAACTGTTTACAACATTGATAATGAACTAAAATGTTTCTTGAGCTGCAAATCATCATATTAGAGTGATTTCTGAAGGATCATGTGACACTGAAGACTGGAGTAATGATACTTAAAATTCAGCTTTGATCACAGGAATAAATTACATTTTACAATAGATTCTCATAGATAACATTTTAATAATATTTCACAATATTCCTATTTTTACTGTATTTTTGATCAAATAATTTACCGTTTCACACAATAGCAAGCAATGTCATTATTTTGTTTTTCTTCGTTTCTGATGTCGCAATAGATCATACTTTCATAAAATCATGCAACATACTCTACCTTGTCTGTGGATAAAAGCCGGTGCTGGATAAACAAATAGCGTGCGTGCGACGGTAAGCTAAATTATTTTAGTAACAACAGTTGCTTTAAAGTAACAACATGTAGCTTTGCAACCTTCATAATATATTTCCAAGACCCTTGTGATAGTACATCGACTTACAATAGGTTAAATGAGACGTCTGCCAGAGCCTGACGGGGTCTGTATCGCTTTTACTGGCACTATGTAACTTCGGGGTGCGGGTAGTAACCAGCGCTCAAAAAGAACTACAAAATTCGACTGCTTTACGGCATACGTCACTTTGCCCACCACTTCCTCAAATGTGGCCAACCAGCGCGTTTGTTTTCGTGCGTCTGTTTTCGTCATGGCTGAAGCAGCAGCGAAACGTAAGAAGTCCAAGGTTTTGTCGGAGTAGAGTCGGAAGAGGAAAAGGGAGAGTGATAAACTGAAAGGCAGGACGAGGATCAATATTGGTCGAGCGTTTGCTCGCTGGCGTTAGCTTATGGAGGAGGAGAGTTACCAGACCGATGCTGACTTGGCCGTCATGCTGTTGAACTAGTAAGTAACTGTAAATTGCTTGCATACTATCTTTAGTTTTTCTAATCTGTTGTCTGCCTGGCTACGTTACGGAAACTATCTGGTCCTCCATTTATTTATCTTCATGAATCAGCTAGTAGATGAGCGAATTATCAATCTGGTAGCTAGTAAACACTAACATGCTAGTTTTAGATGGTTAGGATGCTATCGCTATCATTCTCGTTCAGATTTGAGCATTGCAATCGACATGCAAATCGCAAATGTTTGAGTTCAAATGTTTAGTCTACTAAACATGTATAAATTATGAAAGGGGGAAGATTAATAATATTATCATTGCCCATATGAAAAAAACCTGCATGCTTCATAACATGAACATAACATAACATACAGTAACCGTAAATCATTTTACGACAGCGGTAATGGACAATTCCACTTCCAACCTGTAGGGCGACCGCAGAGGAAAAGTTCCATGTTGTTGCTTTAAGCAGTCTAGTTGGCATTGGTAGTAACCAGGCCTGCTGGTCTTTTCAGTAAGGAAGTTCAAATCTTCTTTTTTCTCATGTGAAATACAGAGTGACTCATCTCAAGCTTGAGTAAACGGTGAGCAGGTGGTTGAAGTCAGTGCCGTCGCGCTGGTGTTGATGTGACAGGTGGTTAAAGGGCAGGTGGGAAGCGGCGATCTGAACTCGACGTGTTCGTATGAGGGCTTCACGCAGCCCGGCCGGAGTTAATGGGATCAGACGTGGAAAAACAGGATCTATCTGCCATTTAATGTTTAATCCTCTCCAGCCTCGGGCTCCAGCCATCTGATAATTCTTGGGCTGCCTCTTTTCATCATCAAGGTGTCAGAAGGAAGTGCCTCTGTAAATATTTAATTGGTTGCAGTGTGTCGCTCACTTCTCTTCTTCATCCACTGGCTCTCCTTCCACAATGTTTTGTTGTAGTCTTTGGCTGCATGACTCTCCCATGCCATCTCATTGACTAGTGGTCAGCTGTGGTATTACAATCAAGTGGCTGCAGAAATTCACAAAATATTGAAACTGATCATTTTTTTATATTAAAAATGTATAATAAAATGAGATTTGTAAATGTATTTATTTTTAAATGCAATTTAAAACTTGCATGTATATAACTATACATAACTATTTGAAAAACATTTCACTGGCTAATGGATAAACAGGCTGGCAAATGAGTTACTTTTTTAAACAAAAAACAAAACCAAAACATATCGTTATTATTAATGTTAAATCACCGATCCCAACCTCGTGTAACATTATAACTGGCAATCAGTGGAGAAAAAAATATAATCATTTCTCCATACCTTTCCTCCCAAGACTGTTTTCGCAGGTTATTGTCACACATGTATTATTTCCTCCAGATCTTCAGCATTCGTGATGGCTTTCAAAAGTTTCAGTGTTTATTTGATCATCAAGGGCAGCGAGCAATAGATGTGCAGTACAAAGGCATGGAGGCTCTCCGCCGTCGAACTCCAGCTCGCTTTTGTTAATAACTTTGCGCCAGAAGCAAGTGCAATTACAAACGAGAGCATGTAAAAGTCAAGGGGATACAAATCATGTTTGAATTAATGTCCCACAGGTCTCAGGGAATCAAGCCCTGAAGGCGAGGCGCCGAACGCAGCAAATGATGCATCTGTTTTAGGCCCAGTGAACAGTTAAAGGATGCTGAGGGTGTCTCTAGACATGGGAGAGACGCTTTAGGAAGACGTTTAACTTTGAAGGACAGAGCTAAAGAGAGCTTTGAGTTGTTGGACCAAGAGATGAAATGTAAGTGCTGTTGAATGAATGCCAGAGCTGCAACATGGTGTTAATGATCTGAAGAAAGAGCCGCTACAGTGAAAACTGCTTTTTCATGCTATTTCGGCTCCTGCGGCTCCACGGTTCTTATAGTGTTGACAGTTTAATCTTGTTTTGGGTTTCAAATTCAGTTTAAATTGTTCATAAATTCTTATTTTGTATAGTAAAAAATTGCTTTAAAGAACACTTTGCTATCACTTTGCAATATGCATGAATTATCTTGTCAATAAATACTTATTTTGCATTTTGTTTCAAAGTCGTAGAAAAAAAAAAAATGGGTGGAAAGCGTTGGAGTTCGGTGTAGAGTTCTCCCATACAAACCACAAATCAAATGCCTCGTGATTTAAACTAGTTTAAAGCCTGACGAAACAGCGCTGATATTCTCAACAACACTGATTCTGAAAACAGGAGAAACACTGAGCCACAACGAGACAGTTAGAAGGCTTTTCAATCCACAAATCACCAACATTTACCATGGATTTACTGTAGTAACGCTAACTGTAACCATGGGATTGTGGCAGAAATGTGGGATATTAATATCAAATTTAATTATAATATTAATGTAGACATTAATGGAATATAAATACAGTATTTTTGTTATTATGTTATAGCAGTTTTTGTGCATTTGTATTATACTGAATGTCTTTAGGCTACTTTTTTCCATAACAAATACCATAGAAACAATTTTACTTTTTTACCATCGTGGTGAGGTGCAATGCGTGGTTTTACCTGTGGTTAACATGATCCAAATGCTATGGAAGACCAAATTTGACCCTATAATAATGAGGATGTTACAATTTTGACAGATGTTTTCTGTTCTTGTTAATGAACATTTACATCTGCATCCAAACTCAAGCTACTGTGAAATGTGCATTTCTAAGAGACATAACATGTAATATTATTGTGTGAGGTGTTTGGCAAGTGTTTGTCATGTTCTGATGATAAAAAACAATGTCTGGTTTCTACAACTTTCACTCAAGAGCAAAACTTTGCCTGTAAAACCTGATAGAGTGGCTAATAAGCCAATAAGTGGTCCTCTGCCGCCCTCTACTGGTTATAGTTATCGTATAAAAGTGTTTGTTTGCGACCAAGTGGTTTAGTTTTACAAATGGGGACAATCTTTGAAGGATGAACAAATAATGTTTTTGGTCATCACATTAAAAATTTGATAGAATTCAGAACTTTGAAGTGCTGGAAAAAGTGTGAAGTGAGTTGAACGTGATTCTTGAATTTCACTCTCAGAAGGTTGTACGAACCCTGAAATGAATAGTGTAAAAACATTTGACCATTTCTGCCACAATCCCATGGTTACAGTACAGTACAGCACCAGTGCGACCTTTAACAAAATTAGTCGCAACGGCAGGAAAAAATGTCGCAAAATGCAACCAGTAGGTCGCAGTCTGGAGCCCAGATGATGAACTGTCCAATGTTATGTATTTTTTCACTGATTGGCTAATGGATATGGAAAAACATTTGGCAAATACTAATGCCTTTTTAAAATTTAAAAGTTGCATTTAAAAATAGTTTATTATTGTTAAATTTAACTATATTTTTAAACATTAAATTAACACTTTTATATTATGACTATGTACATTTACACAGAATCAATGCAGAAATGTTGTCCTGTATGGGCCACTTCTAACGCCGTCATAAACTCCTCTCTCTGCCTCTGATGACACTTTTCCAGAAACTGCATCAAGGAGCAACTTTGATTCATGTGTTTTTTGTCAGAGAGACTGCCACTCTCTGAGGCACTTTTACTTTGTACTGACTCTGTCACAGCTGTTTCACATGCTGTCTTTGGTCCGTAGGGATCTAGATTGAGTTGTGACAGATTTGAGATGGTGAAACTGTGATGTTGTGGATCCTACAGCACATCCATGATTGTTCCTGCAGCCCCTTTGCAGTGTTATGAGCCAATACACTATGGTTATCTGGCTATCTAGAGCATTTTTACATTGTATTGCACATTTACATTTAGCAGACGCTTTTATCCAAAGCGACTTACAATGCATTTCAAGGTACACATTTACATTCTTATCAGTTCTTGCTTTCCCTGGGAATCGAACCCATGACCTTAGCGTTGCAAGCGCCAACGCTCTGCTGTTTGAGCTACAGGAAAATCACAGCATTTGGGATGTCTTGCTCAAGTCTTTTGTGCCCCCAATCCGATACGAGTCATTGAATATGGAGTGTCTACCGATATTGAGTCCCGATCCTATACTTGTATTTTCCTAGTACTTGGTGCACGCTTCAAGTACATTAAAAATCTAGATCAGGTCGGGTCATCCCTCCATGGCATGTATATTCACTCAGTACTGTACGTTTGCATAGATTTCTTAAGGGAGTAGATTTCTTCACCCATATGTCTTTGGCAATCGTAGATCTCAGACCAGATATTAAACTAATGAGATTTTAACATCATAAAAAAAAAAGGAAAAAAAAAGTATTATGTACATGCCCTGTCTGTTTTGTTTTATTATCAGGTGCATTTCTCACTGCCCCCAAATTTTATTTTACTTTAGTAAGCAAACCCGGTGCATCATTTAATTTCAGCTGGGAACACCCTGGGAAAAGACCGATGTGGTTTTCACAACAGAGCGAAAATAGAATGGAGCACTTCATAATCAAGCGTATTTGTGCATACGGCATGGGAGTGTTGACCCAGCTAGAGATATAACACACCGAGCTGGGGAGCAGAACCGGCCAGGTATTAAAATCTGAGGTGCCAATTGAGCTGTGAAGATAAGAATTGAAAAGGGAATTGGGAATAACCCCCTCTGTTTCTATACTCATTCCCATAATGCACTGGGATTTTACCTTGTGCATGCATCATCCGCTTGATGCAAAGTATTACAAGAAATGGAAATGAGTAAAAATGAGGTGATTTTTAAACTGAATTGCCCTTAATGCTTTAAGTTTAAAGGGGTCATTAACTGCAAATATTACTTAATTTTAAAATTATATGTGAGGACCACTTATAATGTTATCAAAATTTTGACAATATAAAAACATCCTGATTTATAAGTAATAGGCTATTTTATATCCTTTTTTGACCCTTTCTGTGAAACACACTAGAGGTGACGACGGGCCGGGCCGGGTTGGGACAGATATTTAGGGCCCGTCCACATGGAGACGCGTTTCGCTGTATACGTATACATTTTTTATCGTATTGGCGTTTCGTCCACACGGATCCGACGTTTTCGGAGACTGAAACCGCTATTTTTTTAAACCGGGTCCCAAGGTGGATAAATCTGAAAACGCCGCCCTTGCGTTTTCGTGTGTACGGCCAATCCGTACATTTTGTGAAACGATGATGTCATCACACCAAGCGTCAACTAGTCAGACACCGTTAAGTCACAGCGACTACATTTATGGTTTTTCATATTGTTCAACAAAGTTCTTGATAAAAAAAGAAAAAAGAAAAGAAAAAAAAAAGCTACTGTGCCTAATATTATTGCTGTATACAGTCAAGGTTTATGCGCATGCTTTAAGTCTTCTTCTCCATTTTTAGTGTATGTCTGTGGCAGAATTACAGCGCCACATACTGGTCTGGCATGTATACTACATCGTTTTGAGTCGTTTTGAGTCAGTTTCAGTGGTTTCGTGTGTACGCAGATATTTCTTGAGACGACGCCGTGTTTACGGAATTTTTTTTTGAACGGGGAAAAAAACATATCGGATAGGGAAAGCTCTGGCTTCGTGTGGATGTGGCCTTAGAAATGATGTTCGGGTTCGGGTTGGGCTCAACTAGCCTAAACTTTGATGGATGGATTATGTAAATAGATCCCATGTTGTAGTTTAGTAGCCTATACAGTTTTCGAGGAAAATAGTAAGAGTGATTTTCATTTCAATAAGCTGCATTTGTGTTACGTTAATGTTACTTCGCTGGGGACACTCGTGTTGATTTGAATTTCATTAAGAGATCTACGTCCACAGAACCTCTTGTGTGAATTTTGGGATTTTGTTCTGTTAGCTTGGGCCATTTTTGGTAGGCCTATCCCACTGCGCAATGTGACGTCGGAGTGACATCTTTTCTATGTAATATTTTGACGTCCAATTTCGGTCCACTGAAGGGGTTGTTTTGTAACGCCAGGCAATGTCTTTTTTTTACGTCTATCGCACGTCTAATGGTGACGTCCGTGGGACCTCCGTGTAAGGGTTATTTATAGTCCAAATGTGGTCGTTTGTGGGCGTCTTTTTAACATCAAATTTAGACTAATTTTAGACGTCGTTTTTATACAACTTCTATAACTGTAGTTTCAAAAGGGTGAAGGACATGTTTTCTGTACCATGTATTTACATTTATGCATTTGGCAGAAGCTTTTATCCAAAGTGACTTACATTGCATTACACATTTACATTCCTATCAGTTCTTGCTTTCTCTGGGAATCAAACCCATGATCTTGGCTTTGCAAGTGCCAAGCTCTGCTGTTTGATATAATAATCTGTATTCATATGTATTAACCATGTTGATAACAACAATGTTGATATTTGTATATAAAAAAACATTACATATTAATCATGTAAATTTCCTGCACCTGTCATAGACGTCCAAATGACGTCCAAAAAATGACCCAGTTCAAAGGTCCAATGTTGAACGTCAATATGACGTCCTAGTTGGGTCATGGTTGGACGTCCAAATAGTGGACCTAGTTTGGATGTCGAATAGATGTCCAGAATTGATCATGGAACGGACCCTTAATACATACATGATCTGCACGTCTATCCGACGTCCAATGTTTAGTGGGATGTTAATTTCATTTCAATTGGCTATATGATTGGGACTCTGGTGTTAACGTGCACTTGTTGCCCCGTATGCGCTCATTTGTTGACATTTCAGAATGCCTTAATAAAATAAAATTTAAAAATAAAAAAGTTGCTTAATAAAAGCGGGCTTTCCACACAAACAAACATACATGTGTCATTAGTATGATAAAAACATTTTTTTATTTTAACTGTATCGGGCTCGGACATAAATATCTTAATGCCTGTCGGGCTCGGGTCAGGTTCGGTTACTGCTCTGTTGGACGCGGGCCGGGCTCGGACAGAAAAATCTAAAACCAAAAAATCTAAAAAACAAAAAACTCTAAAACTTATATTTTTATGCTACAATAAGTGCTACATGAGTGCTACAATATTTACTGCTACATGACATGCACAAATCAGGTGTTGATCTTCACCTATAGAGGCAGACTTTCGTCACACTATGATGCAATAATGTGGCAAAATCCGAAACGAGTTGTTTTCTGAGCTTGGTTTCAATAAAAGCTGTGTTGACAAACAAGGAAGTTTTGAGATCTGGAACTTACAAAATATTTGTATTGTACATTAACTTTTTATATGTCAAAAGTTCAAGGAAAACTGGCCTCTCTAATGCTTGATTCATTGAACTGTGCTGTTATTTATCAGGATGTCTAGAAGGTTGTTTCATACATCAAGAACAAAGCGCAAGAGTAGAAGGAGCCTTGGATTTTCAGAGAGTAGGAGGAAAATGCGTCCTGCATCTTGACTGCCCTGAAGTGCATAGCAACTACATTTGCTTTAAAGCCAGAGAATTTCAGGGATGTTCACAATGCAATACTTGCATGCTGATAACATCATACTGCACAGCGTATGATATGCATTGCCTGCTGTTTATAAAAAAATATACAGTGGAAAACATAGTGTGCTACATTGTTGCCACATGACCTCATTGAGTTAAATGCCTAATTTTAGTTGTCCTGTCATCTTGGAAATAAAAAAAGCTTGCTTATTTTGCTCAAGATAAGGATTTATTAATAAGTCCACATGCCATGCGAACAAGAACTATGCAACAGATCGAGAGCTGTCGATGGTTTCGGGAAACACTGACTCGTTGAACTATGCTGATAACAACGAAACATACGACCACAGTGGCTAACAATGTTTTCGGGAAACGCACCTCTGTTTAGTTCCTGTCTCTATGAAGCCCCTCTTTCTGAAAAGCACACTGTGCTCTGATTGGTCGGTTGGAGCAGTGTGCTGTGATTGGCCGAGCGTGTTTGGGAAATGTCCCGCCCCTTACCATAACCGCCAGTTTCAACACACTACTAACTAACTCAACCAGGCCTTACCATAACCGGACGGGGGCATGAATTATTTAAATGAGGAATATTGTGACATGTTTGTTCCCGGAAGAAACTCAAGACTACAATGGAGGCGTTTCAGGGAGTTCAGAAACACTGACACTAATGTAGAGAATAACTCCCGCTGGAGGGACTTTGCAGAGCTTTTTCATGCTCAAACAGCAACATCACACACTAAAGAAAAATGAACATGGAAAAAAGCATCATAATGACCCCTTTAAAAATGCTGCTGACTAATTCATCACTCTGGAAATGGAAGCTCACGTTGGGTGCGTTGCACTGTAGGAAATAGCAGTGTACATTAGTGTATAGAATCTTTTTTTTATTTTTTATTTATTTATTTATAAGCAGCCAGAGATATTATCTTTGATTAATATTGTTTACATTAATGTGATGCAAAGTGTGTCTTGAGCCCAAAATCTCCATCAGCATTCTTCTTTGCTGGTATTTTATTTTTACTTGATTGGCAAAGGAGGATTTAGAAAAGCAGTTTAAAATTTGCATTTAAAATTGTTTCATTGTTGCAATTAACTTTATCTTTATATATTAATTAAAAAAATTGTTTATAACTGTCTGTGTCTGTTTAAAAAGCACTGTACATTAACTTTTTTTTTTTCAGTTTTTTGAATAAATTGATAATTGATAATTTTTTTTAAGTGCCACTCCTAGGCTGTATATTCTTCTCTCATATAGTACATGCATAGATGTCTATATGCATAGACATAGTGCAATACATAACTCATGCAATACACTTAACTTAACCCTCCATTTCTAATGTGATGTATAAAATGCAAGTATTAACCACCATTTTTAACTCTGACAAAGTGGGTATTAAAGCATCTTGTGAATGCAGAAATCATTCTAGCTCATATATGCATACACACATGCACAGACTTGCGCTTTCTTTAAAAAGAATGATTAATAATGAAAATAATGAAAGATGATTAAGCAATTACTCCGATTTAAATCAGTCTGTGCCCTTGTGCGCCGCAAGTCGAGAAAACTTAATTTAGCAATGTCATTGCTGGTCACTTCAGCGGATAATGCAAAGCAGCTTTATGCAATTTGTGTACGATACCATGACGTGCATGACAATGCAACCACGCTTCTTTTCATTACTCTGAGCAATTTGGGACGCCTCCGCCGTGGCTCCCTCTCAAATTAAAAAAGCCCAGCGTTTGGCCATCACATGCCGCTCTGCTTAAAATCCACCGTCTCCTTTTGTCTTCCTCTCTTACTCTCTCCAATCACACTTGGCAAGCTGTCGGTTCACTGGCTTCGCATGCACGTTAAACACCAAGACCTTCCGGGTGCTTCTTAACTCTTGACTGCACTTGTCTCGTATATTAAACCTCGAAGGCAGGATGACCAAATATTGTCCGGCAGATATGAAGGACAGTGGCTGTTATGATGGGGATTATGAGCAGAGCTGGAAGACGCTGGAGCCATATTCGATGGAGCCACGCCGGGAGAGAGAGGCCTCTGTCCCGATAGCACACTAATCTCTATTTGCAGAGGAAATTGGAACGTATTTTGCACACTGAATAGATAAGAACAAGAATGGCGTTTGAAAACTAAAAGGAATTTGACGTTGTTTTTGCCACCTGCAAACAGCCCGAGCAAATTCACATTTCCTCTGATGTCCTGCTCGGTTCGCATCACAGTATGATTTCTGTGTGTAGTTTTATTTGTGCATATGAAAACACTTGTGTGTGTGTTTGTGCACGAGTGTGTGTATGTGTACGTTCCCATCGTCTACCAGATGCATACAAATGCAAACACTTATGATAGATAATTTCTAATTTCAGTTGTGAGATATAAAGACACTCTGTGAGATATTAATTGATAATTATGAGAAATAAAGTGGCAGTTGTGAGGTATAAAGTTACAGCTATGAGAAATAGTCACAACTGTGAGATATGAAGTCCTGTAGCTGACACATACCATGATAAATCACCTGAAATTTATTAAGTTTGCTTATGATCGTCACATAAGTATGGAAGCTTGTTTCCACCACAGCATAAAACAATTAAAAAATATAATTCTTATATTTCTTTTAAATATAATTATTATAAAATATAAGACTTTTTATCTCACAATTTTTATTTTTTCTCGCAATTGTAAGTTTATATCTCGCAATTCTGACTTTATAACTTGCAATTGCAAGTTTACAGTATAGGTATGTCTCACAATTCTGACTTTTTTTCTCAGAATTTCGAGTTTATATCTCACAGTTCTGAAAAAAAAAGTCAGAATTGTGAGATAAAAAGTCACAATTGCTTTTCTTTTATTCAGTGGCTGAAACAAGCTTCCATGCATAAGTGTTGCTTTTTTCTATTTTTATTTTTTTTTTATTGAAATAAAGCTGAAAGAATATACGAAGTTCCTAAACGTAAGTTAGGGAGGAGCGAGCCCATCTAATCTTTCAATCAACAGCCAGAGTATATAAGCAGCCGCTTACCTCTCTCTAGCATCCGCTGTTCCAGCATCCCTCCACCTCCCCAGCTCCACCTTCATCTTACGTACCTTTACGCTTCGTAATCATATCCTACATTTAGCCATTGTGCGGGGTATATCAGAGCTTGAGTTGAAGCTGCTTCATCGAGCCCCTCAGCAGTGGACAGCAAGCCAAATAAGTTAATTAATATCTTAAAGATTGTATGGGCAAACAAACTCATTATATGTTAGATTAAAAACTTAAAGGTGCTCTAAGTGATGTTGGGTGACGTCACTTCTTGTTGATGTTCGAAGTATTGTCAAACAAAACGGAGGCTAGCTCGACCCTCCCTCCTCCTCATCCGCGCACTAACCCCCCAAACCCCACCCCCAAATACTTCTTGTCGGTTATTGGCTGGAACAGTTTGTTATGTTTCGTGGTCCAGGCTGGGCCAGTTTGTTTTTGTTGCCGTTTGTGGAGCCTGGGCTGTCTACAGAGACCGCGTTTCTTTACAGTGTGTTCAGGGGACAGACAGCTAGCGCCTAGCGGATAGTGAGGAGATGTTTGCTGTGTGTGCCCAAAAATGTTTTGACATCGCTTAGAGCACCTTTAAGTTAGAAATTCTGCCTTGGCAACTAACTGAAATAAAATAAGTTGAAGTTCTAAAATTACTAAAACTAACGCTGAAGAGAAATGCAAAAAAAAAAAAAAAGACAAAAAATTTAAATTTGAAAGAAAACTGAAAATATAAAAAATAAAAGCATTTGGCAGGAATAGTAGCACACTATTCTCTATTTGCCGAGGAAATTGAAGCGTATTTTGCAAAACCTGAATAGATAAGTACAGGAATGTCATTTGAAAACTAAAAAGGATTTGGTGCCACCTGCAAACAGCCCGAGCAAATTCACATTTCCTCTGATGTCCTGCTCGGTTCGCATCCCAGTATGATTTCTGTGTGTAGTCTTATTTGTGCATATGAAAACGCACGTGTATGTGTTTGTACACAAGTGACAGCGAGTGTGTGTGAGTGTGTGCACGTTCCCATTGCAGCGGCGGTCCCTTCATTTCACGCTCCGCCGCGTGTGTGCGGATCCTCTTCCCCGGGCTCATTATCAGGTCTGTTCGACGAGAGCACACGGGCCACAACCCAATCATTATTCAAGCCTGCTGACGGTCAGCGCCGACGGCTCCATGCTGTCGTTTTACGCTCTTATTATTCTCTCCTCACAAATAACTAAGCAAAACCACAAAAACAAATCCTGCCTGATCAGGATCAATGAGGTACTCAGTACCCGCCATGCCGCCCGGGGACTCGGGATCGAGTGGACCTTCTGCTGTTGAATAACTGCTGTTTGCTCACTGTCTCTCCTCTGGTTTCTTTGGCAGGACCCACCGGTGCTCAGGCGGCCGAGTTCGGACACTTGCCCGACAACATTACCGTGCTGGAGGGAGAAAGCGTCATTTTGAGGTGACTTCACAACACACCTGCATCCTTGTGTGTTAAATGGTTTTAAAACCCTGTCTAGGGCTGCATGATTAACCGAAATAAAATCAAAACTGATGTGATTATCAAATCGCAAATGTTGTTAAAGGGATATTTCACCCAAAAATTAAAATTCTGCCATCATTTATTCGCCCTCATGTTGTTCCAAACCTGTAGGCCTATGAGTTTCTTCCTTCTGCTGAACACAAAGGAAGATATTTTGATGTGTGTCGGTAATCAGAGAGTTGACTGTAGCCATTGACTTCCATATAGTGTATTTTTATTATTTTTTTCTACAATGGAAGTCAATTAGGTCCATCAAATGTCTGGTTAACCACATTCTTCAAAATATCTTCCTTTGTGTTCAGCAGAAGACAGAAACTCATACAGGTTTGAAAGAAGTTGAGGGCCAGTAAATGATGACAAATTTTTATTTTTTAAGTGAACTATTCCTTTAAATCAGTCGCTTATCACATGCATTTGATGGTTTTCATTTGGACACACACCTGAAGGGCAAAACAAGGCTTTCCTCCATTGACCGCCAGTCATTTTTACCAGGTTTGTACTAATGTAGTAAGACAGTGATATTAAAAGAACAAATTCAATAAACACCTTATTAATGATGCATACAGGCAAGCAGAAGAACCCATAATATATACACACAGTTTCTCGTTTAGCGTTTTCCCATAGGAAACCATTATAAAGAAAACGCTTAACCATTTAGCGAGTTGGATTCATATTCTGAGCTCATCTGTTCGCCTGTATATAGTATGCATCATCAATAAGGTTATACAGAATTTGGTCTTTTAATTTCACTGTTATATCACATAAAGGCCCAATATATATATATATATATATATATATATATATATATATATATATATATATATATATATATATATATATATATATACTGGGACAGTACCCTTCAAAAGGTTTCTAATATGTGCCATTTAGGTACTAATATGTACACTTTTGGTACCAATATGTACCTTTGAGGGACTAATATGCACTCTTTAGGTACAAAGGTATACCTTTTGAAAAGGTACCACCACAGTGACAGCTTTTGTACATTTTTTTCTAAGAGTATATATATATATATATATAAATATACAGAATGTTTATATTGCCCAGCTCTACAGGTTTTATCATACTCACTTGCCGGAAGGGTGCATTTTTTAACACTTTAATTTCACTCTCTCTAGTTTTGTTGTTAGTCAGTTTCCAGGCATAAATGACTTGGTTTCAGTCTATCAGCCAGCAATTGAACTCCTGAACCTGCTGTCAGGGGTTCATGTTCTCAAAAGCACCATATTATTATTCCACACAACTACACTGGGAATGGGAATTGATGTGATATCACAGTTTGATACGCTGAAAGAAAGTTAAAGCTGACATGAATGTGAGTGATATTTAAGCCTTAAATGTGTCACGATTTTTCCATTTTAAGAGCAGAGCAAAGCAGTGACATCTAGAGGTGAACTGTGGTTACTGCATGTGGCCGGACCAATGGCATTACAGTGTGTGGTCTGATTCAAGAGTGGTGTCAGTGGTGTATTAATGGCATTTTGTTTATTATGGCATCTTCAGCGTTGCTCCCCACATCTGCTTCTAGAACACTGGTGATATTTCATGCAAATAATTGACCAAGCTCAGAATTGCATTTTTTGTGTTATTTACAAATGCCAGCAGGCAAAGGATAAGATTATGAGCACTGAACTGAATGTGTTTTGACAGACTTTATTCCAGACTCTGAGCGGCAGTGTTTGTAATTTCAGAACTGTCAGTCATATCACTGTCAGTTTTTGCCAGTTTGTTGTATAAAGAAGCTTTCGGACTTCTCAGGACTAAAATACTTGAATGCAAGCTTTAATGTCCAATAAACAATCTGGTGATTTGGTGCAAATGGTGCTGATGATGCTCTCATAGATTCCCAGTGTCCAGACGGGACCCAGAACGACGTGTTTAGAGCTATTTGACCAATGAACATTGATCTTTGCACCACTGAAATCAATGTATTTATAGACCCCGTTGAAGCCGGTCGTGCATTTACTGACTTCAGCGGATATATTCAGTTAGAGAACAGATGAAGTCTCTGAATGAGTTGTGGAAGAGTGCTGCGATATTTTACAATTTTTCACACATTTTTTGAAAGAGATCTAGAATGATATTTAACCCTCTGTTGCGTGCATTGTGGGGAAAAACTTAGATTTTTATGGGAAATAAAATCTGATTGAGTTTTAATGCATAAGAAAAGCTATATTTGAATTGAGAGGACTTAAAAAAAAAAAAGTAAATGCTGATAATAATTAATATGAATAAATGGATAATTTAAAAAAAGAAAAATATAAATAAAAACTTGATAGGCAATATTTATTTAAAAACAATAATTTAGGAGAGAGTGCTGTGTGATATATTTGACACTTTTTCAATAAATTATTTTTTAAATCGTTTAAAAATGTTTGATTCCATTTTCATGCATAAGAAATGCAATATTTGAATGAGGAGAACTTAAAAAAAAAATAATTAAATAATAATAAATAAAAAAAGAATTACTATGGATAAATGGATCATTTAAAAATATATACAAATACAAATGTTACAATAATATATAAAAAAAAAAAACAACATGATAACTGCAATATTCTTCAACAAACTTTTTTAAAACTAAATTATTTAAAAGTATCTAGAATTATATCTAACCCATCTTGAATATCAGAATATGTTTGATTCAGTTTTCATGCATAAGGAAAGTTATTTGTGGGGAATTGGGAGGACTTTTTTAATGTAAAGTAAATACTGACCAATAATTAATATGGATAAAAGGATAATTTAAAAATATAAATAATTAAATATACATATATATATATATATATATTATTTAAAAATCTAAATAATTAAAAAAAATCTAAATAAAAACATGATAACTGCAATATTCTTCAACAAACATTAATTGTGATATTTTTTACTTTTTGCACTAAATTGTTTAAAAGTAGAATGAAATGTAACACTCTTGCATGAATTATGAAAAAAAAATGTTTGATTTACTTTTTAAAGTTATATTTGGGAACTGGGAGGACTTTCAGTAAAGAAATACCGAAAAATAATTAACATGGATAAATGGATAATTAATTTTTTAAAATGTAAATAAAAACACATAACTGCTATATTCTCTATAGTGGCTGAATCCGTATCCGTTCCACTCCCACACAATGCTGCTTCAAGCCTACACACATATTCCTCATGACAAATACTTTATATGACTAAATGCTTTTAAAATGGGGTTTACTCACTAACAAATGTGAATCATATTCTGGATGAAGGAATAAAGCTTTAGTGAGGGCAGATCTCCAGAGCTCAAATGCATCCTCCGCATGGAGAACAGAGCCAGATAAAGACTTTTCACTGCCAGTGTGACAAAGAAAAGATTTCTGTTGGTTTATTCAAAACCCTCCCTTCAATATTAACCATTTTACTGTCATCTTATGTGCTCGCAAAGCGAATAAAACACACGTGTTCCCCTTAGGCATCATGCAGTAGAGGGTTAATGTGTGTGTATCGATTATTTGTGCATATATAAACATCACACCACTTTTTCCGAAGCTCCGCTGTTCTGGCACTGTGTGTTTTCTGGCACTGTGCAGTGTTAAAGCAATCACCACTGGTCTGATTAGTCAGCTTAATGATCTAGTTAATGACCCAGACCTTATGAGCGAGTTGTAACGATTACGAAAGAAAGTTTCATGCAGAGTATCATGCTAGCGCTCATTCAATGACATCACAGTAATTGGCCATGGAACTTAGTCTGTAGACGCCATATTTTATCGAAAACGAGGCATTGAGGAGGCGGAGACGTACAGTTCAGAAATTGTGCGCACAATAAATGTAATTTGCCTCACAGCCTTGTTTTTATTCACTTCAAGTGAGTCAGTTCTGTCCTTTTCAATCTCCTCTCTTTCTTAGATGCAAGATAGATGAGGAGGTCACTCACAAGGCATGGCTGAACCGCTCCAACATCTTATTCACGGGCACAGATAAGTGGTCCCTGGACTCCCGCGTCTCCCTGGTGAACAACAACAACAGCGACTTCTCCATTAAGATAGAGAGAGTGATGGTGGCAGACGAGGGACCCTACACATGCAGCTTCCAGGCCAGGAACCAGCCTCGAACGGCCCACGTCTACCTCATCGTTCAGGGTACGTTGATCGGGGCGCCGCTTACAGGAATGACCCTGTAAGTTCGATTAAACCATCAAAATATGGGGGAAATATTTTTGAAATGTTTTAAATACTTGGTTGAGGTATTTATCTGACAAAATTGTTTGGGAAAACTACAGCTACATGTTTACTGTGCAAAAGAAAATGCATAGAAAAACAAAAAGCTCACAGGAAAATGAATACAACACAATCAGTTATTAATATTTCATCATTTCTACCTAACCAAACATTATGTCGGCAAAATTTGACGTGTCATTGCGTCATCACAAATCGACTCCAAGCACAACTACGCAATATGCTTACAATTTATTTATTTTTTTAATCATATTTGACTAAAGGCTGACCATGTCAGTTTTCCTCACTTTTGGCCAGAGCTGTATGTGTCAACAATGAACACAAAAAAAATGCAAAAATATGAATGGTTTCTAAAATGGTTTCAGAAAATGTGTGCACATTTAGTTATCAGTGTTTCTATGGAAGTCTGTAGAAATAAAAAAGATTCAAACTTTATATCTCACAGTTCTGACTTAATTTAGGTTGAATTAATCACACTTCTGACTATATAGTACTTTATATCACACAATGCAATTTCATATCTCAGAAAAATAATTTGCAGTGCAAATTGCAGTCTTTAAATATCGACACTGACTGTATTAAATAGTTTGGGGTCAGTACGTTTCTTTTTATGTTTTGAATGAAGTCTCTTCCGCTCAGCAAGGCTGTGTTAATTTGATCAAAAATACAGTAAAATTGTGAAATGTTATTAGAATTTAAAAGAACTGTTTTCTATGTGAATATAAAGTGTAATTTATATCCTGTGATCAAAGCTGAATTTTCAGCATCATTACTCCAGTCTTCAGTGTCACATGATCCTTCAGAAATCATTCTAATATGATGATTTTCTGCTCAATAAACATTTATGATTATTATCAGTGTTGAAAACAGTCATATATTTCTGGAAACTGATTTTTATTTTGTATTTTTCATGATTCTTTAATGAATAGAACATGACATATTAATATTTTTGTAACATTATAAATGTCTGTACTGTAACTTTTGATTTACATTTAATCATTTAGCAGATGCTTTTGTCCAAAGCCACTTACAAATGAGGAGAACAATAGAAGCAGTCGAACCAACAAAAGAGCAACAGTATCCAGTACACGTTACATATATATATATATAAAACATAGATCAATTTAATTCATCCTCACTGAATAAAAGTATTAATTTCTTTAAAAAAAAAAAAACTGTTTTAACTTTCTGACCACAAACTTTTGAACAATTCACAGCTCCAAAAAAAAAAAAAAAAATACAAATTGTGAGATATAAAGTCACAATTACTTAAAAAAAAAAAATTATTCTGGGCTTCCATAGATTTCTGTCCATCCAAAAGAAAAACAATACAAATGATGCCTGAGACTTGCATTAGAGCAGCCCCTTCTCCTCGTGGATATCTAGTTCTTTTGCTTCTATGAGTTTCAATCAAACAAACACCTTCCAAAGAGTGTGTGCCAGTAACCAGCGTAACTGACACTCAGTGGCTATTTCTTCCCTGAAAATGCTTATTTATTTTAGTGATCAATATGCATAGACTGAACAGACTGTCGGTGTGCCATCGAAGCTACGAATGGTTTACTTTCAGTTATCTCTGCGCATTAAAGTTGATGAGTTTAACATCAATTTTAACATCAAAAAGCTAATTTCTGATTCAAGTGCTTCTCTTCCTTTATATCATTCCAAACCCATTTGATTTTATTTCTGCTGTGAAACATAAAAGAAGCAATTCCTTTAACTCTTTCCCCACCAGCCAGTGCCAGCGTTTTCCAGCGTATTCACAAAACGCTGATGGCGGCCAGAATATTTTGTTGTATGAATATATAATCCATCAATATATCAAAGGAAAGAATAGAGCCTCTGCTCATTTTATTCCAGCTTCATTCATTCCTTATCAAACGTGAATGTGGGTAAGTTTCTGAAAACACACACAACACTTCGAACAAGAAGCTGAGAATATCGCAAGACTTCAGCCGGATTGGATTTGGAAGGAGGATCATAACATGGCATGACATAAAATCAACATTGTTGATCATAACATCAACAAATTTTGATGTATTTGCTGTTGAATGTGTGTGATCACGTTATCTTTCCATGGAAACATCGGCTGCGTCTAAAATCACACACTCTCTTCATTAATTAGAGGAGAGCGAGGCACAGCCTAAAGCGGGGCTCGTTGTAACACACTTGTTTTAAATACTTCCACACATGCTAGCATGACGGATCTTAGTGTGTTTACTAGTTATGCCATATCAACACTATACTGAGAAGAAATTGCACCAAAAATCAGAAATCTTTGGAAGATATCACTGAACATTTAATTAACCATAGCCAAAGTAAATGTCTTACTTGTGTAATTTTTCATCTCGATTTTTGGTGTTTATTTAAAATTACACAAATCTGATGTTATTTTTAATTTATATCTGTTATTTAACAGTTTACATTTATGCATTTGGCAGATGCTTTTATCCAAAGCGACTTACATTGCATTTCAAGGTACACATTTACATTCTCTACAGTTCTTGCTTTCCCTGGGAATCGAACCCATGACCTTGGCGTTGCAAGCACCAACTCTCTGCTGTTTGAGCTACAGGAAAGCTGAGACAGTTCTTTAATGCTGATCTAACCAGAAAAAGCCGGGTTTAGCCGGGTTTAAATCCCAGTTGTGCAGACGGGGCATGTTGTCACACGGCATTACAATGAGCCCCTATTAGAACTATTATATTCTATACTTTTATGAATTCTATTGAGAAAACATGAGAAAAATGTGAATAAAGACTGAGAGTCATTGTTCAGCAATTATTCATTATTATTATGTTTTGAACTATGTTGTATAGCTGTGTTTTCCTGTGTGTTCGTTGTCAAACTCAAAAATTATTTTATTTTTAATTATTAAAAAATGCCATTATTTTATATGAAAAAGTTAATAATTGTATTTTATTGAGAAAATATTTTAGTTTGTTTTAGATTTTTTTTTTTTAGATCAGATGGCATTTTAATCTGTCACATGGTCATGTTACAATGTGCCCCACCTATGGGGCATGTTGTCACAGTTCACTATCAAGAAAAAAGTATATGTATTAATAAAACAAAACCACATAACTGTACTAGACATGTGTGAAATTAATGTGTGAAAAAAAAAAAATCTGAACCCAAAGTAGATTTACACAAACTGAGAAAGTCAAAAAGTGTTAGTTTGTGCCCCGCTCTCCACTACTTTGTTAGTGCTAAAAAAGTATGTTCTATATAATATAAATGTCTGTATTATTAATGTAATCTGGACGTACTGTATGACATCCGCCATGTTGTCATTATTATGTGATCTACCAGCGTCAGTTGCATCACTTCACTGTCATTCATAAATCCTCTGCTGTGGCCTCATGGGATAGTAAAGTGTCCATCGTATGCACGAGTAGCCTACTGTGAATTTGGGCATACTTCTTTTTTCCCATGGTGTTTTTCGCCTACTATATAGTAGGGAAGTATGCGATTTCCAATGCAACCATTTTCTATCCACTCCGTCTCTGTCTGATTTATGCAGATCTTTTTCATCACTTGTTTTTCGATCCGGAGATGCTGTACTATTTCGGAAGATGTGCAATAGCGCCCCCTACCATATAACAGTGAAACCACGGATTGCCAGAAAAAGTTGTCAATTGCTGGGAAGCGTTGTGTCATAAATGATGGAAAATCTCATCAGTGGCGGGGAAAGAGTTAATGGCAGTAGCAAGAAGACCAGAGGGCTTGACACAGATGTAATGAGCATCGGAGGGGTGGTTATGCCCAGTAATCTTTAGCCTGACCGGCTGTGAGAGGCGGGAACGGGTTGTGCCGACTGTCACGTCAACAGCAACATGAGTAAGAGTTCCAGCGATCCTGACTGACGTGATTTATTGGCAGCAAACCCTTCCTCTGATGGATTGCTTGCATCCCTCCCTTTCCTTCAACCCCAACCCAACCCCACCGGCAGGAAGTTGTCAATTGTTATGTATATCACACCATGCATGGTGCGTTTTCCTGTTGCACAAGATTGAAAATATCAAAGAAGGGCTGCACGATATTGGAGTTTTTTCTGCAATATATAGCTATATTAAAAATAGCTCTATTTGGAAAGAATGAATCATTCTAGAATGTTTGGGGTGATTTTGTTGGGGAGTGTATATATGGATTGTTTCTGCCATGGAAACAAAAATTAGAATAGTAACTGCGACTATTTAAAGTCAGAATTGTGAGTTGCAACTTCCTAAAAAGTTTAAAATATATATATTTTTAAGTGTGAAATCCTTTAAGGATGAATAATGTGTCAAAAACTTTTTTTTGTTTGTTTCACACTGTTTTTGACCAATTCAGTATGACTATAAAATTATTATTATGATGATGATTTTATTGTAATAATTATTATTAAATAAATTAAATTAAATAATAATATATAGTAATAGTAATAAAGTAAAATTTATAGTAATAACACTATTTTACTGTAAACTAAAAATAGAATTAGTCACACTTTATAGAATAGGGTCCAATTCTCACTATTAACTACAACTTTTGCCTCAATAAACTCCTAATTACTGCTTATTAATAGTTAGTAAGGTAGTTTAGGTAGGATTAAGGGATGTAGAATATGGTCATGCAAAATAAGGCATTAATATGTGCTTTATAAGTCCTAATAAACAGCCAATATCCTAGTAATATGCCTGCTAATAAGCAACTAGTTAATAGTGAGAATTGGACCCTAAACTAAAGTGTTACCAAAATCACAATACTAATATTTACATCTTCATTTTTGAAATAGTATATCAAGCTTTTATTTTGATGGGTTGCCAGCAAACAACAGTTAGTTGTATATTAATTTACAAGTGTGCAGCAAACGAACCAAGCCATTCTGAGACTGAATCATGAACAGCATGTATGTAAATGACGTTCAGCCCTATAAAGTGAAGAATATTTCATAGAAAACTACTTGGCTGGTCTGAAAAGCAGGGGGGGGGAGCGTGTTCAAAATGCATGTCAAGTACGCTGTTGGCCGACCGGCAGGCCAGAACCATCTCACCAAACACAGGCTTTTTTATCTGCCACACGGAGCTTTGCAGACAGATGACCGTATTTGCTCGATACCATTGTGCCCTCAATTTTAGTCTTAGTGCGATATGAGCGAAAATAATTACACCCCCCAGTCACTCCTCCAACGGGAAAAATCTGCTCTGGGTCCAATCTTAGGTTTATCGCCGGACGCATTTCGCCCTGTTAGAAAACTGAAAAATGGACTGCTTGAGAATGCCTCGCAGGCCAAATCTTTGGCCATCTTCATTAAAGCTCTGATCATAGGCCATTTAAATTCAAGGACCAGCTCATTATCCGTACGGCATTATGCATTGCACTCTGCTTTGGGAATTTAGTCCAAAACAGCTGATTGGAATCATTTATAAACCCTGAAACAAACAACCCGTCTCGAGTAAATTTATTCGGCTTGGGTTTTTTTTAAACTAAGGTTGATTTTTGACATCAGCTAAGCCGTGATATAGTCACTCTGTTTTCATTTATCTTAATTAAAAACTTCTGTTTTGCAGTGCCGGCCCGGATAGTGAACATCTCGCAGGATAAATCGGTGAATGAAGGCGATGACGTGAACCTCTTCTGCCTGGCGGTCGGCAGACCCGAGCCCACTGTGACCTGGAAGGACTTCAGATGTGAGTATTACCAGAGCCCGTCTACAGAGAGCCTGGCCACTCCCTATTAAGTCCTATTGTACCGAATTTTGGTTGTAGTTCCACCAGAGTTCCACTGGGGGCGATCGCCCATGAGTGCAGACTGAATGGGAGTCTATGGCGCTAGACGGCTAAATTTGTCTCTTTCACCCGATTGCCGTTGAGAAATCTCAGATTTGATAGTAGGTTTTGCAAGTTCATCATGGGTTATAGGTTGAAAGTTGAATGAACGAGTACTTATGTCCTTTCGATTTCTTACAGGTTGAGTTGTTGTTGCCCATAACACGCTAGCATTCTGCTAATGAACGCTGATTGGTCAGTGAAGGACTGATTACGACCAGAGATACCGCTTGATGGAACAAAAACTCTTCTAGCACGTGTATTTACCTGTGTCAGCTGTGTTGTCGATGCCTCGAGAGAAAAGAAAGTGCAGAGCGCGAAAGCACCAAAGTGACTGAAGGATCGCCGTAAAGCAGTATCTCTGGTCGTACGATGTGTGTGACGTCATTGACACTTTAAAAGATTTTTTAAAGCAAATAAGTGACTCTAAAAAATCTAACACCCAGCAATGTGTAATTTCTTTGCATCTCCTTTCGAATACAACATTCAAATTACTAGACAAAATAATTATATCCTGAGAAAAGTGGATTTTGAGGGGTATAGCGCCATAGACTAGAGCCCTTCGGGGGACTGTTTTCTTCATCCCGCTCCCGCCCGTGCCCGCCGAATTTCTGACCATTACCGCCCGTATGTGTTACACTCCCGCCCGCTCCCGCAAAACTCTGAGAATTTATTCCCGCACAATAATAGAGATGCATTGATTTTGTGTCTTCTCCCGTCCCGCAGGAAAAAACACGTGTTTGTATTGCTATTATTAAAGAGATTCATGGGGTTGTTTGTTTCGTTTCCCTGGCCGGCATGTATTCTGGACACATACACACAGGACAATGGAGGAAATCGAGTGTATGCTAACAATCAGCAGTCTGCCGTGTTTTCACGTCAGATTTTAGTATCGCCTCAGCTCACCCAGAACCTCGCCGGAGGTGGTACGAAAAAAAGTACCTGGAAGCAGGTACAGGTACAACTTTTACACAGTGGAAAACCAAACAAAGGCGAGTCGAGCCGAGCCGAGCTGGTACTGTGTAGTGGAAAAGCGCCATTATTGACATCTCCATCATGTTGCTAGGCTACCTCCCGATCCCGCAGTGTTTTTTTTTAGCCGCCCATTCCCGCCCGCAGCAAAGTTCAAACCGCCCGCTCCCGCGAGATTTGCGTTGGGTCCCGCGGGACCCGGCGGGACTCAATCCCAATGCAGCCCTCTACCATAGATCTCCATTCATTCTGCACTCGTCCTGTGAGCGCCCTCATATGGAACCAGAGTGGAACTGCAACCAGTTCAGAAGCCGGAAGTTTACTGAGAGTGGAACTTCTCCCCTTATTAGACATTCTCTGGTATTACTGCGCTCATTTTCTTCATTTGTCATACTGTAAATGAATGTCAAGTTAAAGGGATAGTTCAGCCTAAAAGGAAAATTCTGTCATAATTTACTCACCATAAAGTTGTTCCAAACCGATATGATTTTCTATTCTGCTGAACTCAGAAGACGATATTTTGAAGAATATCAGTAACCAAACAGTTGATGGACCCCATTGACTTCCATAGTATTTTTCTTCCATACTCCGGAAGTCAGTTGTTTAGTTACCAACCTTCTTAAAATGATCGTCTTTTGTGTTCAGAAGAAAGAAAATCAAACAACTTTTGAATGATCATTTTTGGGTGATCTGTCCCTTTAAGCGCATTGCATTGTGGGATACCGTTTACTCAGCTTAATGTCTAAACATTTTATTTTTGTGGATATATGTGTAATTGTCATGAAATTATATTTTTTATTGGTCCTTAAAAATGCTACATATATGTTTGGACATTTTGCATAACAAAAATTTTGCAATGTATATGCACAGCCTTTTCCACATTTTTTTTCAATCCAACAATATTCTTTTAAAACCAAAGTGTGTTGTTGTTGTGCACTACACATTTTGACTAATGTTGCATGGGTATTTCATACATAAAATGTGCATACTGTAAGGATCTGCATGCCATTATGAATGTAGTCTTAGTGATTTACAGCTCAGATTTCATTATGGATAATTACAGCCACAACCAGGGTGATAATTGTCAACATCATCCTCTTTGTCACCATTATCGCTCTGCCACAATATTAATAATTATGGTTATCATTAGCATGCTATTTATAACTTTCAATACCGTTGATATTAGCTGCATTCATTTCCAGTGGTCGTTATGAAACGCATAATAGGACCAGCATTTTTGTTTAATCTTTTCACGATATGATTACAGGACATGGTAGGGATCATCATTTACCCTCATTTATTTTTCCACTGAGTCTTTTTGAATTCAACTCAAGAGTCGCTCTGCCTGTAAACGGAGCAGATTCACATGAATAGACCAGCTGAGCTCAGATACTAAACCTCTAGTGTGTCCGTGTAGTGCACACATTGAAGAGCCGATCGCAGATAGTATTGGCATGCGTCTCAAATCCGTCCAGTTATGATTCATCAAGGGGAGGGTCTTTGATTTCATCACTATATGAGTGTTGAGAACATGCATGTTTCATATTTTACTCCAAAATCAAAAGAATTCAGTTACATTTATGCATTTGCCAGACAAAAAATGACAATTCCCTCTGTAAATTCTCATTACTGTAATGCAAAAACTATACCATAATGTGAAAAATATATTTATATTATTTAAACTTATGAGTGTATCCCTATGATAAAAAATCATATTAACTATTACAATAATGAGAATCAAAACAGTTTTTATTATTTTTCAAAATATTTTTTGTATTTTAGAGCTGCTCGATTCAGGATAAATTGAGGATTACTTTGTATGTTTGTTTAAAACAGAGATCACGATTCTCCCACAATTCTGAACAGACAGCCAAAAAAATAGCATGCAATTTACTTGAGGTTCTGACAAAACATTAATTTCTGCTTATTTAATTGATATGAATAAATGAATGAATGACATTTTTTTAATGGTTTGAAAGAATGATTCAATGACCCAGAAAGCCTTCTCCTGTTTCATTACTGGATGAATCACCGTTTCACCGATGAATCACTAGTCATGACAGTAGGAAAGTGTCACACTGCTTTATAATATTAGTTATAATATCTGCTTTTAGCACTGAAAAAAAATGCTTTTCTTACTTAGTATTTTTGTCTGGTTTCCAGTCCAAATATCTAAAAATTCTTAATTCAAGATGCATTTACTAGATAAGTAAAATTAGATAAGATATTATGTCTTGTTTTCCAGGGGAATTAATCAAAATGAAGAGAGTTTTTGCTTAAAACAAGCAACATTATCTGTCCATGGGGTAAGAAAAATAATCTTAATTTAAACAGAAACAAGATTATTTTTCTTATATGGACAGATAATTTTGCTTGTTTTCTGGGGAAATAAATCAAAATTAAGTGAGTTTTTGCTTAAAACAAGACATAATATCTTTAGTAAATGCATCTTGATTTAAGTTTGAGTTTGCAGTTGGAAACAAGACAAAAATACTTAGTAAGAAAAGCATTTTTTGCAGTGAGTCTTTAGTTTCAATTCTAATGAATAATCCAATCTATTGGTTTGTGTCCATTAAGTTTAAAATAAAAATCTAAAAAATGGGAATGTATTTTTTTTATTATTATATTATTGCAACTAAATATTTGTTTTCCATTGCATCAGCAAAAATAACCACATTGTGGTATATATCATTATCATGATATAAAATTACTGCTACTCTGCATAAAACCGTAGCCATAGCTCCTGTGGTCCTTGTCTGCGGATCTCTCGCTCTGTGCTTTTCCCCACTCAGCACTTCCTCCACACCTCATAACCCACCGGCACGGCAGGAATAAAGAGAGGGGCGTAAAGCGCCACAGAAAGAGCCACATTGTTATTCAGCGCGAGTCACTGCGGTGGAGCTACTGGTTGCCAGCAGCAGGGCGAGAAATTGGGCGTGTAGATTAGGCCAGAGAAACAGAAAGCCATCTGGACCTGTACATCACACTGTAGGGAAGCAGACAGGGCGCGATGACATCACAATCACACACCTGTCCGTCACTGACAGAAGACACGCCCACTTCGTCGAAAACACCGTAACCAGGAGCTTACATCGCACATGCACATCCAAACGGATTGAAACCGGCATTACTCACGCGTTCGACAGGTCAGTTTCATTCATTAGACCGACCACCCACACACATTCTGTCCAGTACATGTTAAAGGGTTAGTTCAGCCAAAAATGAATATTCTGTCAGTAATTACTCTCCCTCATGTTGTTCCAACCCCGTAAGACTTTCGTTCATCTGTGGAACACAAATTAAGATATTTTTGATGAAGTCTGAGAGCTGTCTTACTCCTCATAGGCTTCTCTGTAATGATATCTGCCATCCCAGAAAATGGGATCATTTTCTTCTGTGTCTCTGAGTGAGTTCACGTAGTGTAACAGCGCAGCACTTCTGGGTTGTACGTCAGAACGGAGGCTCACTATTGGCCGACGCTGATCATGTGTGTGATGCGTGTGATGCTGGCCAATAGTGAGCCTCCGTTCTGACGTACAACCCAGAAGCGCTGCGCTGTTACACTACGTGAACTCTCTCAGGCCCACACAGAAGAAAATGAAGAGTTGAATAAAGTAGTTTTTTGGGGGGGGGTTTGCGCACAAAAAGTGCAGCATCTCTTCTCTGATGACGAGGGCAGGGCAACCTGTCACTCACGAGATCCACCAATAGCAAACCACAACCATCCAATAAATTCCCAATGGACAAAATCAAGCCCCGCCCAACATTTGTTCTTGTTCCAGAAGTCGTTTCACTCGGATATACGACACAATAGAGAAGAAAAGACTAGCACAACTTCCGTTTCCTGGTGACTCTAGCACATTATTTCCTGTAAATTCTCATTACTGTAATGCCAAAACTATAACATAATGTAAAGGAAATAATGATATATGATTTAAACTTAAATTTATACTAGTGGTCGACCGATATATCGCCAAGGCCGATATATCGCCAAGGCCGATATATCGGCCGATATTTGGCATTTTTGAAATATCGGCATCGGCCGATAAGTTTTTCTGATTGGCCGATGTGTTGGAAGCAGGACTTTTATTTTGACTGGCGGCGCTGAGAACCATAGATATCATATATAAACGCTAGATGTCTCGTGCGCGCTGCTGGCCAATGGAGGTCGACGTCCGCACGTGGCGGCCATCTTGCCACAGTGTGCTCGCTCACTCGTTTAATGGTGCATGTACTTTTAAATAACCATAACTTGCTCAATTTTCTACCGATTTTCAAACGGTTTGGTTTGTTATAAACGTCAGAGATGTAGTTATGACACTGCATACATACACTGCATACATATGAATAATTATAACATATATAACATACATGTTCAAGCATTCGGAATTATAGCCACGTTAATAACGTTTGTAAGAAACCAAACCGTTTGTAAATCCGTCAAGATTTCAGCGAGATAAGAGGATTTGTGTGCATGCTGATCACTCACCTTAATTCACAGCTTCACTGTGACAAGATGGCCGAACGGTGATGCCGGAAGTGACTGCGCCATAAGACATCTAGCGTTTATATATGATATCTATGCTGAGAACACCAGCACCAGAAGAGAACGGCAACGGCAGCTCCTCAGATCACACAGCGCTCACTCACATTCTCCGTCTTCATTAATTTACGATCTCTGTCAGTCATATCTAATACTTTGTTAGACAGAACTGGTAAACAAAGAAAGTAAATGGTATGCGAAGTAAGTAAAGTAAAGCGTTTGCTTTTATATTATTTGTAACAGAAAAGGCCAAACAATCAGGCTAAAATACTTTCTCATTTGCCGTCAACATTCAGCAATTGCGCATCTACGTCATTTAAACAAATCTCTGAATATCTAATAAACATTTAATTTCACAAATCTTGCAGATTTAATTGAATCCAGCTGTGATATCTTATGAAGTGTGCATTACTGTCTGCGAGTGACGGTCGGTCCGTGCGAAGTGAGTGAATGCGAACAGAAGATCAGCTTCACAGGAGATGCGATCGAAACACTTTAAATCCTTCATTTTAAAATATGTTGATATATAACCAATTGCCAACTGTGTCATATTCATATCTGTGATATATCCAGTTGCCAACTGTGTCATATTCATATCGTTTTCACTGTGCTGTATGTAAAATTAGCGTTACCTTGTCTTTATTTGAAAAAAAAATATTACCAGCACTAAATTACCACATTACTGAGTGCCCTGTTACAGTGTTTACATTCTTTTTATTCACATATTCATATATTTCTAAACAATTACTTTGTGAAAAATACTGTAATAGGATTGCAAATTTAAGAAGTTGCCATCTAAAGTATAAAAGCATGTTTATTTAAAAAAATTGTTTTATAATTTATTAAATATTGATTAAAATAAATATATATAAAAATATCGGCTTTATATCAGCCATCGGCCACCCTGCTCTCTAAGATATCGGCATCAAAAAAACAATATCAGTCGACCACTAATTTATACATTATGGCTGAATCCCTTCATTTATGCAAAAAAAATAATATTGCAGCTTTTTTAATGTAATTAAATAAATAAAAAAAAGTTATAATTTGGTGGAAGTGCATATATTTAATTTTGAATGCCACAGGAGCTATGAAAACAATTTTATGCAGATTTTATATATATATGCAATAATATAGAATTATATAAAATAATATACTTTTTTTTTTTTTTTTTTTTTTACATCATTTGCAAGCATGCAAACAGGAAAAAAAAAAACATTTTTGTTTCTGAAATGATTACATTAAATTATGGTATAATTACATAGGGCAGCGTGAGACATATATTTTTGTTTTTTTATTTGTATTATTTAACATGGATCTATCCAGTAGGAATCCCTGTTTGATTCCATCTAACTGTTTGAATGTAATTCTAAATCTGATTTTGTCGTTTCGCTGACATTTTCCAGCTGTAGCTTGAGCAGAAATACGTCTGGCCACATGGGAATGTGCTTGCCACAACTGTGAGAAATACTTACAAATACCTTCTTATAAGTAAGCATCTCAGCTCGAAGTGTATGAGACACACCAGTCTTTTTACCTGTAAACCCTTTTTGTCAGGATAAGATTATGTTTTCCTCCCCAGCGGGTTGAAAGGTGCTCAGACGGCCTGACGAAGATCTCACAGGGGAACGATATTTATTACGCTAATGGAATGAGTGAATAACATTGCTGTAAACCCCAGCGTGTGCTCAGTCGGGTGGCATCGGCAGCTGCAAATAATCCTCTCCAGTTCAGTAGCTGTGCTAATAATCCCCCGGAATAATCTTCAATTAGAAAAGGTGCCGAATTTGTGGCATAAAGTCCCGGTGGTTGTGAATTAAAAGCTGTGCGGTTGCCTTTGTGTTTGGCTGAAGCCAGAGAGAGACTACTAAGAAGTGGATTATTCTGGTTGACACCGAGATTTTTGTGTGCCGTTCTGCAGTCTGGCTATTGTAGTTGAAAAAGAACAAAGTATGCTTGCATCATGTATCCGTTCTCGCTGTCATTGTTGTACTAATATCATCCACTTTCATCACACTGAGGCAAATCCACCGTTGCCCCTGTAACTAAAGATTTCTGTTGTTGTCTGTTTCGTCTCGCTGAAGGGAAAGAAGTGCCTTAGAGATGCGAGACAGTCTTTTTGTAGTTCACAATGGCCGGTAAATAAAGCTCAATGATGCATTGCCCAACACGCGTTCTGTGATGTTTATCTGAGGGCGACGCAGACACGAGTTTCTTATCAAAGCCTTTCAGTTTATTCCAAGGACCTTTTGTCACTCGCCGCCTCCTATCATTGCTCTTGTTAAATAAATAAATTTTATTCTGTTTAAAATTAATTTCATTAATGTCATTTCTGCTCCACTAGAATCACCTAACAGAATTGCAAACATAACTAGAAAAGAAAAGATTCATTGCATTAATTTTAGTTTGAAGTCTGAAGGTTATATAATTTTCAGAACTTGTTTAGTTTGAAGACGTGTGAAGTGTGAAGGTTATATAAGGTCTGTGGAGTTTGAGAATTGAGACGTGGTTGTTATTTTGTGTGCAGTTGCTAGTTGTTAAAGTTGATGTATGTAATGTTTTTCTCGTTTCTCGTCCTCCCTGCCAATGCGTCTCTACAACACGACTTCACCATCCAGCTAGATTCATCATCAATCACCCCATCAAGGTCAGTCAGAAATCTTGGAGTAATATTTGATGACCAGCTGACCTTCACAGACCACATTACAAAGGCCACTCGATCATGCCGGTTTGCACTGCACAACATCAGGAAGATCAGGCCTTTCCTAACTGAGCATGTAACACAACTTCTCGTCCAGGCCCTGGTCATATCTAGGCTTGATTACTGCAATGCTCTTCTGGCTGAACTTCCATCATGTGCAACTAAACCTCTACAAATGATTCAGAACGCTGCAGCTCGTCTTGTCTTCAACGAGCCCAAAAAATCAAGTTCAAGGCATTGACGCTTGCTTACAGATCTATCACAGGCTCAGCGCCCTCCTACAAGTCTACGTCCCTACCAGAAGCCTACGATTGGACAATGAGCGAGGTCTCGTGGTTCCATCACAGAAAGCCACAAAATCACTTTCCAGAACATTCTCATTCACGGTTCCAAGCTGGTGGAATGCTCTCCCACCCCCACTGTACTATTGCATAAATACCATATAATACCATACTAAAAATACCATATGTTTGCAGATATTTAGGAAACATGCTGAGTTCACATACTCATTCTCAGAAAAACAATGCTGAATCCCGTTATTTTACTTTGAAATGTTCAATCCGTGTCGGAATGTCTGTTTTTGTTTTGGTCTGTGTGACTCCGCCCAACGCCAATTCACCCAATAGTATTTGCCAGTTGGCGGAAAACACAGCGTACCGTAGCCATGAAAGCCAGCAAACAAACTGGGTCAGAGATTCCACCCGACCTGAAAAGCCTCGACATCCATATAAAAATCTCTATGAATGGGAACATATTAAGTCAGGGATAAGCTAGTTGTCATCGCAGATTAAACCCCGACAGGGTAACAGGATGGTCTTGCATCAGCCTGAAGGGGTTTATTCTGAGATAACAACCGGTTGGATGTACATTATCCTGCTTATTACACAGCTACTTGCCACATAAGTAAATAATTAGCCAAGAAATATTGTTGAAATATTTTATTAGGCCTTTAAATGCAAAGCTTCCGCAGAGAAAGCAGTTGCTAGTGCAGCAAGTTCAAACTAGACGGACATTTAAGGAATACGGTACAGTCGTATACCACTTATTACATGGTATTTCACAACATATTGATTTGAGATGAAACTTTTAAAATCGTACCTGTTTGTTATGTTATAATCCATTACAGTGTACAAAACAATCGCCGCAAAATGGCAGCAGCTGCGTTTCTATGAAACAAGAGAGCGCTTCCGTGTTACCGGCTGACATAATTAAATAACTGTACACAAAATATTGATTTGATTTTTAATATTTATTGGCTCACCAAAATGCAAAACTTCCACAAGGAAAAACACAGCGTAAAAGCGCCGACTTGTGAGCCTGTGTTATCAGTTTTTATACGTTTTTATTGGGGAATAACATACCGGTGGATGTCGCAATTGACCAATCAGAATCAAGTATTCCACAGAGCCATTTAAAGCAACACTATGTAACATTTTTTACCTTAAAATAATGTTTCCAAAATCGTTTCAGTGGTTCATCAAGTCGTAACAGGGTGAAAGGCACTTCTGCATTCGCTTTGCGGTCATTCATCTGCTATAACCACACTATGTAAAATTGCCAGATCGGGTTGCGTTTCTGTAGTTCTAATGAGACATAAGAAAACTACAAATTTGACTTGCTTTACAGCAAGCGTTACAATAGTCATTATTTTGCTTTTCTTCGTTTCTGATGTCGCAATACATCATACTTTCATAAAATCATGCATCATACTCTACCTTGTCTGTGGATATCGTTCATTCCAAAGCCGGTGCTGGATAAACAGCGAGCGTGCGTGCGACAGTCGGCTGTGGTAGGCTATATGATTTATGACAGCGGTAATGGACAGTTCCGCTTCCAACCTGTAGGGGGACCGAAGAGGAAAAGTTCCATAGTGTTGCTTTAAAAAAATGCAGATAAATCATCTAAAAATAAACTCACAGTATGTAATGCTGCATTCACGTGCTATTTCACGAGTTTCCTAGTTAAAATTTGTACATGAACGCCCTCTCAAGTCGTATTTACCAACTCGAAACTCGAAAAAGTTGGGCAGGCCATAAAATTTAAACATGGCGTAGGGGAGAATGATTGCTGCTGTGACTAGTATTCTTTACTCATTTATTACACAACAGGTACATCACCTTGTCTTGTAATTAAAGAAGTGCATATTTATATAAATTAATAATAATTTTAGTGTAGTGTATGTTTTATACATGGCAAAAATAGCCTGCATTTGACCAAAATTCCAGAATTATCAGCAAGTTGACTATCTAGATAGCACGGTGAATGTTTATATAGTTGTCGTTGAATGTGACGCTAAATATCAGTTTGGCTTTATTATGATGTTCCCAATAAATAGGCAGGAATAAATCTGGTGTCCTCCATGATTCCTGTTCTTCCTGACAACAAATCACTTGAATGCGTCAAGCTCGTAATCACGACTTCAGAAGTGGGAAGTAGGAAATTTCCTATAGCAAGTGAAAGCAGCATTAGTCCTCAATCTGGCAACCCGTGTGAGTGTTGAGTCTGAGGCGGAGGGTCAGGAGAAACAACTCTCTCCAATATTTTGAATTTGGACTGCAGTACCCATTTCAACCACTAGCTGTCAATATTACGTACTGCACCTTTAAAAGAAGAGTTGAAAGAGAATGAAAATTCTGTCATTATTTACTCACTCTCAAGTTGTTTCAAACCTATATAAATTTCTTTCTTCTGCTGAACACAAAGGAAAATATTTTGAAGAATGTTGGTAACCAGACAGTTGATGGACTCCATTGACTTCCATAGTAGGAAAAACATACTATGGAAGTCAATGGAGTCCATCAACTGTCAGATGACAGAATTTTCATTTTTAAGTGAACCTTTAAGGTATTGTGAGAGGATACTAGCGATCTGAATATGTATATATGTGTGTGTGTGTATATATATATATATATATATATATATATATATATATATATATATATATATATATATATATATATATATATATATATATATCATCAAGGCTTTTTTATGTATGAACAATTAATGCTACAGGACACAGCTGAAGCTGATCACTTAGAAACACATTTTGAGTCAATTGGCCCAATACTTACATATGCTCACATTAGATTGGGGGGTGAAACATGTATGTGTTGAAACAGCCAATAATAAATTGTGACATTTTGTATGTTTGCCTCATATTTATCTTGACTCTACAGCAAACCCTGTTCACCTTGAACACTGTTGAAATAAACTTGTAAGGGTTGGGTGAAATGGTTAAATCGTTTAGTCATTTTAGAGAATGTAGAGTAGAGGTTAAAGAGCCGGGTTCAAATCGGTGAATTCCCGTCTTACCATTGCACTCCAGGGCAAGACATTCAACAGCTGGTTTCTCCAGGAGAACCGTCCCTTGTGATACACCGACCAAGAGAAAGTCCTTCTCCCTGCTCCATGTCCTCTAGCCTTTTTTAGTTTAATATGACAGTGTGGAACAATGATCCTAATGTGCCTTCTTTTACAACACCTACCCTCCCAATCACACTCACGCTCACGCATGCCATTGTGCACCATGGTGGCGTGTATTCAATCACCTTCTCGTCTTTTGTCTTCACAGATGGTCTCATGAGTGAGGGCGAATTTCTGGAAATCACAGAAATCAAGCGGCATCAAGCAGAGGAATTTGAATGCATCACCAACAACGGTGTGGCGCCGCCAGACACACGTCGTGTCAAGGTCACAGTCAACTGTAAGTCGAGTCGTCAGAAACACACATTACATCCTAATGAGATTGTTGAGACTGTTCCAGAACACTTTGTGATGGCGTAATGGAAACATAAATTGAATTGCTGTCAGCCGTTTATAGAATTAAACTCTGTCTTTTCATCGTCTCTTCTCTCATCTCCATAGGGTTGTAAAGAACTTGAGGAAAAGTACTTCATTACTGTACATTAGTGTCATGAAACCCTCTTGTTTTAGCACTGGTTGTTCATACTATACCTCAGATTTGAAAAAGACTCAAGTGGGAGTATAGAGAGTGGAGACAGCAACCAATAAAACACAGATGGACAACACAATCAATATTAAGAAAAAGGAATATTAAAATATGAGCAGAGAAACAAACGATAGTGTTGGGGGCACCTTGATGCATTTTACTCCAAATCTTTTTATTGGTTTTCAGTGACAGTACAGAATAGGACATCGTAAAAAACAGTAGATCATTAAACATTGTCCATTATTAATCCCTAACATGACCCCCCACCCCCCAATACAAAAATTGTCATATTTTAAAAAAATGATAATAAAATAAAATTACATTAAAGTTCCCTTTTTTATATATATATCTCCTTCATTTAAGAAGGATAGCCCATCTGGCTAAGATTGTGGTAAAAGCAATGACTTTACAAACTCTGGCCGCCAAATCAGCCGGAGGGGAGACCCCAAATAGGGCTATAAATGTGTCAGGGTCAATATAAGTGTTGAGAGCTTTTGTAAGTGTCTCAAATACATTGGACCAGAAGGTTACCAGCTACCTTGATGTATTTTAAAAATATAACCCAATGACAAAAATCTTATCATTACAGACTACTAACAACTATCATGAACAAAGCAAATACGTTTTGATCAACTATTCTTTAAAATATCAACAAATCAGCATTATAACTTTGAGCTGTTGGTCTTTAGATCCACCGACAATTACAGATGTGAAGAACATGCCTGCCCAGCTGGGGAAAACTGCAATTCTGCGCTGTGAAGCTATGGCGGTTCCCACCGCGTCCTTTGAATGGTACCGGGATGACCGAAGGTAAGGTAACATTAACAAAGCGAGTGAAAGAGACGCCGTGCACCATGGGAAGCAGCACACGCTGGCTTACGTGACAACTCACTCAACTCTAAAGTGTGATCTTTCTTATTACTTCTTTTCTCAGGCCGGTAGAGAGCGATAACACGCTGAAGATTAAAAACGAGAAAACACGTTCCCTGCTGCTCTTCACCAACGTCACAGAAAAACACTTTGGCAACTACACCTGTTTCGCCTCCAACCGCCTCGGGGCTTCCAATGCCAGCATGTTACTCTTCAGTGAGTACGCTATTGCAGACACACTCGCACTCAAACACTCTCCAAACATTCGTGAATCTACAAAGGCATAAAGTCAAGGATAAATAAACACCCTGCAGGAAGTGACTTTCCACTGTACAAAATAAACAAATGTACAATTCTCGCTCCCCGATGCTAGATTTCACGTAGAGCTCCTCCGTAGACGGATAGCAGCGATGTGTCCGTTGATGGAGCTTGAAAGCAAATGGTCTGGTACTGGAAACTCAGCAAAGCGCATTGTTTTCACCCTTTTTAATAATGCATAACTTGAACAAACTCCTGCAACAGCGTGAAGCATTTAAAAGGGTTTGTGACACTACAGCACAATTCCCATGCATAAGCTCGGAAGTCCTTATTATGATGTTTGAAGTGATTTAGATTGGGAATAAGTGACAATTTCATTTCTTTTTCTCTTTTTTACTTATTGATTAAGCTTCTTTAGCACCAATACATCAAAAACGGTATGCTTTAGGTATGAAATTCATGATTGTATTTTAAATTGTCTCTAATATTCTATTTTAAAGGCTGCTTCAATAGGTTTGCATGCATCCAAGGTCAAAAAACACTTGAATTTTCTCATAATATTCATTGCAGCATCAGCTCTTTTCTCACAGTTTCTAAAACGGTTCGATAAAGCATCTGGTCTTTCTAAACTCCTCCTCTCCGAGAGCTTACTCTGCTCTGATTGGTCAGATGGCCCAGTCTGTCGTGATTGGTCGAGCTCTTACAGAGGTCCCTGAGGTCTGGACGAGGTGTATATGATAAAGGTTGTGAAATAATTGGCTAATATTAACTCTAATTTGGTGCTGCACAGATTTTACACAATGCTGAAAAAATGTTAGAGATGACCAATCGCATTAAAGTAAGAGGGCTTTACGTTCACAGAAGCTGATCACAAATTAATACATGGTCATAAAGTGTGAGATAAACTCAACATGTAATATTTGTCAGCTGTTTTACAATAGAAATATTAAACGACCAAAATAAATATTTAGGGTTGTTTAATTTAGCTGTTTTTAATTGAAAATATAGGCTATAATTTGCGTGATTCATTGCAATAAGTGTCAGTGTGACGAGACAAGAAAGATTAACAAAGCCATTTTCATCAGGCATAAGTTTAACTCTTTCCCTGAGCATTTTTGATCATTTTCACAGAAGTTTCATGGCCAATCAGTATATTTTGTTGTATGAATATCTGAACATGAAATATATCACAAGAAAGAACAGAGCAATTTAATTCTAGCTTCTAGTTTTTTTTTTATCAACACTTGAATGTGGGTAAGTTTCATAAAAAAAGCAACATTTTGAGCAAAAATCTTGCATTTTTGTCAAAAGACTTCATCCAGATCGTATTCAGAATCGTATACAGTCCTGTAGCTCGTCCTGGGTCGACATTTCATTCAGTAACATTAGACAGTTCAGTCAATGGCGGGGAAAGAGTTAATAATGAATGTGCATGCGCACTCCATTTGAAACAAGCTCAACAAATGAAGGAGACGTGCTGAATGAAATTGCACAACAATCACTTTAGATGGCTCTTATGCAACAACAGAAATGCAGCTGTTAATCAGTAAACAAAGCAGCTGCGCTCATTTCTGTTTCTGAACAGCATTTAAATATTTCCAACAGCCCAGCATGTCCTCGAACGCCCCTAGCAAACTCTATATTGTGACCTCTGTAATTATGAAACCCTGCGCACGGCCTTGTTTACAGCACGGGTCAGAAACCAAACTCTCATTAGCATATCTGAGTTTCAGCTCTTTCTCAGCACTTGACACACAGTGATACGAACAGTAACAATGGCATCAGTTTTACCGTATCAATCTCATCCTTTGTAAGTGCATCAAAGTGGATTTGCAGTAAACAGTGTCTTCTCGACATGAACAACTCAAACCAAACTCTTCCAGTCTGAGATACAACTACAGTGTTTGCAGGTTCAGCAGAAGTGAGACTGGAATTGCTGACGACTCATTTCAGGCAGTTCACAATCGATCCTTTCTTTAAGGAGACAACAACTCCATTTATCTGCACTTTGATCTTTGAAACTTTGCACACCTCTTACAAACAGCTGTATTACACACTGCATGAAAGGGAATATCTGAAAAAGCATAATAGGGGCACTTTAACATTGTCATGCCACAGAGAATTGTGGGAAATGTAGTTTTGTCACACATAAAGGCCAGTTTTATCGTTATTCTTCAGCTCACAAAATATGATCATTCTAACAAACTTTCACAAGTTTGTTGTGCCCGAAGTGTTTGTTAACTGAATTAAAGTTTTGTTACAGCAAATATTGTGTCCGCTGCAGGACATCAGTGTCTTGAGCAATACAGGATTCCTATCAAACATGCACTATTGTGGAAAATGTGCTTTGAGCGTTTACTGAAAGCTTTCATTGTCTTACTGTAAATATTTCCTGTCTTATACAGTTGCTCTGCTTTATTGAAGACAAACCTCAGGGATTTTTAAAAACCCAGGGCTGAATGAAACAACAAGGACACAATAACAAATCATATTAACTCTAGAGATGTCCTAGTACTAGCGATTTTTCTCAGCAGTTTTCTAAATTATATATATATATTATTATTTTATAGGCAGGGAGACTATTTGGTTAGTGCACTAGAAGCATTCATCTCGTGATAAAGAAGGGAATCTCATGAAAACAATTCACCCTAAGAACGAAAGGAAAAAAATATATATTGTCCATTTGCATTATTTTCATAACAGTTAAGCATGTTTTAATGCAGCTGGTTGTTTTGCTTTTGAACTCCCATTATTCTCTTTGGTGATTCTCATTACTGTAATACAATGATTTTTCTATTTAAATGAGTTCAAGACAGAATAACAAATACTACTACTATATGATGTACTAACACTTAACTTTTATTATTAGTAGTAGTATTTCATATCACAGTGGCAGAATTATGATATTGACAATTTGTGGGTAAATTCATTGTCTTTGCAAAAAAAAAATATTTTTTTTTTTTTCAATCTTGGTGGTGAAATTATGGTTCACACAAAAATAGAAGTTTCCCTACTGTTGGCAAAACAAACTATTTAAACCAGCCCACGTTGGTTTTCTGTTATATGTTTTAGCAGTTTTTTTTTCCAGGCAGACCTGCTGAAAACTATCATACAAAACTCTCTGAGCAGCAAACCCCATTAGTCTGTTTTGTTCATTATTCCGGGTGATTTCAGGGAAAGCAATAGGGCTGTAAAGAACGAGGAAGGTTAAAGGGTAACTCTCGCCAAAATGCAACCTAGGCTCTTTTTGTTAATCTACCCGAGTCAAACTTTCGTTTAAAAGCATAATTAGAATGGAAACGCCACTTTTAAGTTTGACCGTATTTTCGTTTTCGGTCAAATTGCCTTTTGAATGGGAGTGCATGGGGCACTTCTATGATAGCATCAAAAATCACTATTTTTAAAACACTAAGAAGGCTCGACACAACATGAAACTGTGCTGGAAGTATCACCAGGGGCTCTACACATGAACTCCAGCATTGAGAACATTGTTTGTGTACACAGAGTTGACTAAAAAGAAAGATTTTGAACAACACTAGCTGTGTCCGCCAGCATTTTGACAGTCAAAAATAGTCGATCTCCGAATGCAACGTAACAAGGAGGAGAGTAAAGATTGAAAGCTCCTAAAGCTTAGTTCTACCAGAAAAAATCGGGAGAATAAATACTGTGACAATTATACATTTATTAACAGCCCAGCAAGCAATAAAGTTCTTTGGCGTAGGCCCCGTCTGTAGCTCGCAATCCGAGGGTCCGGGCTCTGCATATCCTGCCTGAAGACGAAGGCAGGGGCGCAGCCGACCCCCTGTGAGGTATGGGAAGCGACCATCCTGGTGGTGGTGGTGGGGAGGATGGAGGTGAATGGAAGCGTCAGCATCTGCGAACTCCAACGTGTGTAAGTACCAATCTTTTATACCACGAGTATTAGAATATGATTGGATAGATGAGAAGGTAAAGTGACGTAACAATTGAGTCTTCCCGGCAGAACTTATGCTAAAGCTTTCATTTCCATATAAATTCACGGATAATTTGTTGTTTTGCCGTTAGTGAAAATCAATATTGACCTTGTATTTGAAAAAGGATCCTCATGTAAGAAGCAATACTAAAATTCAGAGTCAGTTCATTCGCATTCGGAGATCGACTATATTTTTGACTGTCAAAATGCTGGTGGACGGAAACAACAATAGCTACAGTGAGTTGTTCAAAATCTTTCTTTTTAGTAAACTCTGTGTACACAAACAATGTTCTCAATGCTGGAGTTCATGTGTAGAGCCCCTGGTGATACTTCCAGCACAGTTTCATGTTGTGTCGAGCCTTCTTAGTGTTTTAAAAATAGCGATTTTTGATGCTATCATAGAAGTGCCCCAAGCACTCCCATTCAAAAGGCAATTTAACCGAAAACGAAAATACGGTCAAACTTAAAAGTGGCGTTTCCATTCTAATTCTGCTTTTAAAAGAAAGTTTGACTCGGGTAGATTAACAAAAAGCATTTTACAGGCAACAGGAAACGAACATATGAAACAACTGTTTGTGAATATTTCATTCATTTAAGCCTCTTTCTTTGCTGAGGATAATTAACCGCAACGGTTTACTTGTTTTCTGTTGCAGTTAGCTCCTGATTCCTCTTACATACTTAATGATGAAATGTTTTCAAACGGTACTGTAAATCTATAGCCAACTGAACTGCACAGAGCATAAACAACCAATTAGCGAGGCAAGTACATGTATGTCAGTTCTGCCACTGCAATTATTGCATAAATTATTAGCATTAGTGTTTCTCGTAGTGCTGTATGATTTCCATTCAGACGTTGCCGTATATTAAACCTCATTGCTTTGTTAAATCTGCTTTATGAGATGCTAAAATGCTTTTGCCAATTCTAATAATAAAGGTTTCCATTTAAACAAATCTTTCTCTGTTCTCCCAGAAACATACTTTATCATTTATCATTTCACAAATTTTAGCAAGTAGCCACTAGCCAGTATGTTGCTTAATTGCTATTAAAATATTTAAAGGGGTGGTTGATTCTGATTTCACTTTTCTAACTTTAGTTAGTGTGTAATGTTGCTGTTTGAGCATAAACAACATCTGCAAAGTTACAACGCTCAAAGTTCAAAGCAAAGGGAGATATTTGCTTTTAAAGAAATCGTTTTTTAAGGACTACAACAAACGGCTGGTAGAGACTACACAACATTCCTCACAGGTTAGTGACATCACCAACCCTAGAATTTACATAAACCCCGCCCCCCGGGAACAAGAGTTGTTGTAGTAAAGCACATTTGTGAGTCAGCTCAAACTGTAGCATCCGTCTTTTCACATGCAATAGAAAGTCACTCTGTGTGCATCTTTCAACAGTTCCTATATAAGCGATTTATAGATTATCATGACAGAATATGCAAATTGAAGATAGTTAACTCCACATCAGCAACATACATTCATCAATTAACCATTCAGAAACATCCTGTTGCATTCTACGTGTTGTCACTTCTTCTTGAGTCTCTCCATCTTTGTCTGACTTCGGTTTAAACATAAAAGGCAGAACAGTTTCTGACATTATAGTGTGTGTCTGCGTGAGGTAATCGGAGCTGCTAACACAGAAGCTCTTGAAGCTCCGCCCTCTGTGCCGGGAGCAGCAGCTCATTTGCATTTAAAGGGACACACAAAACTAACCCTTTTGCTAACCCTCAAAAAGTGACAACTTTAACATGCTATATAAAAATATCTGTGGGGTAGTTTGAGCTAAAACTTCACATACACACTCTGGGGACATCAGAGATTTATTTTACATCTTGTGAAAAGGGCATTATACCACCCCTTTAAGTAGCTCAACAAGCTTCTCTATTGAAAAAATGTCAATTTAAAAAGGCTTTTAAAGGCTTCTGATATCCATCTCTAGGTTCTGGTGATAAATGATGTCTCAGCTCTTCCTGAGAAGAAGCCAGCTTCTCTCGATTTTAGGGTCACACTCTTTCTAGCCCTAAAGGGCAACCTATAAAGGCGCTGTTAAACACAAAAACAAAAGCAGCACCAAGTCAACTCCTGTATGTAATAACATAACATCAGAGTTTGACCGCGTTCTGGACCCAGCAGGCGGCAGATCTCTCAGTGGAGAAGTTTGCTGCTGCTGGAAGATTCAATGCAGAGCAAAGGAGAGAGGAGGAGGAGGAACAGGTCACAGCAAAACCTTGGGATGGAGCCAAAACATTGTTGCATTGAGTGATTGAGCATATACACAGAAAGATCTTACATTTGTTCCAACGTTGGTTTTTACGCATGGCTGCTTCTGATTTTGGCATAAATTGATTGGACAAAACTCTCAAACCTCCCGTGTTTGGTTTGGTTTTTTTTTTTTTTGTGCAAAACTCAATAGGGCTGTGTGTTATATTTTTTCACTATAGTGCTATACATCTCAGTACATCTCAGTATATCCCAGTGTAACAGTGGTTACACTACCTGGACGGGGCAGAAAAAGGAAGCTATCAACGGCTGCAACCAGATTTCTGAGAAGGCAGGTTCAGAAAAAGTGAGTGACTGCAAAAGACCTGCAGCAAGACTTGGTGGCAACAGGCACTGAGGTTTCAGCGTGCCCACTTGCGTACTAAACTCATGCCAGAACTCCGAGACGTACACCACTACTGACCCAAAAGCACAAGAAAAGTGCTCAAAATCATATAAATTATAACTTTTCGGCCCTATGGATCAGCGGTATGTCTGGAGAAAGAAGAATGAAGCATTAGCTGTAAAGAACAATGACTACAGTTAAGCTCATGATGCTCTGCGGCTGCTTTACATCCTCTGGCACTGGAAACCTGCAGCGTTTGAAAGGCAATTCATTGAACAATCAGGAAATCCTAGGAGAAAACGTCATGCCATCAGTGAGGAAGCTGAAGCTTGGCCACCATTGGATCTTCCAACAGGATATTGATCCCAAGCATACCTCAGATTCCACCAAGGCTTGGTTTCAGAAGAAGTCCTGGAAGATTTTACAGTGGCCATCACGGTCACCTGACTTGAACCCCATAGAAAAGAGATTTTGAGATTTGAAGAATATCACTGAACTGGAGGCCATTGCTCATGAGGAACAGGCTCAGATTCCTCAGAAACGCTGCCAGAAGCTGGTGTCTGGTTATACATCTCGTTTGCAGCAAGTCACAACAGCAAAATGGTGTTCTACTAAATACTTAAGATGCTTGCCATGAAGGAGTTGAATCATTTTGAGATTGCAGAAGTCATTAAAAGGTGCATTTTCAGCTGAATTTGGGGAAACCACTTGAAACATCTGTTGTGTTGAGCTATTTCAACTACTTTTGTTTGATTTGTTCATTGCAAACAGCTGAAAGTCTTGCCAATAAACCTGATTTGCAATGGTGGTTAAATAATTTCGATTACAACTGAATATTGTCTGCAGAATGCTGTGATTGACCAATCAGAGTGAGGATTTTTTTATAGATTGGCTGTACATTATACATTTTTTTTTTTTAGCTCATTAGCAATATATAGGTCCTTCGCACAACGAGTATTAGTAAAACTACCATCCAGCATCATGACGGTCCATATCCATGTCATCTGTTTTTTGCCTTTTCTTCCCTCCTTTTCATTCCACCCTTCTTGTTCGTCTCCGGCCCATTATGTCAGAGCGCTGCTCTCCTCTCCTCTCGTTTGTTCCCGCTCTGTTGTGTCCTGTTACCCCAGGATGTCATCAGCAGATTCTCTCCCTCCATTCTTCACATTTCAGTCCCCAGTGAGTGATTCCTGTTCTGTTCATGCCGTTTTCCCCCTCATGCTTTACCATTGTAAGCAAGTCCTCCATCTCTCCATCCACCGTCTCTTTCTGTCTCCCATTATCTCTGCGAGTTTTTCCCGTGATGAGTCTCCTGTCGTCAGTTACATACATCTCCTCTCCACACCAGCATCTGGCCTTGACTCTCACTTTTCCATCAAACATGCTGCAACCTTTATCTTCATCCTTAAGAGAATAAACATCAATCCCACCTCTGTCTGTCTTAGGAATAGATCATCTGGAAATGAAAATCCTGCAATTATTTATTCATCCTCATGTCGTTCCAAACTCGTATGCTGTTATTTATGTAATTTCTTTCATTTATTTTTCTATCTTCTGTTTAGGAATAATAGTGCCTAACTTCCTTCTCCTCTGAATGCTTTCACAATGTTTTCTTAAAATGATCATATCATGACAAATTTCAACTTTAATTGATATTTGAGCCAAAACAACATATTTATGAATATGTGAATATGGATTACAAATATGGATTATGAATATGGATTATGAATATGGATTGCAAAATCCTTCAAAATTAGGTTAAAGTCAATAATTTGCAATCCTTTTAACCTGCATAAAATTACTAATTTTCTAGTTTAAAGGGCTTGTGACATCATCAAAACAGGGACAGTTGTTTTAGAAGTGGAGCAAATTATTTTTCAATAAAAAATAATATATAAAAACAGTTAAATATTAAATATAAATATAAATTTGATTGAACATTGATGAAAATGTTTTAATGTATTGAACATGCACCAGTGCAATCAATACATGCACTCACTAAGATTTTAATTTTTTTTTAATAAATGTGCATTTTGCTAATGATTTCATTTTGACTTTACCAGTGACCACCTTGGTTTTCCGTGTTCACATCTGCTTCTCTGTGCTCTTGCAGGGCCCGGGGCGGTGTACGGCGGAGGGGTGTCTCTGAACGGACGTTTATCAGGAGTCGGTCTGTGGTTCTGCCTCTCCATCTCTGTTCTGATGAAGGTCTAAAACTTTCCCGCTTCGGAAGGAGTCTTTAAATACGAACCCATCACTGTGAACAAAAAGAAATTATGCATTAATCCAGGAGCCATCGCTACATCACTCGGTCATTCCTTTCTCTTCCTATTTCCATTCACGCCTGGTCGCATATCACGCTTCATTTCCCCCTCCCGTCGCCAACGACGGTCACCTTTTAACGTCCAAACCTGCTATGTGATGCAAATGATGTGAACGACAAGATAACGGTTCTGTGTCTCTTGATGTGCGTGCTGGACATGCTGGTCGTAACGTAACGGTGTTGACGACGATGGTTGCGATGTTCGGGTGACCCTCTCGGAGCTGTTTCACCAGCGGGCCCGTCGGCCGTTGACCCTCGGATCCGAACGCAGAGATCTGAGCTGAACGGTGGTGCATTCTGAAATACGTAGCTACTGTGAATGATGTCAAACCACGTGTTTTTCTTTCTAGCGAGGGTTAGCAGGAGTGCCGTGTCATCTCGGCCCCTCGTTTGCGTTCGTTTGGGCTCTCGACCCAAAGCGAACATCTGACCCGCGTCCAGCCCTCATATTGTCCTCAGTCTCTGTCCATCACTCAGATCGTCCTCAGTGTAAATATATATGCAGTAGAGGCCACTCATTTCACCGTTTCCCATCAGCCTCTCTGTTTCAGCCTTTTGGCTTGGACGATATTGCTGCCTTTAAGTCACGTTGGAATGATCGTATTTACGAGATGAGCATGCATTCGACACCACAATGTCATTATTAGAGGAGATTCATTGGTATTGATCATAATAAGTTTAGTTTTTAACTCACATTTAGAAAAGTGCTCCTCCTAGTGCTTAAACGTCTTGTGTTTGACGGGAAGTTAAAAAATTGTAATACTTTAAATTGCTTTTCAAAATGAGGTTTGTTAGATTGCAAAGTTATAGATATCATGTTGGAAATGCAAAGTGAGAACACTTTCTGGTTGTCGAACTTTAGTTAATAAAATAGCCTAAATATTACAGCTGTAGACTCCATTCATGTACTAAAAACATTTGCAAACATGGCTTAGAAAAGTGAGAGACGCGATGCAAAGAGTTAAAGAAATATGAAGTTGCACAATATGTTTCAAAATAACATGAATGCATCATAAATAAGTACAAACTCGTAAGTAGGAACTTTCCACAAGGACTTGAAGGCATCAGAAGTTTCTGGCGTCTCCTGCCCTGAAACAGTTCATCTACTTCTCGTTGCTTGTGGATAGCATGTACCGGTTAGAAATGTCCCTCTTGTGACCTCACTTCCTGCACCGACCCCGTTTTAACCCCCTGCACTGTGTACATTTTAATCTGCAAGGTTAACTGCTATTCCTTTTTGGTGTTAATAATGATGATGATGATGATAATAATGATGATGACAATGTTAATAAGTATTTGAATAAATATGATAGTAATTCCATGTGAGAAAAAAATGTCAGAGCTGATCACAAGCCATGTGTGTGAAAATATTTTGTACTAAAAATCACTGAATTCATCAAACAGCAAAAAAGAACAAAAAAACTTTTTGAAGTATTGTGCTCTGTTTTACCATGATTAACTTTTTTAAAATGGAAGTAATTTGACCAAGTCCGTTAAAGAGAGCAATCAGTGAAATGTGAGGGCGCTTGCACGCTAGATGAATCAGAAGATCTGTTTTGAGCTTGAGAAAATGGCTGTGGGAACACAAACATACAGTACGAAGTAGAGCATCACTTGTCCAATCCATGCATTTGTCCTCTTGTCTTTTCCATTGAACTCAATGCATTTGCATTGGAAACTCTAGCGTGTAGGCGTCCTAATATCATTTCAAATGTGTACTGTATGTATTGCGATTTTTTTTTTTCTCTCATGCTGTTGATGATTGTAATGTATGATATATTATGCCGTAATGATGTAATGCTCATGTCTGCCTCGATGACATAACCAAAAGCCTCAGAATCCTGCGGTTACACATCAATATGTTTGTGCAATGCTGCGTTCCATTCAAAGACGATTGTCGGATATTCCTATGTGATGTCTCCATAAATGCACGCACTAATGCGTTGCGCTATGGAAATGACATGAGTATAGGCTAATGAAGCAATGCTACCATTAGCGTTCCTCTCGCAATCAAATTGCGATGCTATGCAATGCTAGCATTTGTTCTGTAGGTGTTCAGGTTACAGACAGGATCATAGTGTTTTATGCACATTTGCTTAACATTTTATTCATCACAGTGCATTTTATTTACCCTGCATATCAGCGTGTGAATTTCTGCACCAGTTGCAATTATGACTTCATGTTGCATTCGATTGCACTCTTCCAAGTTGAATGGAACGCAGTATTAGATTCTGTTCGCTGCCTCTTTTTTTTTTCGGTTCAGAATCAGATTAGCGGGAGATAAAGATGTAATTAGCCAGCGACTGTGACTCGCTAAGCAAGCGGACCGTCGTTTTCTCTCCGTCCCCCATCTGGTGAGCGGCAGAGCTCATAAATCAAGCTCAGTCCAGGCACTGACAGAATCCTCTTCAAGGACAGCTGTGCCTGTGAGTCTGAAGCCCGATGTGGAGTCCGATCCCCTACAGGATAATTAACCGCCACTTAAGAGCACACGGCGAAGAGGCTTTGACGTAAAGCAGCGGTGCGCGACTTAACGCGGTGCTTTATGCAACCCTTCATAATGACCCTGCATGAGCCTAACCGTTCAGTTTGCAATGTTAATGCTGTATATACTATAATAGGATAATGTTGCGTTCCCTGAATATGTGCACCATTATTGCATTTCAGCCAGCAATAGCCCCGGAATAAAACCGAAACCCATTTAAAGTCCAATTTAAAGTCTGACGGCCACTACGCCATTATTAATGAACGCTGAAGACTGTGCATTCGTACATAAAGATATTGCATACTACTTAGTAAAGTACACAGTGGCCGCAAAAAAAAAAGTATTTGAACACTTAAATGACGCTTGATTTGTCTTTGCAATAGATCATACATTAAATAGCCCATCAGACCATTTGTTTTTTACAAAATAAAGTACACACTTTAAAGTACTTCTCAAAATGAAGTTTGATAGATTACAAAGTATACAACAATAAACAAAAATGGTGTTGGAAATGAACAATTGGACACTTTCTGGTTGTCAAACATTAAGTTAATAGAATAATCTACAGCTGAAGGCTTCATTAATCTAGTAAAAATCATAGCAAAAATGACTTAGGAAAGTGAGACATGTAATGCAATTGACATTCAGACATTTAATTGTGACTTAAATGTCGAAATACTTTCCCACCACCGTACGAGGGTTCAATGTCAAGCACAAAATCTCTTAAACTTTCTATCCCGCTGTCACTCCGCTTACTCATGTTCGCATCGCCCTCGAGGTCCGCCGATCCATCTCTGTGTACATGTATTCTCCTCAAATATAAGTAAACAAAAAAAAAAAAGTATGAAATGTCGTTTCACATTCTCGGTGTGGGTATAACGCATGTAAATGTCTGTTTTGGGTGGTTTATATGGGTGTGTGGTGGTTATCGTGATGGAGCACTGCTGGTGTAGCCTATGTTTCGGCCTGGGATCATTCCCCCTCGTGATTCCCGTGCTGAACTGCAGAGATTCGGATTGAGAGGGGACTGAGGTAGAGGTCTGGCGTGGAGGACAGATGGGAACGAGTCGGATCGGACAGGGAAACCTGCAAAATGCTCAACAAAAGCAGTGTGTCAAAGGCATCTAGGCACATGCAAACTCAGTGTTTGTGTAACACAGCGTACTAAGAAAGACGGAAACTATAGCTGCAAAATGTATTTTAATTAAATTATAAACTAAAATTAAACTGGTTTTTCTGTCCAGTTCCCAAATATTTAATCCGTCCCTATTTACAAATGGCTTATTTGTAGTTGTCTGTGCATATTAAACTGAGATAGAAAGAAGTAGTTTTGCGGTTCACCTTTAAATCTCTTTAAAGGCCTGTTCACACCAAAAACTATAAAGATGACTATACGTTATGTTTATTCTAAGCGTGCGCTTATGTTGTCAGTCGTCGTCTGTCGTTTTAAATGCTCAAGCTCTGTAAAGTAGGATGGATTTTGATTAGTTGTCAATGTTAGCTGGAAAAAAAATCATTCTGAAAGAAATTCTAATTTTAATGATATGGTCGTGGTGTGAATTTTGCTATTCTTTTATATTTACAACAATTTATATCTTTATGGTTATCGTTATAGTCAATTCGAAGGCCTGTTTCAAAGGAACGGTTGGAGGCCCACCATCATTCAGTCGAATGATTAATTAAAAACATGTAATGAAATGAATTTAGTAAGGAAACATCACTGTGTCGCTCTGAGACACGCAATGGCTCTTTGGATTGGTCTGAACTATGTTCTTTGGCAAAATATAATGCAAAATAGGCAATGTTCTACGACTAAAATGAAAGTCACCTAACATGAACTTCTTGGCTATGGAACTGTTGAAATCAATACACTATCACATTTGCAATTGTGCTGCTGACATTTGGAAAACAGCAGTCTATGGCCTGTTATAAATATTAATGACAAGAGCTCATACAAGACCCATATATCTTGAATATTGAAGGCCTTTTTATTCATTTTGGTGGTATTTTTGCCCCTAGCCCCCATTCATTTCCATGATGACGGCTCTTGTTCAAGTGCAAGCGACCTCTTCTGTTGTGAGGCCCATTTCAAGTGAAACATAGCAAAGGCCACTACTGGTCATAGTTATCATCCTTGGTGTGACCAAGCCTTAACTCTCTCAAGTTCGTTCTAGATCATTGCATGTGATGTTATGGGGATTTGGAAGGAAGTTTGCAACCAGTTTACTTTGGAGGTACTTTCATATGAAACTCATTGACTGAACAGTAAACGTCATCATGCTTTTCATCTGCTGCTCATATAGATCTAACAGTGGACTTTTTCCTGATTAGTCCACAATATTGCACATTGTTGCCTAATTATCATTTGTCATAGTGTGAATTAATAGTGAAAGTTAAACCTGCTTCATTGGGCCACAAGATGGCAGTGCCAAATAACACTGCATGATGCATTTAGTAGTAGTAGTAGTAGTAGTAGTAGTAGTAGTAGTAGTAGTAATGATACTGGGGTTTAGCTGGCCAGCAAGGTGGTCTCCCAACCTGACCAGCTGACAAGTTCCCATAACCTCTTTAAAACCATCAAACTAGACCAGCCTGACATGTAAAACCAGCTCTGTTGCCACTTTAGCCTGGTTTAAGATGTTACTTTCAGTATTGCATGTGCTTTTGTTTTTGTTGCACTAGCCAGTGTTACATAAATAACCAAAATATGTACAGAGAGCTTATGAAAAACTGAAAATCAGTGCCTATTGATACTGTGTATCTGGAGACAAAATAGTGAGACAGTTTGCATGTAGAAGTAGGTAATAGAACGGGGCGAATGTTAGATAGTCCCACCGTTGGTAGTCAAATTTAGATGAAAAGAAGATAAATTGTGAGAATAGAAGCGGGCAGATGCTTGTTATGGGTACTATGTATCACTAATATCACAAGATTGTTCTCATTAATGCAATTAAAAACGGCTTTAGGCCAGAAACAAATGCAGATGTGAATGTTTGGTGCTATTCAGGTTCTTGGCTATAAACGTCAACAGTTTACTAACTTTCTCAATAAGATTGCTCCATCATGAAAGAGAAAACTGACCGTGTAAGACGTAGTTTGTGCTAATGATATTGTGTCGCATCTTGCACTATAGATGTTGCGTTTTGAAGACGTCTGTGTGAACGTGTCAGGATGACGTCTTTGGCCATTGCGTCACATCTTGCTGTTTTTCAGCATCTTGTGTGATTAGCGTTGCATTTTAAAGTCAATAGCTAAAAAATAATTACATTTTTAAAAACACATCTTTAGAGAGATTTTTTAGTCAAAGAAGTCAAATGCAGGCATTTTGGCTAAAGGACCTCTCAAAAAAAAATATGTAGGCCTAAATTTAAGATTTATCTGAATTGCATATAAAATGTACATTTAACTTACAGAGTTTTAATATAAGCCGGTTAACTTAATGTGATTCGTATTTGTCAGTCATACACGAATGGAAACAGGTATGATTTCACATAAGATGGTAGAACTAATAAACTGAATGCATTTAAATACACAATTTATATCAATAAATCATTTCTTTCAATCTCATACATTTTAACTAAGTGTAAATATTCCTTGTTCCACTTGTCATATTTTAACCATGTTCATACGCTTTAACTGAATATATGTAATTGTTACACAGTAAACAGCAAGCAATCTGAATAAATGCCTTTTGACATTATTTGAATCAAATCAAATAGATACAAATCGTTAATAATAATAAACACCATGATTTTTTTTTTTTGAACATACAAATCTTTCCTGTTTAATTGATGTATGACTGACAAACATACATCACATTAAGTTAAGTTGCAATTCAAATCCATAAATCTCAAATTTAGGTCTAAATATTTTTTTTTGTGTGTGTGTGTGTGTATTTTATAATGCATAAAAATATGATGCTTGTACTTAGATTAGATAGATTGTACTAGTACTGTTGATAGATAGATAGATAGATAGATAGATAGATAGATAGATAGATAGATAGATAGATAGATAGATAGATAGATAGATAGATAGATAGATAGATAGATGTTGCTGACAGAGTTCATTGTAATTTTCGAGAGGGATTTACGAGAAACAGATGGTTTTATGTCAATCATTTGCACATGTTTGAATAAGAATTCACTAATTACTAATGTGCATAATTAGGACTGATTCAGTTGTCAGAACACACAGGCGTTAAGAAGACATAACAGGGCCAGTTTCTCCAGAGTCAGCGGGTGATCGACCCTCCGCGGCGCGTGATTCTGAGCCTCGCCGAATGTCAACAACACATGCTGTGTTTGAGCAGAACGTGCCCACGCCTGCGCTGTCAGTCTCGGGGTGAACACACACCATTAGCCCGAGTCACTTTCAACTGGTTTCTAAAGGAGTTCTGGCCTTTCCAGCCAGTCGGACGTCCTTTTCCCGATCCGAGCGTCCCGGCGCGCCGTGTCCTCCAGACCTCCACCTCAGTGTCTCTGTAATATAGCCGTTTGTATGTGTGAGTGTGAGTGTGTGTGAGTGTGTGTCTGTACATTCTCTGGCCTTCTTACGGGCAGGCATGCTGGGTCGTGATTCTGTTTCAGACAAATGGATTTTATCCCCCCTGTAATTGTCAACTGTCTTCAAGAAATTAACTGAAGAACTGCGGAAAATAACAGAGCGTTGTCTTCCACAGCGACACATTCTGTGCTGTGATGTAACGTTTCTTTCTACGTCATTTGTTTTACAGTTTTCCCTGTCCTTTGTTTTTAGGTGTGTGTGTACTTTTTTTTTTAATCCACAGAGAGGAGAAAAAAAGTCAAGAATTAAAAATGGAAGTTGAAAAATAAAACTGAATTTTGTTTTTAACATACTTCTGTGAGTCTGTGTTTTTTTCATTTCTGTGACTAGAAGCATCCAGGGAAAAGCGCTTATTAAAGAAAACAGACCTGATGCTGTGACATTTTATGTGTTTTTGTGTGTTGTCTTCTGAGCTCAAGGCAAACACCTGAACATGTAACAAATGAAGCATTAGATTCTATGGAAGCTTGTTTCTGCCGCAGAATAATAAAAGGTAATTGCGATTTTATCTCACAATTCTGGCCTTCTGAAATTCCTTGTACATCTTGATCAAGCATGATGTACTACTGAAAATGAACTCTTTTTTTTTTTTAAATCGATTTTAGGTTAAAGCTATACTATGTAACTTTTTTTTGTTCAAAATCAACAAAATGTAAATAATGAGCCATTACATCATCAATCCTTCTTCCAAAATGTATTTTGGATTCAATATGGTAAGCTTATTAGTGTTTACTGTATATTTTAGACTTTACAGGAGGGTTTTTGCATCTCTTGTCATATCCGTAATAGGTAAAAGTAGGAGCGGCAGAGGTTGATGTGATGTGATGTTTTACAAAGAAAAACGCAAAACAGAGGAGAGTCTGCTGGAAAAAAAGAGAACGCGAAAGAGCTCGTAATAAAACAAGAATCAACATTGGCTTGGCTTTTCAAAGATGGAGAGAACTGAGAGATTTGATATGTTGTAAGAGCGCCGCAGAGACGATGGTGAGTAAGGTATTTTATTGAACAGATGAAACTCTAACAGAGATCACTGTAAAACATGATCTGTTGTGAAGTGTCATTTCATTATGGTTGTTGCAGCGCTGTGCTGGGAAGTACCTTTAAAGGGTAGGGTACAACTAGCCTGTCCTACCAAAATCTCATACATTTCATTTGGACAGAGAGTCTGCCCATTCTCCATTGACAAGCGTTAACTTCCTTGAAGTACCAAACCATTTTCATTATTATCTCAAATAAATTTAAAGAGTTTTACATATTCCTTCAAGACGTTGAAGATCGACCTGTTTTAAACGTTGAAAAGTCGTAATTAGACGTTGAAGATTTACTTCTTGAAGAGTCTATTCAACGTCTAATGGACGACTTTTTGCTAGCTGGGAGGTAATTAAAGCAACAGTTTTTCAATAACGGAAGTACGGAGCCCCCCTAGTCCCACTTTGTCCAAAAAATTTATTATAACTATCTCGTGGCCTCAAGATACTATCTCGTGGCCTCAAGATAGTAACTCGTGGCCTCAAGATAGTAACTCGTGGCCTCAAGATAGTAACTCGTGGCCTCAAGATAGTATCTCATGGCCTCAAGATAGTAACTCGTGGCCTCAAGATAGTAACTCATGGCCTCAAGATAGTATCTCGTGGCCTCAAGATAGTAACTCATGGCCTCAAGATAGTATCTCGTGGCCTCAAGATACTATATATATCTTTGAGGCCACGAGATACTATCTTGAGGCCACGAGTTACTATCTTGAGGCCACGAGATACTATCTTGAGGCCACGAGTTACTATCTTGAGGCCACGAGTTACTATCTTGAGGCCACGAGATACTATCTTGAGGCCACGAGATAGTTTTAATTAATTTTTTTGACAAAGTGGTACTAGGGGGGCTCCGTACGGAAGAATATGTAAAATTATGGTATTTGTGTTAAAAGGCACAATAATTAACAGTATAATAAACAGAGGCTGACTTTTCCATTTGTTGACATGACATTATTAGATTCAGATGGTAAATATCATATATTAAGTTGGGTGTCCATCTTAGAGATAATCGCCATATTTACAATGAAAACATCATATTTAAAAATATGATATTAAAGGAATTCACTTAAAAATTAAAATTGAGCCTCAGGTTGTTTCAAAAAAAAATATTTTAAAGATTGTTAGTAATCAGACAGTTGATGACATTGACTTCCATAGTAGGAAAAAATAATAATCTGGAAGTCAATGGCTAATCAACTGTCTGATTACTGACAATATTCAAAATATCTTCCTTTGTGTTCAGCCGAAGAAAGAAACTCATAATGAAACCATTATATATAAAACAAAGATTATTGGATAATGTTCTGTTTATTATAAGCTCTCTGCAGTTTGTGCTTTAAATGGTCAAGCTCGTTAAAGCAGACTTCTGATTGGCTGTCAATGTTTTTATTGTTCATCAACAAAATAAAATCGTTCTTCAAGTGACATGATCCTCTGTGCTGTTATCGTTATAGTTGTGGTGTGAATTTTTTAGAACTATATATTTATTGTTATGGTTATCGCTCAACATATCATAAGAAAGTGTTTTAACCTCCAATAATTCTGTTGTGTTTCTATAAATGCTGTATAAGGTCTGTATTATTTCAGCAAGTGATTCTTCAAAAGAGAATTATTTTCATTGTCCATGTCGTTTTTCCCCTTCTTTCTTCTGTTTTTATAGGGTTTTAAAAGGTTGAAGGGTTATTTGCATTTTTCACATCAGCTTCAGTCGTTTCCTGATACCATCTTTATTTCTATTGCAAGCAGACATTAAGGAATAATATTGCATGAGCATAAAATTGTCCAATTATGTTCAAAAGCCTATTTTCATAACATTCAATTCAAATATATTTGTTCAAATACGTTTTATCGACTTTATTCAAATGCATGAGTTATTCAGATTTGGGTCAAAAAGGTCAAATAGCCAACAGAAATAAATGTGCCACTTTCAGAATTTAAGGTTTATTAGTCCAGTTTAAATAGTTTAAAAGTTAACTTTATTTATTGCAATTAACAACTTGAGTCAAATAAAATAACTTTTTTTGTGCATTGGTTAATGTCAATGCCTGCACTATAATGAATGGATAAGTTTTCACTGGCGATAAACTTTCAGCTATTTGGTTGAACAGTTACACAATTCATCTTGTTTTTAATGACTGTAATTTCATGAAAAGTCATCCTTCTTGGAACAAGCCTTCAGCCTTAGACGTATTTACGTCCACACATCATTTGTTGAGAAGAAAGCTGGCAGACACTGGCATTTTCTAGTTTGCAGGGAATGGCTCATTACAGAAACAGACTTGCTTCAGTGACATTTTACGTCCTGTCTGAGTTCTTCTGAGGTAAGACTTCAATGCCGAACACCTGGACATGGAAACAGTGAAGCATTAGATATATGCTGTGTGACCCATTTAGAAATTCCTGCTACATCATGATTAAAGGGGTGGTTTATTTATGATTTCACTTTTCTAACTTTAGTTAGTGTGTGATATTGATGTTTGATCATAAACAACATCTGCAAAGTTACAATGCTCAAAGTTCAAAGCAAAGGGAGATATTTGCTTTTTAAAAAAATCACTTTTAGAGACTACACGACATTCCTCCCGGGTTAGTGACATCACCAACCCTAAAATTAACATAAACCCCGCCCCTCGGAACACGATTTATAGATTATCAAGACAGAATATGCTAATCAATGACTAGAAGATAACTCCACATAAGCTACATAAATTCATCAACTAACCATTCAGAAATGTCCTGTTGCTTCTACATGTTGTCACTTCTTCTTGAGTCTCTCCATCATTGTCTGACTCCGGTTTGAACATAAAAGGCTAAAAGTTTTTGAAATTTTCAGTGCATGTGTGTGTGAGGTAAAAGGACACAAGCTGTTGTAGCTCCGCCCCCTGTGCCGGGAGCAGCAGCTCATTTGCATTTAAAGGGACAGACACAAAACGGTGCGTTTTTGCTCACCCTCAAAGTGTGACAATTTGAACATGCTATATAAAAATATCTGTGGGGTATTTTGAGCTAAAACTTCACATACACACTCTGGGGACATCAAAGACTAATTTACATCTTGTGAAAAGGGCATGCACTCCTTTAAACGAGATGCTGAGAAAAATCATTCTTATTTTAATATTAAGATTTTGGGTGTCTATAAATATGTTTCCCAAACTGAGATATGCGAATTGATGAAATGCAAATATTTAATTAAATAATATAATCATTTTAATAGTTATATTTAATTTAATAATAATACAAATACATATAAATTAATAAATATAACTCTTAATCCATTTAACAATTAATGTAACATTTATATTCAATTTAATAATTATATTATATATTATAATTAATTAATTAATCAACAATAATAATAAATCATTAAAAAATGCATTAAATTAATAATACATATAGCAATTAATTAATTTTATATTTATGTTTAATTTAATAAATATAAACATTGTATTATGTACAGATATAATTAATTAATTAATCAACAATATTCAATAATAAATAATAAATAATTTAAAAATTAAACGTTTTTGGGATGGGTAATAATACATATAACAATTAATTTAATATCTATATTTAATTTTATAATTATACCATGTACAAATATAATTAATTAATCAACAATAATCATTAATAATTAATTTAAATAATAAATCGTTTAAAAATAAAACTCAAAATAAAGCACTTTATTTGGATTGTTAATAATTCATATAACAATTTATGTATTGTAATTTTAATATAATTAATTAATTAATCAATAATAATAAAAAATAATATAAAAAATGTAACTATGCATTTTAAAAAATAAAAAAATGCATTTTTATTGGTAATAATACATACGTAATAATAATTAATTTACAGATTAAAACAAAACACAATAAAATATATATTTTTTTATTTGTTTACCTGCATTAAGCATTAAGCAACATCAGAGAACTGTAAGCGTGTGAATGTGTTACTAAATTATTGAAATATTGATTATCAGGTTTAATTCAAGTAAATATTTTAGGTCATAGGGGTCCGATCTAACAGTTTGGATGTTTAAGTACTTTCAACTTAAATTACATTAAACTGACTTAAAAAAATTGTTGAATCTTGTATAATTTGAAAATTGCTTAACTTATTTTGATGAGTTCAAGCAATGTAAAAACATATGTTGTCTTAACTTATTGATCTTTTTTTTTTTTTTTTAGTGTACGTGTCTGATGTATACACACAGTTTTTCCCAGCAGCCAAAATGAACTATATATCGACGGTGTATACCGTAATATGGTGTGCGCAAACAGAAAGGCTGAACCTCAAAGCAACCACCATCAAAAATAAAACCCACTAAGTGGCTTTTAGTTCTCTATTTTGACAGAAACTGATGAGACCTGGAACAATCCAGACTGACCCAAGAGAGGAAGTGAAACGACACAGAAACTCGGGCCTGAATGGACGTGGATCTCATTGCACATTCAGCAGGTTGAGCAAAACCACGAGCGTTTCCGTCAGACTGATTTACCGTCAGGTCAGTGACAGTGATGATGCGGCTGTGATGCGGGTGATGATGCGGCTGTAGGTGTGACCTCTGACCTGTGTCAGATCTGCTCTCCAAGCATTTCTTTCATCTCATCTCATCATGGTATACAAAAAGGCAAAAAGAAAGAAAAACACCAAACAGCATCAATGTCATTCCATTGATTATTATATTGCAAAAGCAAATGGCATGTCACTATAATTATAAAATCATAACCTCACCTTTATATATTATACACACACATATATTATATAAACAGACTTTTATGTTAGATGCGATTAATCGTGATTAATCGATTTTGATAGCACCCATTTATAAATATAATTTTAATTGCATATGAATATATTTAATTATTATTTAATTATTTATTTTGATTGAACTATTACATTTTAAACTATTTATTACATGATTAAATCAAAATAAAGAATAACTAAACAATTATTTTATATTTATAGCTAATTTAATAGTTTTACACATAAAAAATGCTTAATTCTATAAAAAATTAATTCTATTAAAAAATGACAATAATAATTAAAAAAGAAATAAGTTATTATATATGTGTGTTTAATTATTTATAAATAATAATATAACAATAAATTATTTATAAATAAATAAATCAAAATAAAATAATTAGAATTAGAATATATATATATATATATATATATATATATATATATATATATATATATATATATATATATATATATATATATATATATATATATATATATAAATAATGATAATTGTAATAATAAATAATATGGTACATAAAAAGGCAAAAAAGAGAAGAAAAACACCAAACAGCATCAATATTGCAAAAGCAAATGGCATGTAAACATTTCAGTTTTGCAATACCCATTTTCATTTCTTTGAATATTACAGAAGAGCTCATAGCTTCAAACAAACAGTTTCTATGTTTATTCTTTGCGAGACTGTAAGGTCTATGTAAGCGCTCAGAAGCATTTATTTGATCAAAATACAGTAAAAAAAAAGTTAAATATTATTACAATTTAAAACAGCGGTTTTCTATGTGAATATATAGTAAAATGTAATTTATTCCTGTGATCAAAGCTGAATTTTCAGCATCATTACTCCAGTCTTCAGTGTCACATGATCCTTCAGAAATCACTCTGATATGATGATTTACTGCTCAAAAAACATTTCTGACAATTATTATCAATGCTCTGCTTAATTTTTGTGATACATAATAGAAAATTCAAAAGAACAGCAGGTATTTAATGGAAATAGAATTATTTTGTAACATTATGATTCATGTCTCCTGATAAATGTAATGCATTCTTGTGGAATACATTAATTTCTTCCTTTAAAAAAAGTTTGATTCTGATTCTACCTTCATTTCATGTGAGAATGATTTTTGTGCACTTGTCTAATAAATGCAATTTTGTAATTATGGGATTTTTCTATGAGCTTTCTGAGAGGTGTGTAAATTTAAGAATCATGGCAAACTGTAAAGACATTGAAGTTTGAATAAATATATTCTTTGAGCATTTCCCATCATTCTCTGTGTCTGCAGGAGAACGATAAAGCATCAATCCTAATGCACATCCTTTGCTTTTCATTATCGTATAGTGTTAAAAAGCTTCCTGCTATTGTTGGGATTGGGAAGTGAAAGAAATTTGCCCAATTTTATTCCAACCAAAATCACTTGAATGCACATCACGCCGTATTTACAATTCCCCAACATCTCTGGAGATCGTGAGCTCGTGTGGGAAACTGGATTTAAATATGGTAAACAGTGGAGCCGGGAGAAAGAGAACTGCTGAACGCATCATCAAATTAGGCCAGATGTTTAATTAACAGTTACATAAGAGGTGGAGGATGCTGGACTTCTGCAGGTTTCCCGCTGTCTGTGGGTGTGTGTTTATCTTTGGCTTCTCCAGAAGACTCCTCTACGGGTTCCTCTAATAAACACTGAATCGAGTCTGCTGAATGTCATCCTGCCGACAAAACACTCCTCCGGACATCTCGTGTCTTCCTGAGTCTGTCAGTGACGGGATGGCAGATCCCACATCCACACAGAAAGAGTCTGACCCTCATAACACACCTGCATATCGCCGTCACTGTCGTTGGACTCACTGATATCTCATGCACTATAGCGTCAGTGTGAGCAAAATCATTACCTCACCTTTATATATTATACACACACATATATTATATAAACAGACTTTTATGTTCGATGCGATTAATCGTGATTAATCGATTTTGATAGCACTCATTTATAAATATAGGCTAATAATTATTTTTGTTGCATATGAATATATTTATTTATTATTTAATTATTTATTTTGATTTAATTATTATATTTTTAAATATTTACTACATATTTATACATCAAAATAAGGAATAATTAAACAATCATTTTATATTTATAGCTAATTTAATAGTTTAATATATAAAAAATGGTAAAAATTCATTCATAGGCTATTAAAAAAATAATGACAGTAATCATTTTAAAAATAAATAAGCTATTATATATGTGTGTGTTTAATTATTTATAAATAATAATATAATAATACATTATTTATAAATCAATCAATCAAAATAAAATAATTAGAATTTTATATATAGGCTATATATATATATATATATATATATATATATATATATATATATATATATATATATATATGTCTCTGTAATTATTTATAAATAATATAAATACATAAAATGTTATAATTGTATGCATATAATAATTAAAAATGTATAAATATAATAATTTTAATTATATATTGTTTTAATTATTATTTAATTATTATAATTATTTATATGTATATTTCATGAAATAAGCATTTACCTACAATTCAAAACTAATAATAAGTGTTTTAATAATAAATCATTCTAAAATATAAACAATACAAATAAAACATTTACTAAAAAAAGATTATTTGACTAATTTGTTTAACTGCATTTCATGTGACCACAAATATCAGAGAACAGTGATTATGCAAATGTGTTTTTAAATTATTGAAATAATAATTATCTCATGGGGTATATCAAATTAATATTTTATGTCGAAAGGGTTCGGCTGGCAAAAAGAGTTTGTGGATCTCTGATCTAACAGATTCCTAAGACAACTTTGTTGGTTATAATGGGAACAAAAGAGTTAAACACTGTATGTATCCGGTGTAGACACAACATTATACTTTTATAATGCGGATATCACTATAGGGTGGACAGTTAGACGAAGACATTGCGTTCCATTTTATTTCACAGGAACTGTATATATTGTAGTAGTTTATTATAGTTTTTTTGTGTTTCTGTTTTAACCTGTGATGACTCATGGAAAATCATTGTTCCATGTAGCTATAATTCATCTCTTCAGCTCCTGAGAGACCCACACACTCACACACACTTTCTTTTTCTTTCTTTTTTTAAGAAACTTGAATCTTCTTAAATTGCAGTCATTTGCTGGGCGGAGAGTATTTATTACTGCAGGTGGACAGGTAATGGAGCTGATGGAAAATGGAAATCGTTTATATGATGTATAGTGGTTGGATCCTGAAATAAAGTCGACAGCATTATGAATCTTCTGCGATACAGAAACATTGAGAAAATTAGATGTCTTAAACAGAACTGGGGTAGGAGATCCAAGTTAAATCAGATGCACAGAGAAAACAATTTGCGTCTGTAAAATTAAATGTTCAATGTTCAAGGTGTGCTCACTTATATTCTAGAGCCAGATTGATGATAATCATCATAGAAAGAAAGTTTTGTGAACTTCTGTTACACTTTACAATAAGGTTTCATTTGCTAACATAACTACATTAGTTAACATAAACTAACAACGAACAACACTTCTGCACTTCTGCATTTAAAAAAAAATAAAAAGTTGCATTTGGTAACATTTGTTAATGTTAGTTTGTAAATGTTTATGCTAGTCCACAGTGCATTTACAAATATAATACATGCTTTAAAAATCATTGTTCATTGTTAATGTTAGCTAATGCATTAACTATGTAAACAAACAAAATCTTATCTTAAAGTATTTACCTGAACTTCTTGTGCAATTCTTGAAAAGTTCTCAAGAATTTTCTTTAGAACGTCATCATTTCTTTTGTAATGCTTTGGTGTGGTCAATATTACTTTTAATTACCAATCCTTTAACCCTTTTTAAATAGCAAGCACCTTGCAAAAAGTTTTTAAGTGTGTGAAATGTTTTAATGACACTAACCATCATATTAGAATTTACTTGTTAGATTATAAAATATGCAATATGTGTTGCTAATGTTATGCTGTAATGCTATTTCAAACAACCTAATAAATGCATTAAACATCTTACCTTTGAATTTAAGACAAGTTGGGGGTGATCCTAACTTTAAGACTAACTTTAAGTTTTATGAAAAAGGACTTTTACATTTATTCATTAAGCGAACGGGTTTATTCAAAATATTCTTTGGTTAGAAAATAAGAAAATAGGGTAACACTTTATTTTACAATGTACTTGTTACATGTGTTACATGTACTTACCATAGTAAAATAACAGTAAATTATGCATAATTACATGCAACTAACCCTCAACCAAATCCTAATCCTACCCTAACCCTATAGTAAGTACATGTAGTTGCTTAATATTACTCAGTACTTAAATATATAATTACACTGTAACAATGACACCTTAAAATAAAGTGTAACTGAAAATAGCAGTTAAGGATAATTTTATTATTCTTTTAATCTGATCCCTAATGTTTTGTACAGGAAACATCTAAAAGCTGAAGAAGAACAAATAACTATATTTGTTCAAATCTCTAAAAGTGCTTCAAGCCTTTGAAAGCCTTTGTCTGTGGAATAATCAATACTTATTTTAGATGCACAGAAATTCTGACCACAATTTCCATGACATGGTGCATTTGTTGGTGGAGACTGACATATTTTGAATAAGTTGGCCTGAATGAGCTCTAATATTGGCCAAAATTTATGTCGACAGTCAAACGTCTGGCTATTGCGAAACTAGCTGACCTGAAATGAGTGAAAACCAGAGCACTTGTGTATATGTGATGAGTCAAACATCCTTCCACCTCGCTCTTTATCATTACAGAAATCACCTCCAAACTAGAGCAATAACTGTTTATATCAACATGTTTCCTGAATGATGCTTATAAGGAACTAAGCCAAGCGTTTCCCACATGTGCTCCTGCATCTGTATACACTCCTGCCTGGCTCGGTAGTCAAAGACAATAAACTTCTGCAAATATTTGTCGGGTTTATAACAGTGAAGCAAGTTTAGTGGTTAATAGTTATTATGGACCGAGAGGAAATATGCCATAAACTTTTTATTGTATAAGCCAGTATGAAGAAATACTCCAGATGATTACTTCTGGCAGTCGTGCTCTGATCTTACAAACAATGTTTTATTTAATGACACTTCTTACAGGCTCTTAAGAGAACCTGGTTTTCATCAATATGTACAATAATACATTTACATTTTTTATTTACATATATACATAATGAATTTAAAGGTGAAGTGTGTGCATTTTGTGCCACTAGTGGCAACAAGTGGAACTGCAAACATAATAAAAAATGCTTTCAAACAAACAACTTAAGGTGAGATTTAGATTTAGATGGTCCACTTCAGACATTTTACTAACTATAAGAAACTTTGCAACTACATGTCACCTAACTCTCATTAGAGTATTAGTAGACTGTTAGGTTAGGGTTCGGGATAGTATATAAGTTGACATGTTGTAAAGTTACTTATAGTCAGTAGAATATCTGTTGAGGAGCATCAAAATATTGTGTTAGCAGATATTAAACATACAGTCTATTAATACTCAAACAAACAACTTAATTTAGATGGTCCACTTTAGACATTTTACTAACTATAAGTAACTTTGCAACTACATATCAACTAGCAGTCATTAGAGTATTAGCAGTCTACTAATCCTTATATTGAGAGTTAGGTGACATGTAGTTGCAAAGTTACTTATAGTTAGGAGAAGTGGACTATCAAAAGTGTAACCACAGTTTCCCATCAAAATAAAGACACCCATCTAAATTAAGTTGTTTGTTTGAGTATTAATAGACTGTCTGTTTAATATCTGCTAACATAATATTTTGATGCTCCTCAACAGATATTCTACTGACTATAAGTAACTTTACAACTACATGTCAACTTATATACTAACCCGAACCCTAACCTAACAGTCTACTAATATTCTAATGAGAGTTAGGTGACATGTAGTTGCAAAGTTAATTATAGTTAGGAGAATGTCTAAAGTGGACTATCAAAAGTGTAACCACAGTTTCTCCTTATATCGAACCAAGGGTTCTTTAAGTCAAGATCCCTAGAGTTCTAAATAGAACCACACTGAACCTTGAACAAGAGTTCATCACTTATTTCATCATTCATTTCTGTGGTTTTGACACTTCCTGGACACTGAAAATCGTGCACCTTCGATCAAACACGTATCACAAACCAACAGACAACCACATCGTCAGTTCCCAGACAAGCATCAACCTCAGAGGTGAAAACCCTTTTAAATATATTTCCGTGACAGGGTTTGAGTGCTGCTATTCTGGTGACCTTCATATGGTTGGCGAATCCTTCGTCCCAATGATCAATGTCCTCATACTGCGTTCTGTTTATACTGAATAAAGTCAATGATGACACGTTTGTTATTAGGATGAGCTCACACTTCGGACGAATAAACACTCTATGTACAAAAGGAAGTTTATCCTCTGTTTGCCGACACTCAATTCAGTCCCTTTATGTACACACAAGTTTAGCCACCGTGTTTTCCTTTTCCTACTAAGATAACACTCTACACGTGAGTTGTGTTGTTTTCGGATTCTACGTCGCCTCCGTCATTTTACCAGGAAGAAGAGCAATGTTTACCCAACATGTATTTGTGTACAAAAATAATTCCACTGACCTAAATAAAACTGTTGGTCAAAGTGCGTTTGTGACGACCTGTGGTTTCGGGAGGCTGTCTTTCTCTGTTTCAGGAGGCTCCTTCTTGGAGCTCCATAGGATTCGTGGGCATTGGCACCAGCTTCTTCCCCAAATGCCCCTCACCACTGCACTAAGTGTGTTTCTAAAGGCCGCGGAGGTGAAGTAAAAAATAAACGGGTCCAAGCAGGCATTAAACGTGCTGAGAAGAAGAGCTTTGTCTCTCCAAATTGGGTTTTTCTTTGTTATGAAGCCAACAACATGGGAGACGTTGTAGGGTCCAAAACAGAGCGCAAACACCAACAACGTCCCCAAAGCCAATCCGATCGCTCTCAACTTTCTCCGCCGGCCAATGTGCGGCAGCCTTGAGAGGATACGGATGAAGTTTATATAGCAGAAGCTGCAAATAAGGAAGGGAACGCAGAAGAGAACAATGCACAACTCCAAACGCACTGGCAGGAGGATCTCCAGCTGAGCGTCGGTGAATCCCTCGTAGCAGACGTTACGGGATGGCGGGACCGTCCCGGACGGGTTGTAGTAGGGCATGATGTAGACGATGCTGAGGTGAAGGATGGAAAACACCCACATGAAGATGTTGGCGAACACAGCGTATATGGGTCTTCTCCTTAGGGAGTGCTGGATCGGGAACGCCACGCCAAGATAGCGCTCCACGCTCACCGCGGTCAAGACAAAGGTACTGTTGTAGATGGTCATGTAGAAGAAAAAGCCAGACAGTGGACACAGAAAGTAGTCGATATTCCATTCCATTTTATTGGCCACTTCTTGCATTTTAAAGGGCAAGAAGATGAGGAAGAGCAAGTCTGAGATGGTGAGGTTGAGGAGGAGGATGTCGATGGGAGACGGTTTCCTCCAAACTTTGCGGCTCAGCGTGTAGAAGGCCAAGACGTTGGCCGGGAAGCCAGTGATGAAGGTGAAGATGTAGACAGTGAGACACAGATGATAATCACAGACTTGCATGGTTGCTCTGTTCCATACAGTCCACGGTAGAAGGAGGCCTCAGTGTCGAGCTGGATGTTTCAGTCCTGAAGTGTAATTAAAAATGTGAAGTTTAAAGTCAAACTTATTTGTATAGTGCTTTTCACAATATACATTGTTTCAAAGCAGCAGAAAATCATGACGTTAATGTTTATAATATCTTAATGTCACATTTAACAGATCAGAGCTGGGCGATAATATAGTTTACATTTACGATGCAAGCAATCAAGCAGCTGAGATTTGATATAAAGTATATATCGCCTTAAGCAAGTATACTGTATGTATGCTGATACATTTGGTCATACTTATATATCCAACTTTATATAAAGAGAGAGCTGGGCGAATTACAATTCCCGATGATATAATCAATCAAGCAGTTGAGATTTGCTATATAGCCTAGTATATATTACCCTGGAAATCCAGAGTTCTCGCGAGAGCACAAGTTGAATTTGCTCAGCGAGTTTACTCTGGTGTCGAGTAATGATGCTCATTAAATATGCCCTTGTATCCGAGCTGCACCAATCACAGCGGGTTATCTGATATAGGCGGGCCAGAGGCGAGATGACGACAGCGCTGTGACGTCGAAGTCATTAGTAAACATTGCAAGATGGCTATGGATGAACACCAGTTGTTTGAAACGGCTTTGGCCGCTACAATGAACGAGTTAGACTTGGCTTTTTATCTAAAAGAGGAACAGAAGACGCCGCTCGAATCCTTCCTTTGTAAGAAGGTCGTTTTTGCTGTTTTGCCGACCGGATACGGCAAGAGTCTAATCTACCAGTTAGCTCCACTGGTAGCTAAGGTATGGGGCTTGTTGCTGTGATTGGTCGTAGTGTTATCCAATTGCATGCAGTGAGATTTTCAAATATATATATAAGGCTGATATATTTTGCGACTTATATATCTGATATATATATATAAGGCTGATATATTTTGCGACTTATATATCTGATATATATATATAAGGCTGATATATTTTGCGACTAAACTAACTATCAAGCAGTTGAGACTTGCTATATAACACCGAAATTGAAATTTACTATATTATATATCACCCTACATGAGTATACTGTATATATATGGGGTGTAACGGTACATGCTTTCCTCCCGAACCATCATGGTACAGACGTCACGGTTCGGTGCATACAGTCAGATGACGAATACAGTCAGTCACAGCTGATCCACACTCCAGTCCAGAAGGGGGCATGCTGTAATGCAATGCTGTTTGCTAACCGCCACAACAGGAAAAAAAGCAGAAGAAGAAGAGACGATCTATGCACTAACCCAAAACAAGAGTTTAAATGGCATGCAAGAGCTTGATAGTAGCCTGTACACTGAGTTTCGGTCATTTTTGTGACACGCTCCACAAACTTCATGGAAAGGAAACCGGGACTGTAGAAAACGGCATCCTGTTTGTTTTCTGTATTTTACAAAAGCACAATGATTTGTTTTTATTGTGATTGTGCACAAATAAAAACAGACCCTTTACAGTTTCAAATGACGTCTTACTCTTATCTCTATGACCATAAATTACCATAAATAAGTTGTTTCCGCTGGTATTGGCATTGTGCCGATTTGTGTCGTGGAAGTCTCACTACTACAGTCCAGTTTCAGAAATATGCTTGTCCTGGAAATGGGAATCCTCAGGTGCTGCTTCACTCGCTGTCTCCTCGTGGAAAGGTGAAGTAGGCTCTTTTTCTCCTTCATGCTCAAGCGTAATATTAGATTTTGTGCATTCGCCATTGTCACCCCATATTAATGAACTCTCACGCGTAAATAAAATGACAGTGTTGACTATGCACAACACATTAATCAAACCAACAAGTTTACAAACCCCTGTTGCATTTTCCCGTGCAGCATTGGTCAATCTATCAATTAGAGTAACAAATCAACAATTCCTTCATTTTTAATTTTAAGCAATCAGGAATCTAAGAGGGCCAGACATGTAAATGTACCGAACTCATATCGAACCATGACCCCAAAACTGAGGTACGTACCGAACCGTGACTTCTGTGTACCGTTACACCACTAATATATAAAGTGCTGAGTGAGAATATCATAATATCCAGGCAGTTGAGATTTACTATGCAGTATCTAGTGCTTAACGTGAGTGCACTGTATGTATGTGGATAAAGTTGGATATAATATATATCCAACTTTATATAAAGATCTGTGTGTCAATGCAGTTTAAATGAACCAGTCGGTAACTTCGAAGACTTTTATTGGCAGGTTCAGGTGTGTTTAATTAGGATCACAAAACAGTAGACCTCCAGGAGCAAGATTTGACACCCGGACGTAAACCGAGCTCACTGTGTCAGTATAAGAACTGTAAAACAATAACTAGGCGCTATAAAACTATTGGATATGATGACCAGGCCCAAAAGGAATCTGCGCCCACAGAAAACTCAGCCGAAAGATCAACAAACCCCCTATTCCTTGCATAGCCAAAATATTTTGTTGAATATGATGATTTAAAAGCACTCTTGGCTCAGTTTATCATGTTTTATTATGTTTAAATTACATTGCATTAGGTCACGAAATTGAAGATACAGATTGGTCTGAAATATGTAACAATTTGTACTCTAAATGTACTTCATTGGGTATTCATGAACTCAATTATAAATTCATTAACAGAGTTTATCTCACACCTTTACGTTTGAAAAAGATTTTCAAAAACTCCTCTGATCTTTGTTTTAACTGTAAAAAATACAAAGGAACATTCCTTCACTGTTTTTGGTATTGCGACAAAATCATTTCTTTTTGGAAGAAAGTACATAATTTTTTACAAAGGCTCCTTAAGTTAAAATTGTATTTTTCTCTGGAATTTTATTTATTATATAGAGGAGTAGAGAATGCGTTGGACTTCCACACCAAACACTTGTTTCTAATTTTGGTTTATCTGGCAAAGAAATGCATACTTTTATTGTGGTCATCTCCTCAGGTACCATCTTTTAAAATGTGGTTGTCTCAAGCATGTACATTATTTCCTCTCGAGAAACTCACCTATGATATACATCAAAAGTCTGATGATTTTTGGCTGTTATGGACACCTTTTTGGTGCTACATTAATAATTTCTCTTGACTCTCTATTTTATGGCGCATATTTAGTCCCTAGCCTGACTATGTTAATTTGTTTACTTGTTTGTATATTTCCCATTATTTCTTACTGTATAGCTGAGACTGTATTTGTATGTGCATGTGTATTAAAATAACTGACGATTAATAATAAAAAAATAAAAAAAATAAAAATAAAAAAAAAATTACATTGCATTGCAAGGATTTCCTAGAGATTATCCTCACAAATAATGACACACTGCTACCAAATCTACAGGAAGTATTAAAACATAGTTCATGAAGAAAGCAAAACAGTTACGCAAGCATCAAAAAGTGACAATCACGCAATAAGGGAACAACTTAAAACGCTCCCTGCTTTTAAGTTAAGACAAAAAGATGAACTCACCGCAGAGCAAAGTAGACCTCTCGGCTGTGCTTCTCTATTGACTCTCTCTTGCTTTTCAATAGTGACTATGGTCTGAATGCTGACAACTTCCGCACCAGCTGTTTGCTTTCCATTTTCAATATTGGACACTGATAAGGGAAAATTAATAAATGAGGACTAGATCCAACCCGGTGTGCTCCTCACGCAGGCTCTGGCGCTCTATGTGCACATGTGAGCACATCTATGCAGTCTTATCGGGATTTATACTCCTCCAGGGTGTGTGGGAGATGTGTTTAAAGATGATAGGTGTGCGCTTGCATATGTGAGAGACACTGGGAGTAATGAATCAGTCTGGCCTCTCCTTCGCTTTAACACTAGGCATCGAGGCTAGAGCCTCTCAAAGCTAAGCACTGGACTGCATTTACAATACTAAAACATCCACAGAAATCAAATGCGTTTTAAAAAAAAGATAAGGCTGGGAATAATGGTGTATTCTATCTAAAGTTGGATGTGGGATATTCCTGCCTGAAATGTTTTATTGGTTCCATAAAGAACCTTCAACGTCCATGGAACCTTTCTGATTCACAAAAGGTTCTTTGAAAAAGTTCTTCAGATTACTAGAATGTTCTTCACACTAAGAAAACGGTTCTTTTTAAGAATTTGTTCACTGAAAGGTTCTACTACACTCTTAAAAATAAAGGTTCCAAAAGTCAGGAATCCTGGGGTTCTATTTAGAACCCCATTTTCTCCTAAGTGTGTATGTTGCTTCAAATCAGCAATACAGGTGATGTTAGTTTTGCAGGTGTTCGAATGTAAACAAAGACGTCTCCTAGCAACCAAACTGTGAAGGATAAACAATTCAATGCAAGCATTTATTCTACAGGTGTATGATTATCACCAGAGGATTGTTTACAGTGTTTTACACTCCGGGTTGTTTTATTGCTTAAAAGTGAACATTTATCATCGGCTATAACAATCTCCCAGGGTGCTATCATGTTTGCGTGACGATATACTTCGCCATATTGGTGAAATCAGCCTTTTCTGTGTTCAATTGCACTGTTCCAAGTAGGAATTTGGAAATCTCAATTGTCCATGTCAAATGGAATACAGCAGAAGTTCACTATCAACAAGTCTTTCAGGTCTATCCTCTATTCAGTAGCTAAAATTGTGGAAAATCCCAGTTGTCAGCATGGAATCCCCCTAAAGCAGGAAATTCAGTCCTTTCACAATCAAGTGCAATACACTTTACTATATAGCAAAAAAAATTTATTGCATAACAATAAGTGATTCATTTAGAGCTGGATCTAAAAACACCCACTAGTTCCCTCATTCATTTATAGCTATATTGGAAAGGAATGAGTCAGCAAACTTGAACACTAAATTAAATATAGCTCATCCCAGCTGGTCAGAGTTCAGCTATAGAGAAGAGATGACGATGCATCATCATTCATGCCTAATGCATTGATTAAATCATCAGAAAAACATCATTTGATTAGACACATAAATGTCATCATTCACCAGATAATCTTTAATTTATTGTAAACACCAAAAGGCCTGAAACAGATACATTTCTACATTTTTAACTGCTGAATAATGGACAAAAATTACTTACAATTCTTTTGTAAACATACCTTCGTAAACCTAGGGTCGGTGCGGGACGCTGCCTCCACACATCACATACACACTCCACTTTTTGGCCAGTTTCACGGGATTGCGCCTGCTCTCCTTCTCCTCGGGAAGCTCTTGTGCTTTACTGTTTCCAACCTCTCACTTCAGTACCAAAGAATAAGTGGTCTGCCTATCAAAAGTTAATTGCATGCCAAAAAAAGAGAGAGATGGATGATAATTTTACTGCACAATACAAATCAAGTTAATCATGTATTAAAAAAGCAATTGTCGTCATCGGAAAGAGACAAGGAATGTTGTGACGAGGGAGGCTCACTAAAGCCTATTGACTCTTGTGAATTATAGCGACGTCTGCACATGTCTGATATACATCCACTGACAATAACATATACCAGCGAGCAGCCGAGTGATAATGTCTTTTGTGACAACCACTTGCTGATAATTTATTTTCTAGCAAGGCGTAAATATTACGTTGAATATTTATCATGATTTAGGGTTACACATATGCATGTCTAACAATGCCATGAATTTTTCTGTCCTTCAAACTGAAACGATGTAAAAACAGCATGCACTGACTTTTTAATTATTATTTTTTTTTCCAGAGTTAGTACATCTGTTCAGACTTCATAGCCTGTTTAAACAGAATAGCAGTCATGTTTTCTTAAATATATATATTTTAACTTGATGGTTTGGTTAAATGTGCTGCATGCATCAGTGAAACGGGTGTCTTGAGTAATCACAGAACTTGACTGAAAGTGTCATTATTAGCCAATTATTAGCCAACACATTATTAGCCAATCAGAGGACTTTGAGGCGCTTTCTGCCAGTCAGTCATTTTCGGGTTTGCTTATGAGGGTGAAATTTGGACTGTTCAATCTGGAAGTCAGCAATAAGGCTAACATCACTTACAACACCTTTAATGTAGCCACAACTGTTAAAAAAATATTCACCTTAAAAAAGTAAGTGTTTGTGCTGCCCTTAAAATGACAACTGGGATATTAGATTTGACTAAACTTAAAATTTAAAGGGTTAGTTCACCCAAAAATTAAAATTCTGTCAGTAATTACTCTCCCTCATGTTGTTCCAACCCCGTAAGACTTTCGTTCATCATCGGAACACAAATTAAGATATTTTTGATTAAATCTGAGAGCTGTCTCACTTCTCCATAGGCTTCTATGTTATTGAAACTTGCCGGCCCAGAAAGTTAGTAAAGACAATGTTTAAAATAGTCCAAGTGACTACAGTGGCTCAACCATAAGTTTATCAAGCAACAAAAATACTTTTTGTGCGCAAAAACAAACAAAAATAATGACTTTATTCAACTCTTCATTTTCTTCTGTGTTTCACGTAATTTCACTGTGTTTCTTCGGTGTTTCAGTGAGTTCACGTAGTGTAACAGCGCAGCGCTTCTGGGTTGTACATCAGAACGGAGGCTCACTATTGGCCGACGCTGGTCATGTGTGTGATGCGTGTGATGCTGGCCAATAGTGAGCTTGCGTTCTGACGTACAACCTAGAAGCTTACAGTGTTGGAACAACATGAGGGTGAGTAATTTCTGACAGAAGTTTCATTTTTGGGTGAACTAACCCTTTAAAGCATGCATTTTTAACATGCATACAGAACACTCATGAATTATATTTGTAGAAAGCAAACGGGTGTCTTGAGAAATTGCATAACTAGATGGTGATGATGACATCATTATTGTTATGGACTTTGAAGCGCTTTTTTTCTTGTCAGTCATGTTTGGCTTTGCTTATTAGGGTGAGATTTGGATGATTAAAGTCTGGTGGAAGTCAGCAATATGGCTAACATCACTGACAGCACCTTTAATGTAGCCACACACAGTAAACACATTTGTTGTTTCAACTTAAAAAAGTGTTTGTGCTGCCTTAAAAGTTTAGTCAACTGAAATATGAAGTTGTAGTGACAACTTGGGAATTTAAGTTGACTAAACTTAAAATTAAGGAACACCTTTTTTTTTTTTAAGTTGAAACAACAATAGTATACAGTACAGAATACAGAAAGGGAATTATATTTGTAAAAAGCAAGCTTGTTTGCATATTTTTATTCAGTAGAAATGACACATGAAGGCATGAAGGAAAATTGGCCACAGCTATAAGCTTATGTTATCTGTTCTTGCATAAAATAAAGAACAACTGAATAATTACATATTTACATGCAAAATAACAGTAATATAAGCATCAAAAATATTTAATTTCTTAAAAAGAACACACATTTAAATCTTTACATGCAAAAAAATGCAAAAAAGTATTCTCCTTATTAAATCATTCAAGGTGTGAACATAAAAAAATAAAAAATATCAATAAAATTGTACAGAAAAAAGCAAAATATTAGCATTTTTTTTAAATTATATAGTGTCAGAAGAAAAGTTAATAAAATTTATTTACTAGCATTCACTGAACTTTTCAGCAATTTATTCATACAGTGAAGTTTATGCAGAACCGATTTTAAATGATAAAAATGTAAAAAAAAAACATTCAGTTGGCTTAAAATCTGATTGTTTGAACTGTCAAAGTTTTTATCCTGACCAGCCACGACAGTGACTATGACAGTGATAATATCTACTATGACACTGATTATGTGCTTTATTTAATGTTAAAAGGGTTTAATGTGAGTTTGAACATTATTTTGTGTGAAAGCAAAACCTCAGATCTTGAAAATAAATGAAAGGAAACAAGTACATTCAAACCGTGAACTGTGAACAAACAAATGTATTCAATGACAAAATTAGTGACTGCAGTGAGCTTACAAAGATACTCCGCCCACATGCTCTTCTGATTGGCTGTGATATTTGATTAATGTCACAAATTGCTGAAATCTTATCCAATCGCGTATAGTTAGGACAAACATAGTTAGGACACGGTGTGGATCAATATCGAACAGTGCATTAAAAAAAAACATGGTGCCTGTACTAGGCTGCTTCACCAGGAAGACTACCAAGGTCAACCAGCTTTACTAGAAAGTCCAAGTTGAGGGCACGTTGAACACAAATAGATGCAAAAGTAATATTATACAAGTAATACAAGTCGAGAGTGCAACAGTAGGATTGCAAAAAAAAAAAATCCATTCATTTTCTCCATTGGGAAATTGATTTTAAACAACCTTTAAAGACAGACCTGCTGTGAGATACAAGGTTGTTAATCAGTGGCATATGCTTTTGTTGAAACCATCCGTTCACATTATTTCAGCAATTTTTTTAAATAACTGTTTAACAGCTACACTGGTGGTGAAAAACTACATTACCCATGATGCTTTACAGAAAAATACACCAATCAGAGTTGCAGCAAGCAAATGGTGCCAAAAGAGCTTGCAGTACATATATATGCATATATTGCAATATATGTGTAATATATGCATATTTTATATCCATATTTTACGCATATATTGCAAAATATGCATAATATATGCATATTTTCTATGCATATTATGCATTACACTTAAAAAATGTGGTTTTAATAGATATAATCAACCACTTTAAGTTAATAGTTTTGTATTTTGCCAATGCCTTTAATTCGACTGTCATTTGTAATGCTTCAAAGTTTTTTGTATCTTTGTCTTTTTGTCAGATTTTTTTTTTTTTTTTTTTTTGCTTTAAATCAAAGTTTGTAATGCTGTGATTCACCTAGTAGCCTGATTCATGACATTTAGTGCTTTAACAAAGATATTTTTAAAAAATCCCTATGGAAAACATGAATGGAAAAAATACTTCCGGAAGTATAAAAAAATGGGAGGGTAACAATGTACTCTATAGTGATAGTAGTCCATTATACAGGTCCATTAAGCTGATGCCATCCAGTGGCACATCAGAATTACAGTCAATTGCTTTGGACTGATCAGCATGTGCTGACATCGCCTGACTGCAGTCAGAAGAAAATACAGAAAAATACTGGCTCATATGGTGCTCTTCTTCAGTAGATACTTCAAAGATTGAGTCTTATATTCATTGCATTCATGCAATCTAGCTTATGGTGTTACAAGGAGCTGTCGGTCGTGCTCTGAGTTTTCTCCTCAGTACTCGAACAGCTCAAGACAGGGCAGTGGAAAAGCGAGCGGCAACAGGGCATGAGCAGCCGCCTCGTCAACTCCTTCAAGACGTTCTTAAATGTTCCTCTGAGTGCCGAAGACGAGAAGTAGAATATGAAAGGATCGAGGCACGCATTAAACGTGCTGGTGAGCAGAGCGTACACCCGCCAGTCGGGGCTGTAGTTGCCCACGTATCCAACCACATGTGAGATGTTGTAAGGCATGAAACAGATAATGAAGACCAGAAGCGTTCCCAACGCCATCCCGATGGCTCTATATCTCCTCTTGGCGTTGATGTTGGGCAGATTGGAGAGGATGTGGATGAATCGGATGTAGCAGAAGCAGCAGATGAGGAACGGCGCGAGGAAGAGCACTGCAAAAAGCTCCAGACGAACCGGCAGGAGGATCTTGAGCTGTTCGACGCTGAATTCATCATAACAGGTGTTACGCATGGATGGATCGGTGAAGTTGGGATTCGAATGGTCGTGATATTGCATGATGTAGACGATACTACAGTGCGCCATGGAAACCACCCAGAATATGGCGCTGGCTATCACGGCATTTCGAGGGTTGCGTTTCAGCTTGTATTTAATGGGGAAAGCTACACCCAGGTATCGCTCCACGCTGATGGCCGTCAGGTGGAAGGTACTGTTGTAGATGGTGGAGTAGAAGATGAATCCCGACAGTGGGCAGAGGAAGTACGGCATCGTCCATTTCATGTTGGCCGCCTCCACCATGCGAAACGGCAGGAAAAAGAGGAAGATCAGGTCAGAGATGGTTAAACTGAGTAACAGCACGTCCATCGGGGTGGAGCGCTGCCGCACTTTCCGGAAGAAGGTGTAAAAAGCCAAAATGTTGGCGGGAAGGCCTGTGATCAACGTGAATCCGTAGACAGCTAAGACCAGGTTACTGAGACCCACCGTCCACACCATCGTCACTGTAGATGCCAAGTGTGCAAACCTGAACGAGAAAAAGAAAGATTTCATTTAAGATAAGCATTTTAACCTTGCATGCAATATCAAAAGTGCACTACAAGAAAAGCATGTCAATAGTTTTAACTGCATAATTGCAAGATTCAGACTCCCGCGCAATACCCAAAGAAACTATTGCATGCTAGCGATAAACTATTGCGTGCTCACGAGAAACTATTGCGCGTTCACAAGAAACTATTGAGTGTTCGCGAGAAACTATTGCATGATCTCGAGAAACTATTGAGTGCTCACGAGAAACTATTGAGTGCTCACGAGAAACTATTGAGTGCTCGCGAGAAACTATTGAGTGCTCGCGAGAAACTATTGAGTGCTCGCGAGAAACTATTGCATGATCTCAAGAAACTATTGCGCGCTCACAAGAAACTATTGAGTGCTCGCGGGAAACTATTGCATGATCTCGAGAAACTATTGCGCGCTCACAAGAAACTATTGAGTGCTCGCGAGAAACTATTGCATGATCTCGAGAAACTATTGCACGCTCACAAGAAACTATTGAGTGTTCGCGAGAAACTATTGTGTGCTCGCGGGAAACTATTGTGTGCTCGCAGGAAACTATTGCATGATCTCAAGAAACTATTGCGTGCTCTCGAGAAACTATTGTGTGCTCGCGGGAAACTATTGCGGATTCACAAGAAACTATTTTGCATTCTCGAGAAACAATTGCATGCTCACGAGAAACTATTGCGTTCACGATAAACTATTGCGTTCACGAGAAACTATTGCATGCTCACGAGAAACTATTGCGCGTTCACAAGAAACTATTTCGCGTTCTCGAGAAACTATTGCATGCTCACAAGAAACTATTGCGCGTTCACAAGAAACTATTGCGCGTTCACAAGAAACTATTTCGCGTTCTCGAGAAACTAATGCGTTCTCACGAGAAACTATTGTGCGTTCACAAGAAACTATTTTGCGTGCTCACGAGAAACTATTGCGTTCACGAGAAACTATTGTGCGGTCACGAGAATCTATTGCTCGCTCGCTAGATACTTGAGAAACGTTTGTGTGTGTTGATACAAGTGATAAGTCTTTAATTATAGTAAAATATTGTTTTTGAAGAAGCAAGCTTTGTTTATCCAACTGTCCTGTACAGACACCGTAAATTTGACAGCTAATAAAAATATTAGGGTAGTTAAAGATAAGGTCATTTATTAATGTCAACAAAAATGTTGTACAAAACATGTGAGTCTGATAAAACCAACTGTGTGTGACACATTCAGTGTGCATGGCTCAGGGGTCAAATAATTAAGGCAGCACAGGAAATGCATCATGGAACCTTTAGAGATATAAGATAGTGCTGCTAACAAGAAATGAGTAATAAGGTTATTCTGGTCATTGTTGATCAATAAATAAGCATGTACAGTAAATGTTTGGTGACTATACGTCTTCTTTCAAAATAACAGAAATATTAAACAGCCATACGTATAAATACTTTAACATTAGGGCTGCATGATATATTGAAATAAAATTGCAGGGCAAACTGGCAAAATACTGTACTATAAAATACAATTATTTATTTATAAATACTCAAATGTTTTTTAACAATACATTAATATTATTACAATCAGTGTTGGGGTAATGCGAGTTATGTCATCAGATTACTTTTTTCAAGTAACTAGTAAAGTAAAATTACAACAAAGTTACCTTTTCAAATAAGTAACAAAAGTTACTTTGTTTCCTATTTACTGACTGACATCTCTTCTGTCCTTATGTTGAGAAGAATCGTGAGTAAGTGCAAGTGTAAGTGTCGTGTGCGCTGGTGAACATAATGCTTTTTGTACTACCAGACTAACGTGAGCAGTCGTTTACTAATCTCACTTGCGCAAAGACCGATTCAATATTCATCAGAATGAATAAAAACAGTGAAATGCAAACTCAGATTATTACGCAAACCTGCGATAATTAAACAGGCCTATGTACAGTATTTAAGCTCATTTTATTAACCAATGTCTTTGCTGCAGACCTTCGATGATCCAATTAAACCTTCGTGTTTCAACCAAAAGTTTGTTTGAGCTACGGTGTGACCACTTTTGGTGTGAAAGGGCCTTTACATTTGCCAAAAACAGAACTTATGTTTTTAAAAAACAGACAAGCAAGCCCAGACTACGTGAGAAAAAGTAAAAAAAAAAAAAAAAAGTAAAGCAATGCATTATTTTCCATAAAAAGTAGCTAAGTAACGCAATAACACTGAAAAAAATATTCGTTGAAATTAATCAATTTTTTTATCGTAAGTGGTTGCATTCAATTGATTTTATCTACAGTGGTGTGAAAAAGCCAAAAAAGCTAATGTTTTTGTTTCATCTGACCATAGAACATTTGAAAAGTAACTGGCACTACTGGAACTTCAAACGGGATGGGTTCTATGGTCAGATGAAACAAAAACATTAGCTTTTTTGGCAGCAAACACTTAAGATGGGTTTGGTGCACACAGGGATAAAAAAGTACCCCATGTGTAAAATGAAATACTCTGCTGTATCTTTAATGCTGTGGGCCTAATATTCTGCCAGAGGTCCTGGACATCGGATTCGATCAAATACCAACAGATAAAAAATCTAAACCTGACAGCCTGTTCTAGAAATCTTATAACGAGAACAGGATGGAGAGATACTGTATGGAGGAATGGTCTCTGATCTCTTGTCAGGTGTTCTCCAAACTCATCAGGCATTATAGGAGAAAACTCAGAGCTGTTATCTTGGAAAAAAAGAAGTTGCAAAAAGTATTTAATAAAAGGGGGCAAACAATTGTTCCCAACGTGTTTTGGAGAAAAACATTTATTTCATAATGTGATTTTCCCCCCACTTTCAATTATTTTACTTCAATTTTTGCACATTTTTTAAATAAAATATCAAAAGGATTAAAAATGCAGATTTATTTTTTACAGCCATATTTGATCATATTTACCAAGGGGGCAAACACTTTTTCACACCACTGTACATTTAAACAAATGCATTAAGTTGAACTAAAATTTATTAAGTTCAACTTAATGCATTTGTTTAAATGTAGATAAAATCAATTGAATGCAACCACTTACGATAAAAAAAAATTGATTAATTTCAACGAATCATTTTTTTCAGTGTACCCTGACAGCAAAGTAGTGTCAGCCCAAATCCATGTGTACCAGATGTGGGCCGGATCTTGGCCGACACTATGTTGCTGTCTGGGTAAGGAGAAACGCAATATTGTAAAGCATTACTTTTATAAGTAACTTTCACGAACACTTATTGCAATATGTTTCTTGTTTAATTATTATTATTATTATTATTTTATGGTCAAATTGAATGGGTGAAAAACAGTAGGTGTGTGGCCTAATGTCTCTCACTCTCTGTTCAATTTTGAACCCAGTACCCAGTAAACCCGATTATGACATTTTCAAGTTTTTCCCAAATCGTCAAAAAAAAAAAAAAAAGTAATTAATTTTATTGTATGTTTGCAGATTCACTCCCCTTCAAAATCATCTAGAAATATTAATTATTTCCAAATAGAGTTATTAAATGAATTTGAAAAAAGCCCCAAATATTGCATGTCATTTTACACCCCCAATATCATGCAGATCAAATATACAGATCTAATTTAATGTACTTGTGAAGGTGTTATAAGTGATATTATTATTAACCTAACTCTAACTTCCACACTAAACCTAGACAGACTCTTAACTGGTCGAAATTCTGCACCACAAAAAAAATGTCTAACAATTTTCAAGTCATAATTACGATGTGATTGTAACGGTGTTAAGTTGATTTTGGTCAGGAAAAAATGGACACAGGCAATATCATATTAGACAAGCAGACAAACAGGCTTTTAACATTTATGCATCAGCAGATTAGGTGTTAGTTTAACTGATGATTTATCTATGCATTTTATCTTTCCAATGATTCATGTGACCACAGAGAATCCCCAAACTTAAAAATGTTTGTGTTAGCCTTAGAAAATGATTTCTGTTGATTAATTTCAGAAGTAGGCCTATCATGATACCATTTTAAAGGTGGTCAATGACAATCTCAGACTACAAAAAACGGAAGAAACAGAATTAATGTCATACCTTAAACCAGTCCAATACCACAGACTCAGAAGTGACTGTCCTCTTCTCACTCTGTCACAAGCAATTTATAAGGAGATTATGACACACATACATGCATAAAATGACACAACAGGAAAGTAGCAATACTTCCTGTTTTACTCCAAGCAAGTGTAATCAGTATACACTCACATTTGCTTATTCAAATATCAGTAAGAAATTAATAATTAATAATTATGTAGGCTACTATAAAAAATGAGTAGCCTATGTATAGACCTTATGCATCAGAGAAACAAGCACGCAGGCATCTTTAGAATATTATCTCTGAACATTTTTGTGGTAGATCTGTAATTTTTTTTGGCGATGCAGTCTAAGAGTAATCAGCTGGTGAAGTGGATTTACTTATATGTAGAGTTAATGAAAGTTATCATGAGCATTATAATGTTTGAAGCGGATCTCATTTCAAATGCCAGTAGACCAGGAAGTGGTTAATTAAATCCGTAAGATCTCACCTTCATGCTGTGGAAAAACAAACCGGAAAACGAGGGCAGCGCTGAAAAGGGGCTACATAAGGTATGCGAGTGTCTAAATGTACTGTTTTCCTTTGTTTTGAGTGTTGTTAGTTGGGTTGCTATGCTGTTGCTAAAGTGTTTTGGTTGGTTGTTTACAAAAGAGTGAAGAGTTTCTCTATGATGCACCAAAGTTTAATGCTAGAGATAGTATTTATGCATATGGTATAGTGCTGTATTATTTTAACCTATTTTTAGGTTTCATTTATCTGCCAAACTAATAAATAACAATAAAATATGTCTGAAGTTCTCAAATATGACTGTGCAGTTCCCTAATATAGTGAGAACGCGTTTGAGACGTGATCGGACGCTACATTGCTTTACACATTTCCTCTTTTGCAAAACTCAGTATTTTACAATAGAGGACAACTCGGGATTGTGTAATACTGTACAATGAAATATTTAACATTTTCAATATATATGACTTGAACTTTCACTTTTAACTAAACTAAACTACTGAAACTATTTAAGTCAAACCAGTATTTTTTCCCAGACCTCTTAGAGATTATGCTGGGGTTTTGAATATATTGTGCTTGACCTAAAAAGTGAAGCGATTCACATTCAAGCTCATGTCAAAGAAATAGTTAGACAGGTCATTATTTACTCACCCTAATGTCGTTCCAAACCCGTACAGTGCTTCTGTGTAAAACAAAAGAAAGAGTTTGGCTGAAACACTAGGCTACAATGAAATGAGGATTGAATCTGGACAACAAAACACCATAAACAAACCATAAAAGTGCTTCCTATGACTTGTGCTCTATATTCCAAGTCTCCTTGGTATATCTCATATGATATGATATAGCTTTTATGTGAGGAACAGTTAATATTAACTTCAAATCATTCCTGCCATCCAATCTCATTCCTGCATGCACATATTCAAATTGTGAAGATTTTTGTTCCTTGCACTTGTGTTATTTTAAATAAAACTGAAATAAACATAAATTAAAGCTAAAAAGATAAAAAATAAAAATAAAAAAAAACCTTTAAAAATACATTTATTACAACTTGAAATGAGAAAATATAAAAACGAAAGCCAATGCAAATTTAAGAAATAAAATATAAATAATACTAAAATAACACTGGTTCCTTTAAATAGATAAAAAAAACTATGTGGTGTAAAGGGTGTGTATGGGTAAATAAAAGTACATTATAGGCCTGTCATGATCATGATTTATTATTATTATTTTATTACATTTTAACTATACACATTTAACATATACTTTACCATGTAACAGAAAACAAACAAAAACAAACAAAAAATCAACAAAAAACAGAACAACAAAAAAGCTTCTCAGTATATTGATATTCAGTATAATGATATTCTTCTATCAACATTTTTGTTGTCCGCAGAGTGTGTATGTGAAGTTTTAGCTCAAAATACCCCACAGATATTTTTATATAGCATGTTAAAGTTGTCCCTTTTTGAGGGTCAGTAAAAACGCATCGTTTTGTGTGTCCCTTTAAATGCAAATGAGCTGCTGCTCCTGGCACATAGGGAGGAGCTTCAAGATCTTAAATTCTTTAATAATTCATTGGAAGTGTTTGGGATGTGCTGGAGGAGACTTTACACAGTGCTGGACTCTTGCATTGTCAATACAAGATATTGACCAAAAAATTATGCACCTCTTGATGGAAATAACATCACAACATGTATTGACAATGCAAGAGTCAAGCACTCTGTAAAAGTTGTTTGGACATTGTCATCCTGGAATATAGCCATGATGTTTCTTCCTACATGGTTTTTAAAAAAATGAACACTCCATCAATTAGGTTTAGAAGAACTGTTACCAAACATATAACATGCAAGAAACATAATAAATCACTGCAATAATGATCCAATCATAGACTCTAAGCATTTGCATATTTAAATCCAAACAGTGACCTTTTTTTGCCAGGCAGTGTATAATGATATAATAGGCCTGTGATTTACATTTTAATGATACAATATAATATAACAATATATGATATAACATAACAACGTATAGGCTAATATAATATTCCAGTATGATTTATGTTTTAATGCTGTGAAACGTAATGTTTTTACAATACATTTATATAATATAATATAATATAATATAATATAATATAATATAATATAATATAATATAATATAATATAATATAATATTGAAGTTTTATTAAACCCACAATGTCTTCATTTCATATGAAGGAAGACATTTGACTATCTTTGTGTATTTTTTAAATAATATTTATGGCATTTCTTTAAGCGCTTATTTGGATGGCAAAATGTGATTGAAATTTAAACGACGCCATTGAGGTTAACTTAGATATGCTAGAAAAACCACATTAGCTGGAATACAAACGATTAGATGATTAATCAAAAACCACAGCAATAAATTACTGACAGTTTTCATTTTAAATTCCAGGCAACACAAGGCTTCAAATAGCTCAGAATAAGCACACAAGTTGTTTAGAATTCTTATTATTATTGTTTATACTTTATTTAGATGGTCCACTTTGACATTGTATAAGTTGACGTAGTTGCAGCAAAGTTACATCTAGTCTGTCTGTTGGGAAGCATAAAAATAAAGTGTTAGCAGATATTAAGCAGACAGTCTACTAATACTCTGACTGCTATTTGACATGGAGTTGCAAAGTTACTTATAGTGATCTATAGTGATAAGAGCAAATGTTTTGCTCTTATCATCCGATCGTGGTTGTATCTCGCTATTAGTGTTACTCAATCTTAGTGCTGCATTTGACACTATTGACCACAACATTCTTTTAAATAGACTTGAAAATTATGTTGGCATTAGTGGAATTGCATTAGCATGGTTTAACTCATACTTATCTGAGTGTTATCAGTTTGTAGCAGTAAATGAAGAGATGTCTTATCGATCACAAGTTCAGTATGGCGTACCACAAGGCTCAGTACTAGGACCGCTGCTGTTCACTCTGTACATGCTACCCTTAGGAGATATCATTAGGAAGCATGGAAATAGTTTTCACTGTTATGCTGACGATACTCCGCTCCATTTCTTCACGCCCTGACGAAACTTACCAATTCACAAAATTAACGGAATGCATAGCTGATATAAAAAACTGGATGACTAGTAATTTCCTACTATTTAATTCTGAAAAAAAACAGAGATTCTAATTTTTGGACAAAAAACTTCCTCACGTAATAATCTAGAATACTGTCTAACACTTGATGGCTGCTCTGTCAAGTCTTCGTCGTCGGTTAGGAACCTGGGTGTGCTCTTTGATACCAATCTTTCATTTGAAAGACACGTGTCTAGCATCTGTAAAACCGCATTTTTCCATCTTAAAAATATATCTAAAATACGTCATATGCTCTCATTGACAAATGCGGAACAATTAGTTCATGCGTTCATGACCTCAAGGCTAGAATCAGGGAATCAGGAAGTATGACCATATTAGCCCAGTTCTGTCAACACTGCACTGGCTCCCTATTAAACATCGTATAAATTGTAAAATTTTGCTGATTACTTACAAAGCACTAAATGGTTTAGCTCCACAGTACTTGAGCGAGCTCTTAACGCATTATAGTCCTTCACGTCTATTGCCATCTCAAAATTCCAGCCAGTTGATAAAACCTAGAATATCAAAATCAACTGCTGGCGGTAGATCCTTTTCCCAAATTAGCACCAAAACTTTGGAACAGTCTTCCTAACATTGTCTGGGAAGCAGACACACTCTGTCAGTTCAAAGCTAGAGTAAAAACACATCTCTTTGACCTAGCATACACATAACACATTATAGACTTCTATAATTCAATGTTAGGCTGCATAGTTTAGGCCAGCCGGAACCGGGAACACTTCCCATAAATCCTGATGTACTCGTTACATCATAAGAAGAATGGCGTCTACGCTAATATTATTCTCTCTGTTTATCCGAGGTTTACCGCAGTCCGCCGGATCCAGGCCGTATCCAGATCCGATGAAGGACCTGTGCCTGGACATGATGACAACGCAGTCCTGAAGTCCCAACCAGTCTCTCCCTGTTTCCTGAAGTCAGCTGGACCCCGGCCGTTTCCAGATCAGATGGTGGACCTGCACCTGGCCCCATCCACGACGCATCCCTGAATCCATGTACATCTATTCCCCACCTGCACAACTGGGATTTAAACCCTGCTATTGTCTTTTGCTAGTTAGCGAAGCATTAAAGAACTATATCAACCATTAAATAACATATTGGAGGTTAAAATAATATAAGATTTGTCCAATTTGAAATAAACACAAAAAATAGAGATGAAAAATAAGAAATTTACTTTTGCTATGGTTTAATAAATGTCTATGGATATCTTCCAAAAAATGTTTTATTTTGGCGCAATTTTTTCTCTATATAGTGTTGATATGGCAACTAGTAAATACACCAAGTTTCGTCATGCTAGCATGTGTGGAAGTATTTAAAACAAGTGTGTTACAACTAGCCCCATGTTACGTAGTGCCCCGCGCTCCCCCACTTCATGCCACGCAGAAAAAGCCACCGAGAGCCTCTTCAAAAACGAAGGTGAAGGTGAGAGGAAGTTACATGTGACAGGCTCATCATGTCACAATGAATATCTGCCTGCCGTTTAATCAGAGATGGTGGCAATCAGCACCGCCTCCTCTGACATTTCAGCAGATATGCTTTGTCCCGTGTGCTGAAAGATGAATCTATGTGATAATTAGACTGTCCTGTTCTGCATCTCGCCCTATAATTATCCGGAGATCTGCTGTGTCTGTGAATGAACAGGACCATGTTTATCAAAAGACACTTCTGAATGGCATTTACATGCGCACCGTGTGGACTGCTGATTGATCCCATGATGATTGTGCATCAGCAAAACGGCCTCAATCAATCAGGACATCACCAATACTGTGTAACGACCGTCTCATTAGGCATGTTTGTATTTTTAGTGATGTTTGCTCAAGTTTAAAATCAGGATTACTGATTTAAACAAGCACCGTACACAAATGGGGGAAATGTGGCTACTACTTTTTTTTTTTTTAATTAAACTTAAAGGGATAGTTCACCCGAAGATGAAAATGAATGAATTTCTTTCTGATGATATTTTGAAAAATTACAGTAACCAAACAGTTGTGGGGCACCATTGACTTCCATAGTATTCCATAGCATAGTATTTTTCCATACTATGGAAGTCAAGGGGGTCCATAAACTGTTTGGTAAACCCACATTGTTTAAAATATCATCTTCTGTGTTCAGCAGAGGAAAGAATCTCATACAGGTTTGTAACAACTTTAGGGTGAGTAAATGATGACAGCATTTTTATTTTGGGGTGAACTGTCCCTTTAAGGATCTTTTTCAAACCAAGAACGACACCTATAAAGATAACTATTATCATACACAACAGTGCACCATATTCTATTTATTATAAATATGCGCCACTTTTAATGGTCGAGCTCGAAGACGGATTCTGATTGGCTCAATGTTTTCATCTTTCATCAGCAGGATATATTTCCTCTGTGTAGGCTACGTTATAACTTATAGTTGTGGTGTGGACATGGCCACAGCCAGCTATGAGGTCACCGAGGTCCAGACCTGGGTTTTACGAGGTGTAAATAATAAATGTTTTAAATAATTGCCTAATAATAAGTATTAACACTACTTTAGTGCTGCAGGGATATAGCACAGCACCAAGATCTTCTCATCTGAGCTGCCTCATTGGTCTGTCACACCGCTCGTCAACGGCAAAATATTTGAGATGACCAATCAAATCAAAGTAGGCGGGGTTTATGTTCTCGAAGTCTCTACTGTCCAGTTAACGGTCATAAAGTGCTTGATGCAAGTAATATTTGCTAAACTAAACATTTCATATTTGACAGCTATAGTGTTTGGTAGAAATGTTAAACGACCGACAAAGATATTAAGGTAAACTTACTAATAAACTTTTGTCTAATTTCGCGATTTTGAATTGGAAATAGGCCTTAATGTGATTTATGTAATGTAATAATTAGTAAATGTCAATGTGAGGGGACAAGAAACATTAACAAAGCCGTTTTCATCAGATTAGGATTCAGATTAACGTTAGGCCTACATATTGTGAATGAATTTGATAAACTTATTTGTAGCGTTTGTCAGTAAACTTGTCTAAGAAAATGATTACTAAAACATATAGGCTAAATATCAGTTGACCCTATGTATACTTTCTTTACTGACACAGACGAAAATAAAAAGACTTTCAGTCAAAGCTCAGCTTTAGGAGGGGAAGAGACGAGGCAAGGAGACTGAGAGATAAAGAAAGAGTGAAGGAGATGAGGAGAGAGCAGGTATTGACAAATAATATACTGCTTACTGACATTGTTTTAAAGCTCTTTTCCCATATTTTTATTTATTTATTGGTCTTCAAACGTCTTGAAATGCTCAGAGAAATCAACATTTTCTCTGGGGAGCCCTCGAACCCCCCAAACTACCTCAAATTCGGAACCTCGTGATTATAAAACCCTGCCTACGGCCCTGGGTGTGGACTCTGCTATTCTTTTACAATTAGAATTATTTTTTAAAAACTACATCGTTATTGCTAATGCCGAGTTCAGCCGCCCGAAATCACAGGCAAATCGGTGCTCACGCAGTGTGAATGAGCACGCGATCTGAGAGAATCACCGACGAGTCGCCGACGCCCGTGAGATATTTGGCATGCTAAATATCTGGACCTGTCGGCGATTCAAAATCCTGCTGTGTGAAAAGTGTTCTGACTGAAAACTACATCGGCGATGACCGACAGCCAATGAGAGAGCAAGATACAGAGCAGCGGGGAGTTCGGGGAGGAGTTATAGACCACAATATCAGTATTTTTATTTACAATTAGGGGAGCGCGGGGCACAACCTAACGCGGGGTTAGTTGTAACACGCTTGTTTTAAATACTTCCGCACATGCTTGGATGACGGAACTTTGTTTATTTACTAGTTGCCATATCAACACTATATAGAAAAAAAAAATCCGCCAAAATAATTTTTTTTTTGGAAGATATCCATAGACATTTATTAAACCAAAGCAAAAGTAAATTTCTTACTTAAGTTAATTTTTCATCTCTATTTTTTGTGTTTATTTAAAATAAGACAAATCTGATATTATTTTAATCTCCAAGATGTTATTTAACAGTTGAGATAGTTATTTAATGCTTCGCTAACTAGCAGAAGACACTAGCAGGGTTTAAATCCCAGTTGTGCAGGCGGGGGCATGTTGTAACACTGCGTTACAATGTGCCCCTATTAGAAATATGCTATAATATTCTATACTTTTATTAATTTTATTGAGAAAACGTGAGAAAAAGGTGAATAAAGACTGAGAGTCAATGTTCAGAAATTACTAATTATTTATTTGTTTTGAACTATGTTGTATAGTTGTGTTTTCATGTGTTCGTAGTCAAAACTCAAAAATGAGTTTATATTTAATTATTAAAAATTGCCATTATTTTATATGAAAAAGTTTTTTAATTGTATTTTATTTAGAAAATATTTTAGTTTGTTTTGTATATTTTTTTTATTAGATCAGATAACATTTTAAGCTGCCATATGTCATGTTACAATGTGCCCCACACATGTTACAATGTACCCCACCTATGGGGCATGTTGTCACATTTCACTTCCATTCTTTCGGGGTATATCAAGAAAAAAGTATATACTGTATTAATAAAACAAAAACACATAATTGTACTAGACATGTGGGAAATTAATGTGGGAAAAAATAAATACTCTGAACCATAAGTAGATTTACACAAACTGAGAAAGTCAAAAAGCGTTAGGTTGTGCCCCGCTCTCCCCTATATCAAACAGAAACAAAGCACAAACATTTGCTTGACCAGCAGCAACAGCAGCACATTGCAACATTATTTATTTACCCCAAACTCTCTTTGCAGAACACACAGTCCGTGCTCCCCTTGTCTTCCCAGCCATTTCCTCACGCATAATGTTTTTCTTTTTCTCCTTTTCGCTGCAAATCAGTGCACAGACAATTTGGATCGCAAGCTTCTTGCAGGCTATCATTTTTAATAACAATTTCAAACTCGCGCGAGAACTGCGGTCTTACGCACGCGGGATTTTGCGTTAGGGGAGACCGGGGATGGTTGTAACATGGGTCTGTTGTAACAATTCCATTCTGTCCAATCAGGAACTAGTTACAAATCACCTGATTCACTTCACACATGCTCAGTTTAGTTCTTAATCCACATGTGATAAAGTAGAGCCCTGTGGCAGACACAGCTCATGTTAGAGTGGAACAAACAATTTTGAGATAAGAAAGTTACTTTTTTTACTTTTTTTGTTTTTGTTATGGGAATTTCTGCTTTGTAGTTAAACTCATCAAACTTTTATTATGTTTATTGTGTGTCTGTATTAGCCTGGCTAACGTCAGACCACTTTCTCTTTGAGACGTGAATAAAATCGCGCTGCTCAAGGCAGTATGGGGAAACCCAGGCTATGTCTGTATAGATATTTTCCATGCAAGTTGTTAGTGCTAATGTTTTGCCTGTTAGCTGTAAGGTGAGCTAGTTCATGGCTACATGACTCTGGGTTAGTTGTAACAACAAGACTCTGGGTTAGTTGTAACAACATAGTCAATACTGACAGTAACAACCGTGCTTACACAAATAGAATGTTCAAGTGTTCAAGTTCAATTTATTATGGTCAATTACTATGACAGAGTAACAACAGAGACACACACACACGCACGCACACACACACACACACACACACACACACACACACACACACACAATGTTCAAGTGTTCAATTTTATTATGGCCAATACTAACACTGGCAGTAACAAACATGCTTACAAACAAAAAATGTTTGTGTTCAAGTTCAATTTATAATGGTCAATTACTATGACTGAGAGTGACAAACACACTGAGACTAAGAGTGACACACACACACACACATCAGTTATATTGAAAAGTCAATGTTGAATAAAAACCTTTCAAAATAATTTTTTTTGTCAAAATACTTATTTCATTATGTTACATATCACCCCGGTGGATATTATAATGTTACATCTCACCCCAGGGTATGTACAACTAACCCAGACTATGGGGTGAATTGTAACATTTCACTCCTCGTGTTTGAAACTAAACCATGCATTTTCTGTTTGTGTTGCAAAGATAATCTATGTCATTTAATAGCAGACACTTGTAACTAGTTTGGATCCCATTTTGAACACACTGACTTCAAAGTACTACAAGATATAGACAGAAAGGTCAAAACTGTTACAACCATCCCCGGTCACCCCTATTTCCTTATCACTTCTCGCGTACGTGTTTGGTTGCGAAACGTATTTTGCGGGCCAGACAGGAGTTGTCAGCGATTCTTCCTCCTGAAAGTCATGCAGTGTGAAACCTCCTGTCGCCGATGCATCGTGCAGTGTGAACACACCAGCAACTGAATGTTACCCTGGATAGTCATGCAGTGTGAAAAGAACAGTGACCCGACTACTTTGAAAATCGTGCAGTCTGAACTCGGCATAAGGCTCATTCACACCAAGAATGTTAACTATAAAGATAACTATAACAATAATAAGTAGGCCTAGCCTATATTAGCATCCGCACGACAATGTTCTGTTTATTCTAAGCACATGCTGCCACTTTAAATGCTCGAGCCATTTTAAAGCAGTTTGGATTGATGTATTGATTGGCTCTAAATGTTTTTATCGCTCATCAGCTGAAAAAAAAAAAAAAAAAAACTTCTGAAACTTATTCCTCTATGCAGTTATCGTTATAGTTGTAGTGTGGACTCATGTTCTTTTACATTTAGAATGATGTTTGAAACTATGTTTTTGTTATAGCTGAGGGCTGTTCAAAACATTGATAACTATATTAGTTACCATGCCTGCATTAAAGCAGATACTGTACCACTCATAACACCCTAGCAACCGCTTGGAACGCTCTAGCAATCCACAACCACCAAGAAACATCATAACAAACACCCATTGCAACTGCATAGCGATGTTCTTGCAACCACTCAAAACAACATAGCAACTGCTTAGCAAATACCACATTAAATGTCTTAGCAACTCGCCTAATAAACACCCTTAATAGTTCCCAAGCAACATTTTTGCAATCTGCCAAGTGGTAGAAAATTTTCCTATCTAGTTATTTCTGGTTACTTTTTCAAAACAAAACCACTGTTTCCTTTATCTAGTGATGAGTAGATATGCCATTGAACTCATGCTGAGCTGTTAGAGGACACAATATTACATCTACTGAAAAATATGTATATCTACTAACCCTAAACTCTAGTGGTCTGAATGCAAAGTGTCAAAAATTCATCTAATATTGTGTGGTAGGTTTCTTGAACTATTTTATTCACAATAACTTATATATGGCACCATCTTGTGGCCTCTTTTGATTTACATCAGAAGGTTAAAAAAACAAAAAAACATGCACATTTTCTCTTAAATGCATACTTCACCCAAAAAATAAAAATTTTGGTCATTCCATTTCTTTCTTCTGTAGAACACAACATATATTTCTAAGAACATCCAAACAACATTGACATCCAAAGATTTAAAAACATCTGAGTAATACGATAAAGGTAATAGGATTAACTTACTTTATCAGATAGGATAAAGTAAGTTTAGGCTAATTGTCATTTAGCATTTTATTACATTTAAAATTAAATGCATTTAAAATAACTATATGTCCCAGTTTATCAGTCACTCCTGGAAATTTCTGTTTTAAGGTCTATATGTGTTTGAGGAAGCATTTAAGTGTAATATCTGTATTGTGCAGTGGAGATATTTATCTTTATGCCTCTGGCACATACTTTCAAATGCCAATGAAAGCTTATCAGAAAGTGTCCCACTTATGCGGATTCCCCCTATATCATACAACAGGAAAGTGTGTTGTTTCAGACGCCTCTGCCACAGGAAAGACAGATGAGCTCTTTATAGATACTGTGACAAAGAGCATGCAGGTTAAAAAGAGATGCATCTTTTGCTGAAGTGGAAGTAGGGCAGAAAAGACACAAACTCGCGTTTAAAGTTGACAGTGGTGCTCAGGATAATACAATAGCAGCAACAAATATATGTGATGTTTATGCCCACTATCGTATCTAGTAAACTCTCAGGGTATGATCTCAGTGCACAGAAAGATGAAAAACTCACATGCATGCACAATGCACAAAAAACTATATTCTTGTTACAGCCGGCTCTCAGGTTACAACACAAAGGACTGTGTACGATCTTTAGACTTGTTAAAGATACACTAATGTAACTTTTGGCCCTGTAGTGATTAAAAAACAAAACTGCATGCATTTTGCATTTTGCTTACTCGGGAGGCTCCCTTGATGAGCTGACACCAGCCTTTTCTGTACGGTGGACAGCCTTCTCCTGAAGCATGGGACCTGGTCTTATTCGGTTCTGGAGAGATTGATGCAATGTCAACTAAAGCCTCCAACCCTTCTGTGCTTGGTTGGAAGCCCCGATGGACGAGGCGGGTGCCACTTCAGTAACCTTCGGGTCAACTTCAGGAAAACTTTGGGTCAACCCAAGAGCAGCTTTCAAGAAAATAGATGGATGGCTCTTATCTGTATGCAGGCCACCAGTCAGAAGCCCCTCAAAGACCGGTGCCGTTCTTCCCTGAAGTCCATGAGGAGTTTGCACGCCCATGCTCCCATCCCTCAGCCCGAGCCCATGCCCAGGGAAACAACCTCCTCTTCTTGGTCGAGGGGGCGGACAAGTGGGGTTATGCCCTCTCGCCTCCTTTCAAGGAGGCCATCGCACCTGTGTCCGTCCTGTGCATGGAAATCCACCCCGTCTCTTCCTTCAAAGCCATGTAGGACTAGTGCCCACATCTCTGAGAAGGCCTACGGGGTGCCTGGACACACAGCATCTGCCCTCCATACATTGGCGATTCTTCAAGTGTTCCGAACGTCCCCTCTGAGTCTTTACGTGAACGCTCTTGCTCGGTCTAAAGATTCTGAGGTATTTGCGCTTGGCACCCGCCCCTAGCACCATTGCAATGCAATAGCACTATTCAGTCAGGCTTCAGCATTTTTGAAAAGAGGGAGTTTCCCCATAGCAAAAAAATGTATTTATATGCCGCCAATTACTATGTACAATATCAATATGTATATTGATATATATTCTAATGCACGTTGTTCCATTTTTTATTATATTTTTATGTGCTAGTGGAACAGAATTTCATTCATATGTGCACTCAAAATGTACAGTTGATATACTCTCTCTCTCTCTCTCTCTCTCTCTCTCTCTCTCTCTCTCTCTCTCTCTCTCTCTCTCTCTCTCTCTCTCTCTTTCTTTCTTTATCACACATACACACATGTAACTATGTAACAGGCAGAATCTCAGTCAAAAGTGCCGCTTTCGAGCTATTAGGGGCCGGCGACTTAAATGCTTATGTCAAACTATCAAGCCGCGTTTCCACCGAAATTACCTAGAACAATTTGTCCCAGGAACTTTTTTTCCCCTAGACCTGTTGCTGTCTGCGTTTTCACCGTGGTCTAAAGTACCATGAAGATTTGGCAAATTAGTCCAGTGACGTAGGACTGTGCGCTACTTTACAGTTCCCCTGGATTTCATCCTCTGAATTTAAGCTTAATAAAGCCTGAACCTCGTCGTCAATCCATCGGTCGTATTTTTGAAACTCCATTGTTGATTCGAATAGCAAACAACTGTTACTGCACACACCGCAACAGATTTTAATAAATGGTGTCAATCAATCAAAATGCGGCATGAACTCAACCAATCAAACCAAACTCAACCAAAAACCAACTCAATAAGTTTTACTTCTCCCCACTCCATTTCAAGCATAAGTGTATAAGTTATTATTATTATTATTATTATTGTGTATCTTTTCTGTTGTCACGCTATTTGCTTGAAATAAAAAAATAATAAAAAAATAAATAAATCAGCATGTTCTGCGCCCAAGTCCCACCCCTGAAAGTTCCTGAACTTTGATAAAGTACTACGTCGAGAGCAGGGACTTTCGGAGGTTCGGAAATTTTCGGACTTCGTTTAGACACTGGTTCCTGCAGTGGAAACACACCGAGTACCACCCCAAAGCCGCTAGCTCCAGGGGAAAGTTCCTGCGGTGGAAACACGGCTTTAGTGGTAGTCTTTCAGCTTGAGGCCGTCTACACGCGACAAAGCAAAGGTTCCAAATCCATATTTTTCATGTCAGAAGTAGCATGAGCACTTTGAGTACGTCAGAAATAGAATGGAACATCAGTTTACTGTTGGGGATTTGTTGAGTCACGCCACATCTAGTGTAGACAGTATCACTGATTATAATGGGCATTATTGTCCTTTGTGTCGTCGTGTCGCTCGGACATGGTGTTAATCAACGCACTTTAGCTATGTTCGTTATTCTTCCTAATGTTATGTCAAGTGAATGTCCTTAAACACTAATCAAAGAATTATCATACCTTTTGTTCTCCTCTTTTTAAAGAACGTCAATAGCTCTTGAAATAATTCTCTTGGCCATTTTGAACAGCGTAAAAAATGACGAAAGCTTGCGTGACTGCGCACAGCTCGTTACAACATTGACTTCTGATTGGACAATCGCCATACTTTATAATTTGTTAATAGCTGGGTTTCAGTCACGTGATTATGATGACGAGCGAAGGCGGCGCGATTTTAGACGGAGGGCAGGAAGTAAACATGGAGAATACGTCTATGGAGGAAACCGTTGGAGAGTCCGTATTGTACGGATTTAGATCCAGTTTCAAGACTTAGATACAAGGAGTTAATTAACAGATATGTTGGACGTGACTGTCCTCATGAAGAGGAACGAGTTTTCGTTAGAACTTAAAGGCCGTGTTGCAGGGTTAATTTTTCAACAAATTTGTGCAATTTGCTTGTTGGTAATAAACATTTAAACTGTTATCCATTGTATTTTATGTTGTTGGGTATCACAAAACGGAATATAATACAAAAAAGTAGGTACTATCTTACAGCGGTTTGCAACGATTCTCCTTTCCCCCACAATGCATTGCATTACGTCACCTTGGGGAGAGAATTTACCAAAGCCCGCTGTACTAAATTCCTTATACATTTGGTATTGGTAGCCCTTTAATGTGTATTACGCTGTTACGCACGAACAGCGCGCTGACGTGCATTCCGCCAGAGCGGTTTCAGTTTACTCTTAGTTTCGTTTCTGCCGCCATCTTCTACGAGTGGTAAATGTGCGTGCATGAATGTAAGTTAATTTATCCTTATATTTAGCTATTATATCGCGATATATTAACACTTTCATGTCGCAGCTGTATATCCGATTGTTGTTATTATGTTCATATCGTGATTAGTGTGTTCAGAGGCGAGTGATGTCAGTGTAATTCACGTGTACATGTTTAGCGCTATTTGCCGCGCTGTGGACAATATAAACATGTATAGATGATGTATACTGAGGTGAATCTTTATGTTTACTGTATTCATACATATTCTTATATATCTTTATTTGTTTATTTCAGATTAAACCACATTCTACCACCTCAGTTATAGCTAATGGCTGTATGATGTTGGACATATTGACACATCCTGAAGAGATAAACAGTTAACAATTTTCTGTCTCCTGTCATACTTCTTACCGGAGTTCCGTAGTGGACTAGCCTTCCACCTAACTTCACAAAATAGAGTCATTTACATTTGGTCCTTCGAGCCGGATTGCTATAGCCACTACGGTGACATGGAGCCACAGAGAACATGTTATTCTCCAGATACCACGCATCCTGCTCAAATGCAAGCCAGAGCGCGTCAGATCCCTTCATATCTGCAAGCTTATGAGGTAGCCTTGCCTAAATCCCTTCTGCCAGTTACTGGGCCTCACGAGACATATCAGCAGCTGAAGATGGATCATGCAGCGGCACCGTTGACCTTCAGTGGGCAGGCCGAGCCCGCCTCGATTGGGGTCCAGCCGACAAGACACGAGTTATCATCTCTGCAGTATGGACGAGGTACTGCCATAGTCAGTGGGGGAAGTATAGATATGGGGCTCAGCAGCCTGGTGGAGCAGCTAGATGTTGGTAGATCTCCTTCTTCTTCTTATTATTACACATCTCCAGTACCACAGCACCGAGCTAACAGCCAGTTAGAGTGTGAGTCATCAAGTAGTGGCACTGTTTCTCCATTTTCCGAGCGAATGGAACAGGCTCAAGCTTACTCACCACCCATTGTCAGGCCAAAGGCTACTGCAGTTCCCGCCATCCCGTTACTGAATACAGAGACGCTCATTCCATGCCTTGGGGTGCCCCGGGAACCACATCAATCTGTACGGTGGCAGACATCTCCGACTACACCTCATATAGTGTACAGCACACCTACACCACAACCCTTTATTCAGATGCCAGCAGCTGCATATGCGAGACAGACAGCAGTGGCATGCAGTGCAATATCCTCTCCTGCTTCCTATAATCTTATATCATCTTTGCCGCAAACTATCACGTCATTGAAGCTACCTACAGCCACGACAATACAAAACACTCTGGTGCCACCAGTTTACCAATTACAGATCCCTGCACATAGCCAACCAACACATGTGCCACACTCGTATCAGCCATCACCCATGGTCACAGGATATTATACACCGCAGCCTTCCATTCAGTCATCAGTGCAGAACTGGCATCCTCCTCCAGTTGCATCCACTATGCCATATCTGGCCTCACATGCACGTCCAGTATATCAGCCAGTACCTGCTGCACCTCCGCTCCAACCAGTCCCAGTCCCATCGCTACCAAAACTTGTGAATGACAGTGAAAGAGAGTTCACAGATCTGAAAATAGCCCTTGATAATCTGCTGAACCCCCACACTGAGCTCACAGAACATTACAAGTATCGCGTGCTGATGGAGCAGTTGGTCCTTGATGAAGCAAAGCTGATAGCCCAAGCATGCCGTCATCACCCTGCACCTTACACAGCAGCCATGGCAGCCCTGCAGCGCCAATATGGCCAACCTCACCAGCTTGCACAAAGTGAAGTTGCGGCTCTAATGAACTTACCAGATATCAAGGCTGGAGATTCAAAAGCATTCCAGAACTTTGCTCTTAACATTGATCTTCTGGTGGGTATGCTTATGTCTCTAGAGGGACCACAAGGAAGAGAGCTTACCTGTACCGGTCATGTTGACAGGTTGCGTAGTAAACTCCCTAAACACTACAGGGATGGATTCATAGAGCACTTACAACTAAGGGGAAGACTGAACACGGACAGTCTTAATCCATATAATTTGCACGATCTTGCAGAGTGGTTGAAGGTCAAGGCCGAAGCCCAGCGGCTTTCATCAAAGATGGCTCAACGCTACCACACTGAGAAGGCTCCAGCTCCACGTAGAGAGCGTCCAGCTATTATTAAGCCACAGACCCGGGCCATCTCCGTTTATCATGGTAGTAATCAGCCCAAGGAGGTTAAAGAAGTAAAGCATGTCCGAACAGAGGCTCTTCCAAACCAGCAACTAGTCCAGAGAACAAAGCGCCTGTGTTTGTTCTGTCATAGTGAAGAGCACTACCTCTCTCAGTGCAATGAGATCACTGAATGCCCACCTGAGCGACTTATCAAGTGGATAAAAGAAGGTAAGAGATGCTGGAAATGCGGACGTACCAACCACAATTGTAATGAGTGCACATTGAGAAAACCATGCGGAGAATGTGGGGACGTGCATCTTAGAGTTCTTCATCACATAGCACAGCAAGGCCCGAGCATCATGCTAGTTACAACCTCCAGTGACCGCATCTATGTGACACCACCTAGCCATACAGGACGGGTCTTTCTAAAGGTCACCCCCGTGTTACTGTGGAAAGGTGAGAAGTCTATACAAACCTACGCGATCCTTGATGATGGTGCACAGCGCAGCATTATTCTTCCCGCAGCAGTCCAGCAGCTAGGCCTACAAGGAAAGAAGGAAGTTATGGCCCTTCGTACCATTCGTCATGATATTACCCAGCTGGAGGGACAGTCTGTTCAGTTTCAGCTCTCATCCCAGTCCAGGCCAAAAGAGAGGTACAACCTTGCTGGTGTGTTCTCTGCACCTCTCCTGACCTTGACTGAGCAGACGTACCCTAGCAAGAGACTTCAGAGGAGTTACTGTCATCTGAGGGGTATTCCTCTTCCATCATTCAGCAAAATTCAGCCCCTTCTCTTAATTGGATCTGATTACCCAGGTCTAATCACTGCAAAGGAGCCCACCAGATTAGGCCCAGATGGCGGACCAGCAGCTGTACATACGCAGCTCGGTTGGGTTCTCCAGGGACCAGACGGGCTTCTTCCACACCAAATATCACCTCAACAGTGTTTGCTCACTTCCCTTTCATCAGTGCGAGATCCTATACTCCAAGAAGTAGAAAGGCTGTGGCAGTTGGACATTCTTCCTTACCGCAACGAGAAGCTGGTAATGCGATCACGACAGGACCAAGTGGCCATGGAACTACTGGAGAGCAAAACTCAGCGTGTGGAAGTGGATGGAATCTGGCGTTATGCTACCCCCCTTGTACGCTCTCCAAATGCACCACCATTGAAGGGTACTAGGGAGTCAGTTCTACCCAATCTCAGGGGTACGAAGAAACGCTTGAGCAGGGATCCAGAGAAGGCTAAGATTTATGAGGCTGAGATCCAGAAGCTCTTGGATGCAGGATATGTTGTCAAGGTCCCGCCAGAACTTCTACATATGGATAAGGAATCATGGTTCATCCCACATCATCTTGTCCACCACAATGGTAAGGATAGACTAGTTTTCAACTGTTCCTTCATCCATCAAGGTCTCTCCCTCAATCAGCAGCTCCTTCCTGGCCCATGCCTTGGTGCTTCATTACTGGGAGTTCTCATTCGATTCCGACAGCATCCAGTTGCTATCAGCGGAGACATACGTGCTATGTTTCATCAGGTGAGACTCCTGCCAGAGGACAAACCTCTTCTGAGGTTCATCTGGCGAAACATGCGGAAAGAAGATCAGCCTGATATCTACCAGTGGGAAGTCTTGCCTTTTGGAACAACCTGCAGCCCATGCTGTGCGACCTTCGCACTGCAGAAGCATGTCAGAGATCAGCAGGCAGGCGACGAAGGAGTAAGACAGTCCATAGAACAGAGCTTCTATGTGGACAACTGTCTACAGAGTCTTCCCACTGTGGAGCAAGCCAGGCAGTTAGTTGACAAGATGAGATCCTTTCTTGCAGCTGGGGGGTTCGAAATACGGCAGTGGGCCAGCAATGTCCCCTCAGTGGTCGAGCACTTACCAGCGAATGCGAAATCACAGAGTATAGAGCTATGGCTGCAGAAGAATCATTCTGACCCTCAGGAGCCGGCTCTAGGTCTGATGTGGCATTGCCTCAATGATCGTCTGGGTTACAGACACCGTCCGACGACAGAGTGTCTCCCGACAATGAGACACATCTACAAAGTCCTGGCATCTCAATATGACCCTTTAGGGTTTGTCAACCCCTTCACCACCAGGGCTAAAGTTTTAGTCCAAAAGCTCTGGGCTAAACCGAGAAGCTGGGATGACCCAAACCTTCCCACAGATCTGCTTGAGAGCTGGAGAGCATGGGAACATGAGTTACCTAACCTTGCTATGGTTGTGTTTCCCCGTTGTTACATCCCTTCTCATTTCAAGGTGGAGGCGTCCCGATTCAGCTTACACATTTTCTGTGATGCCGCCGAAGTGGCATACGGAGCAGTAGCATACCTGCTTATCGAGCAACAGGGTGAAGTCCACACTTCCTTCGTGATGGCCAGGTCAAGGGTAGCTCCAAAGCGACAATTGACAATGCCGCGGTTGGAACTTTGTGCAGCCTTGGCGGGTGCACAGCTCGCTAAGCTTCTATTGAAAGAGTTGACCATTCATATTGAGTCGACAACACTCTGGACTGACTCTACTACCGTCTTGACCTGGATACAATCTGAGTCCTGCCGGTATAAAGTGTTTGTCGGCACTAGAGTGGCCGAAATCCAGGAATTGACTGACCTGTACTCATGGAGATATGTGGACTCAGCAAATAACCCGGCAGACGACATCACCCGGGGGAAGACATTGGTAGAGCTGGCAACTCCCAGTCGGTGGAATCAGGGACCTCATTTCCTCCGTGGATCACCAGATCAGTGGCCAGCTATACCCCCTATGGAGAATCGAGATGATTCCTCAGAAACCAGAAAGACTGTATTCTGTGGACTAATTGTAGATGACCAAAGTCCGCAAATGCCCGACGCGGCTCAATTCACCTCCTGGAAAGCCTTGGTTAAGGCAACATACCAGTCCCTTTACGGGGCGGCCAACTTAGATGCAGGAACTCAGAGCCCTGATTATCGGAGCGCTGAAGCGTTTTTGTTAAGTCGGTCTCAGGTTGAGTCCTTCCCTTTAGAGTTCAAAGCCTTGAAGGCAGGCAAACCAGTGGCCCCTTCCAGTCGTCTGAACACTCTGGCACCGGAGTTTGATCAATCATTAAGTCTAATTCGAGTTGGAGGACGGCTCCGGAGATTGGAAGGCCTGAGTCCAACCGAGTCTCATCCGGCAGTTTTAGACCCCCATCATTCTGTTTCCAAGCTCCTTATCCAAGACTTTGATGAACGCTTACTTCATCCCGGTCCGGACAGAGTTTTTGCTGAGCTCCGTCGTCACTACTGGGTCCTGAGAGGCAGGCAAGCAGTGAGGCAACACCAGAGGGGGTGCGTTCAATGCCAGAGGTGGAGGGCTAAGCCAACAGTACCCATTATGTCTGATCTACCCTTGGCTCGTCTACGACTTCATCAACCACCATTCTTCTCGACAGGTGTCGACTGTTTCGGGCCCTTCATTGTCAAAGTAGGCCGCCGTTCAGAGAAAAGATGGGGTGTGATCTTTAAATGTCTGACTACCCGCTGCATACACCTTGATCTCCTTAATAGCCTGGATGCCGATGCCTTCTTACTTTCACTGAGACGTTTCATAGCACGGAGGGGTACTCCTTCGGAAATTCTCTCTGACCAAGGGACTAATTTCAGAGGTGCCGAAACAGAGCTGAGAGAAGCCTTCAGGAAAATGGAACCTCAACTGCAGGAACGGCTGGCTGACCATCAGATTACTTTCAAGATGAATCCTCCTGCGGCGCCGCATTTTGGCGGCACATGGGAGCGAGAGATCAAATCTGTGAAATCAGCCCTGCAGGTTGTTGTAGGAAGTCAATCCCTGCCTGAAGATGTCTTGCACACTGTGTTAGTGGAGATAGAGGGTATCCTGAATAGTAAGCCACTGGGTTATGTCTCGTCTGACATTGCTGATGTAGACCCAGTCACGCCCAACTTCCTCCTCATGGGGCGGCGGGACTCTTCGCTACCCCAAGTGGTCTACACTCCAGAGCCTCTGTCTAAGCGTCGATGGCGCCATGCCCAGACTGTAGTTGATCACTTTTGGGCGTATTATACCCGGCATTACCTACCTAACCTCCAGCCTCGTCTTAAGTGGCAGCGTGAGACTCAGGATCTGACTCAGGGTACGGCGGTAATGGTGGTGGACCCACAACTGCCTCGTGCTCACTGGCCTGTTGGTAGGGTTGAGAGTCTGGTTCCCAGCGAAGATGGTCATATTAGGTCAGCAAAGGTCAGAATAAAGGATCGTCTGTATCTTCGACCTGTGGCTAAGTTAGTTCAACTCCCAGCACTCCCAGACGGTGATGAAACCGATGTTAAGAACTAAGGAATTTATATCTTCTACATTTTAGCTATGCTAATCTGGGGGCGGCTGTACTAAATTCCTTATACATTTGGTATTGGTAGCCCTTTAATGTGTATTACGCTGTTACGCACGAACAGCGCGCTGACGTGCATTCCGCCAGAGCGGTTTCAGTTTACTCTTAGTTTCGTTTCTGCCGCCATCTTCTACGAGTGGTAAATGTGCGTGCATGAATGTAAGTTAATTTATCCTTATATTTAGCTATTATATCGCGATATATTAACACTTTCATGTCGCAGCTGTATATCCGATTGTTGTTATTATGTTCATATCGTGATTAGTGTGTTCAGAGGCGAGTGATGTCAGTGTAATTCACGTGTACATGTTTAGCGCTATTTGCCGCGCTGTGGACAATATAAACATGTATAGATGATGTATACTGAGGTGAATCTTTATGTTTACTGTATTCATACATATTCTTATATATCTTTATTTGTTTATTTCAGATTAAACCACATTCTACCACCTCAGTTATAGCTAATGGCTGTATGATGTTGGACATATTGACACATCCTGAAGAGATAAACAGTTAACAATTTTCTGTCTCCTGTCATACTTCTTACCGGAGTTCCGTAGTGGACTAGCCTTCCACCTAACTTCACAAAATAGAGTCATTTACACCCGCCTTGAGAGCATTGAGAGTGACTAGAGAGACGAGTAGTAGACGAGAGTATTCAGATAGCGCAGATTATAGATAAATAGATAAATACATAGATATAGATAGATAGACTAGATATATAGATAGACAGACAGATAGATAGATAGATAGGCTAGTATAGAGAGAGATAGGCAGACAGCCAGATAGCATAACGTTAGCATAGATAGCTAGCAGCTAGATAGATAAATAGATAGAAATATGGGTGTATGCTATCTTCTGCACAAATGGATTCAGGCAGCATGCCTCAAATCCTGGATGCTGAGTGAGGCACGTCACATCTGGTTGGGGGTGAGCTCCTCGACCAGCGACCAAAACGCACTCACTTCCCTACACAGCACAAGCTTTCCAACGCAGTTTCCATGGGACGGCACCGCCCACACAAGCACCTGCCAAACACAGCGACAGACACGCGGCGGCTACGTTTGCAACAACATTTTCACCGGAGGAAGAGATAAACGCTTAGAAACGCCCATATAGCTAGCATGATGCCTTCTATTTCTAGATGACAAAGACAAAGTTTACCAGTACTACAACACTATGACAAAGGTTACCGGTACTTATCTGAACTAACGTCATGATCACTCCCACTAAATATAAAGAAAACGTTGATTTTTCACTCGGTGCTATTCAATGACAGTAAAAAAAAAAAATGTGTCGTTATTGTGCACTGCTGCTCGTAGACTAGCTCCAGTGCTCATTGCTGCGTTGCTAAATGATAGCAACTCACCAGGACACTTCACCAACTCTCCACTCATTCTCCATAGTTCTAATACTAGGCTGAAGCTACCTTTCCTCCACTTCTCCCCAACGTGACGTCATCACCGAATTGCGTAAAAAAAAACGTTAATACCAAAAACGTAAAAAACTGGTCTTTAAGACCATTTTTGAGACATTTTAAAAATGATATACATATCTTGAATGATTTATGTACCCATTAATCGACAGTGGTGGTTAACCTGCAACATGGGATTTAAAGATTTGCCGACAGTCGAGGCTGTTGACATCACCAACTATCTGGTCCTTCAGACATCGTAGTATACCAGACAGCAAATGAAGGCCTATAAAAAAGTCTGGAAGCGTACAACTTTGTCGAAGAGATGCCTCTGATTTAGGCTTAGTTTTTTGGTAACCAAGGTTGACTGTCGGAGCCCAGTCTACCGACTCAACGTCACCTAAAGCGCTAGGGCAGCCTAAAAAGTCCCAATGAAGTCCATATTAGACTACCAGTAACTTAATAATCACTACTAAGTAAATGAGCATTTAACGACAACTTAATGCTATATAAACACAGACACAAAAACCAAGTTAGCTAGCTAACATACCTCCGACGAAGTGGTCCCTGCAGACACGGGCATTAACACACTCTGCTCCTCCCGATCGCAGACGTAGGTTTGGTTTAAAATCCACTTTTTATGGCGTTGTTCTGTGAGCTTTTTACATTTCTCACCTTTATGAATGACAATATTTGGCACTCTATAAAAACCCCTTCCCTTTTCTCGGTTAGAACGATTGGAGCAGCCGTAAACTACACAAAACATGGGCATTTTTTCAGACGGGAAGATCCTCAGCTATTTCACTTCCTGCCCTCCATCTGAATTTCGAGCACTTGTTCAGGTGTTATTACTGATGCACATGCAGAAATCAAAATGCATTATTAGGTGATACATTTTGACACCACTAGGGTATTTGTAATATCTATACAACTACTGATGAAGTAATTACAATCAACACAAGCTACTAACAAAATATTTCCTAGAACACTTCCAAACTGGTCAGCTGCATCATGATGATTGTATGGTCTACATGTATTAATCAATGTTTCCATTTTAAGCTTGCATTACCAGTCTGTCACGGTGGGTTGCAGGAAGGCAGGCAAAGAAGATCATTTCCAATACAATGTTATGTTAATAATAATCCAGAAGACAGGTAAACAGGCTGAGCAACACACACTTACACAAATAACTGAGATCGGACACAGACAGAGTGAACAGGAAATAGCAAACACAGATGATGGTAATTAATAGGACACAGGCGATACAGATGAACTAATGATGGTAACCAGGGAGACAGACTAGTGGTGGGAAACTGAACAAAGTCCATAAACACAGTGTTGACACAGTCAAAGACGGGAAACTAGGGGAATACCAGACTGTGCAATGGAAAATATAAGTGAAGTGACATTTATGACAGTTAAAATATAAACATTATTAGAAAATTAACTAGCACTCACATTTTCAAGACAGAAACAAATACATATACTATATTTAGCAACATCTATGTTTCAGAACAATTTAGATTTTAGATATGTAAATGTAAAGATAAATTAGTAAATTTAAAAGAAATATTTCCTTCTCACCAGCAATTGAAAAATAAGCCTTTAAAATACTTTTATCATTTCATGTGTATACTGTAAATATCACAACACATATTATCTGGTATTTGAGAAACCCATATTTCTAAATGTGATTTACTTTACTGAGTTTATGTAATAATTATTAGGATGTAGGGGTGTAACAATATATTGCAATAGAAAAATGCAACAAATATGTATCGTGGATAGTGACGATATGTATTGTGTATAGTTCACTCAAAATAAAAATTACTGTGAGAGAAACAAATTCAGAGTTTTAGTGTCAGTACTACATTAAACTACTACATATAATGTATAATAATGCATTGGGGGAATATTTGTGGGTCCTGATAATGCCAAATGCCTGATGTTACCAGTAAAAAGTGGCCTATATTATGTTAAATATATCTAGTCAGTGACAGAGTGCAAGCATATTCATCTACAATAGTTCTGTATTTTCAGCTTCAGAATCATGAATATTTTTACTCTTTTGTCACCATTATCCTGTGCATTAGGTTATCAGCACCAAGCCCAAGCCTATTCATTTACACCCACAATGTAACACTAAATTTAGCATTTTAATCAACAGTTCATTTTTTGTTAACCTTTTATCATGTCTTGGAGTATCGCAACTTCAGTATTGTGATATATATTGAATCATGACATGAGGTTGTTGTTTTTTTTAAATACAATATACTGTATGTTTGTGTACTAATAATCATTATTACATAAAAGTTGGTACAGAAAATTACATTTAGAAATATGTGTTCCACATGTTTTTTTCTATAACCTGTAGATCAGAGAAGATTTGTAATTTTCTGACCAAAACCGCAAAAACAAAACAAAAAACGTAAAAATATATTTATCACAAACCAATCTGGAAAAAAGATATAGAAGCAAAATGTTTTATACCTTAGTCCAGTTTCACAGAAGTGACTACGTGATGCTCCTCCAGTCTTCAGAGCTCTGTCTAATTGTGTAATTTTGACACATGCTGTATCTATGATGACAAGACAGAAAAAAAGAAACATGTCATTTCACTGAAAGAGGTGAGGTTTTTTTTAAACATCACAGAATGCTTTTTCTGTACATTGCAGACATCTCTAAATGCATGCACTTTGAACTAATGTTAATTTTAGTCAGCGCTTGAAACTGCAAGATGGATTGTTGTTGAAAGTCAAAGAGGGAAGTTTCTTCTACAAACATCTTAATGAGAATTCGCTGTGAGAGTTAGTTGACTTCAGTGATGCTGCCTGCACACACCCCCACCCACACACACACACACACACCCACACCCACACCCACACACACACTTCAGCATTTTCAGAGAAAGGGAGTTTCCCCATAGCGTCAGTTGTGACACAATGTCCTGCTCCCTCTTTTCAGGGAACCATGGTCTCTTTGGCTGTGTCCCAATTGAAAGGCTGTGCCTTCGAAGGCCGCGATGGTCGGACTGAGCCTCTCTGTAACATCTCTGTGATGTTTTCAACTTGTGTTCCCTAGTCTTGTTCCATGTTTTGCAGTCCCTTGTTATGTTTAATGTTGATTAGTCTCCCCAGGTGTTTCTTATTAGCCATGCCCCCTTGTGATCCTATCTGCTGATTTCACGCAGCCGCCATTTTGAAATCGAAAGTGAGGCTCCGGTGGGAAAAACCCCGGAAGTAAAGATAAACAACAATGCCTTTGGACTACCAATTGAAGCTGCTGCCGCAATTTACACTATTGGATGTTAATATCCAATATAGGATATGTATATAGTTCATTCCTGCTTCTTTTTTTACTTTCTGAATTATATAAAAAAAATATTTTATTTTTAAATGAATTTCACTGTATATAGTCTAAAGTATGAAAGAAATGTATGTACAGTTTTAGAATTGACACAACATCATTAAACACAACAATACTCCATCGCATTCATGACTCTCCTGTGATTAAAGGCCACACTTCCGGTTTTCTTCCCACCGGAGCCTCGCTTTCGATTTCAAAATAACGGCTGCGTGAAATCAGCGTATTAAGCTTGTCTGTCTGTATATTTAAGCCCTGTGTTTAGTTCAGTGTTTGTCAGTTCTCATCGTTGCACTATGGTGGTTGTCCTGAGTCCGCGTTTGTATTTGTAAGTTTTGAGTTTATTTACATAAAGATCCTGCACTTGGATCCTGCCTCCTCCTGTGCTTCAACCGAAACGTAACACTTACAGAGGATTGTTCTTGTTGACTAGCAACTGTGACACCTGCCATTGATAAGTGACAGTAACGTTTGTAATAGACTTTTTTGAAAGTTTTATTAAACTGTCTGAAAACAAAATGGTATGAAGAGCCAAACAAGCCACAATTCATTTTTCTGAAAAAATATGTGTATGTAAGAGAATAATGTAATCCTCAAGTTTACTGCTATGGGCGTGGTTTTGAGCCAGCGGGGAATGTTGTGTTTTTATTTTACACAGTGCAAACTCATAAAACCCACCAGGGACTCCAACGACCTCTGCCACCCTCCTCCAGGCAGAATTACATTGCTCGTTGTTATAGGACAACAAAGATGGGTCGTATAGATTGGGAAATGCTGCCACAATTAATTTTCTCCTCCATTTTTGCTACTCGGAACTAAAGTTTCCTGAGCATTTTTGTAGTAGGACGTATAGAACACAGGACCCGCAAGAGACTTCCCCCAGTCTCCGTGCTCTACTTCTATTGGATAGTAGCCGCCCAGTGCCGCTGGCAACGCTATAACGCCTCCTCTTTGGGGGGTGTCAGTTGCGAGTATGTATAATCTAAGTTCTTTTCAACACACGGACAGTATAATCATCAGAGATGCACATGATTACATTTAGAAATAGACAAGCTTTGTTTCCAAATGCACTAAGAAAAGATATCCTTTAAATTTTATAAACTTTTATAAACCCAGCCAATATAACCACAATGAACAAATCCAAAATAAAACATATAACATATGTATAACAACTGCAAGCCTCTAATTCGTAAACAAAACGATTTACATACTAAATCCACAACAATCTGCATATTTTTAAACTCTAAAGACAGATGTCACATCCCAAACCTCACAACAATTGGTTCCCGACCGCGTTTTTTGCTTGATATTTGCATAAAGTCGAGAACTGCCCAACCTTTTGACGCTCTCAACGCTTTCTCCGGTCCGCTGTCAATTCCACAATGCACTGCGCGAGCATCCATATCACCCTGTAGCCCAAGACTGGTTGCCCACTGAAGCAAAGCAGGGTTGAGCCTGGTTAGTACCTGGATGGGAGACCTCCTGGGAAAAACCAGGTTGCTGCTGGAAGAGTTGTTAGTGAGGCCAGCAGGGGGCGCTCACCCTGTGGTCTGTGTGGGTCCTAACGCCCCAGTAAAGTGACGGGGACACTATACTGTCAAAGAGCACCGTCCTTCGGATGAGACGTTAAACCGAGGTCCTGACTCTCTGTGGTCATTAAAAATCCCATGGCATTTCTCGTAAAGAGTAGGGGTGTAACCCCGGTGTCCTGGCCACATTCCACCCATTGGCCCTTACCAATCATGGCCTCCTAATAATACCCATCCACTGGCACCGTTGTACTGTGGCTGCCGTCGCACCATCCACGTGGCTGCTGCACACTGGTGGTGGTTGAGGGGAGATCACACAAAGTGACTACAGAGACTACACAAAGCGTAGTGACCCTACGCTTTGGGTGTACAGTAGTACATATGAAAGCGCTATATAAATGCCTCATTCTAATTCTAATTCTAGACTCACTCCCTCAGTCAAAATCAAGAGAACGAGGGACTGTCCATATAAACTTCCCCCGTCCACTTCACGAAGTGGAACGCACTTCAAAATGGCGGCAGGGATTCCCCCGAGGGGAAGTGCTTAGGGAAGTTCGCAAGTGCATGTCTAAAAGTGGACTGGAACGCAGCCCGTCTGATTATATATAGTCTGATTACTGAATTGTTAATGTCAGTAATGTTTTATTTGGTGGAATACACTGTTTCATTTTCTGTGACCATACAGTATCAGATAAATGTGTAATGTGAGTTTATTGAAAGAGCGTTTCACTTTTTGACATGAAGAATCACACTGCCAGCTAGTTCAACACTGTGAAGAAAAAAACTAATTTATTGTTGTCTTTGTTGAATTTGCAGATTGTAAAACCGGATTCATAGGTGTTGTTAGATGAAAAATGTGTTTGAAGTTTTGCAATGATGATTATGTGATAATAAATTACATGAATTATTAGCCATTATAAAGAGAACAGATAAAATATATTTTAAAAAAAAGATTCAATAAATTATTAGAAATCAAACTACCTTCACACGCTGTATAACTCTGAACAGGGACAGGAAGTGACATCACATGAACAGATTTGTGTTGGTCTATCTAAAGAGATGGCAAGTTAAAAACAAGTGTAGGACTGAAAATAATCCAAGATATTTTAAATGAACAAAGATATTTGCTTTACTGTTTCCATCCCCTCTTTCTACCACAAGGACCATTTGGAGTTCCTAAAGGCACAGAGGTTTCTGATAGTGATCTAGGCCTGTAGGACAATATGTTTGTAATTTTGGGGTCGATGAATTGTCACACCTTTAGTACGGTGGGGGATGTGTAATTATCTGATTGGTCAGTTTGAATGTCTCACATTTGGGTTTTAGTCACATGGTCAGGGAAAGGATAAAAGAAGATTGAAACTGTTGCTCTGTCTCTTTTATACTCTGGCTCTCTTCTTCTCTGTGTCCCTTTCTTGGGGCTCTCTCTCTTTACCTCCTCCTTCCTCTTACTCTCTCTCTCTCTCTCTCTCTATCTCTCTCTCTCTCTCTCCCTCTTTACCTCCTCCTTCCTCTTACTCTCTCTCTCTCTCTCTCTCTCTTTACCTCCTTCCTCTTACTCTCTCTCTCTCTTTACCTCCTCCTTCCTCTTACTCTCTCTCTCTCTCTCTCTCTCTCTCTCTCTCTCTCTCTCTCTCTCTCTCTCTCTCTCTCTCTTTACCTCCTCCTTCCTCTTACTCTCTCTCTCTCTCTCTCTCTCTCTGGTAAACATTTTTCATATATGCTGCGCTTATTTCCGTCGCTGGTATTAGTGGCAGTGGGTGGAATATACAAGAAATGTACAGTTTTCTACCATCTTGCTAATAACGTTTCTTTAGTCATTCGGCAGTCTTGCAGCTTGAACCACTGCAGGAATCCACCCTTACACAAGCAATTCATATTCGAGTCGAGTGTTGCGTAGAAAATAAATGAACAGTATTAATTCGCAATGAGTTAATGGTTCAGAATGGAGGAATAAAGAACAGAAGCATAATCACAAATTTTATTGAAAAATTTGTAACAAATAGCTTTGTTTAATTGACGTTTATATCATTGCTGTTAGTAAATATTGCATATTAGTTCAAATGTTAGATTTTGGACTGTTATTTGTTCACAAACTGGTCAAGCTTTTTATTTCATTGCGAATAAAATTGCGCTGCTGAGAAGAATTAAGTCAAATATTGGTGCAATCATGCTTGATTTTCTCTTCCGAAAACCATTTTTAAGCTGCTCCTCTTCTCTCCATCCATAAAGCATTGGGTCACGGTGGCGTAATAGAGTGACATGTATTGAAGATGCATATGCAGGCAAAGCACATCAACCAATGCAAAACCTGGCTTGATATGTTAGCGGATGCTGTCATCAGAGCTCTGGGTTCTCTCATCTGATTTCCCACGGTTGAATAAAGGGCAGCAGAGAGTCGAGCGGCAGCAGGGAGGGAGCAGCCGCCTCACCAGCTCCTGAAACACCTTCTTGAAAGTCTCTCTGAGTGCTGAAGAAGAGAAGTAGAATATGAAAGGGTCGAGGCATGCATTCAGCGTGCTGGTGAGGAGAGCATAAGGTCTCCATTTACTGCTATAGCCTCTGACAAATCCCTCCACATGTGAGATGTTGAAGGGCATGAAACAGATGACGAAGACCAGAAGCGTTCCCAACGCCATCCCGATGGCCCTATACCGCTTCTTGGCGTGAACTTTACATAGACGGGATAGTATGCAGATGCACTTGATGTAACAGAAGCTGCAGATGAGGAACGGCGCGAGGAAGAAAAAAAAAAAAAGCTCCAGGCGAACCGGCAAGAGGATCTCGAGCTGTTCGTCGCTGAATTCTTCATAACAGGTGTTATGCTTGGATGGATCGGTGAAGTTGGGGTTCAAATAGTGTTGGTATTGCATGATGTACACAACGCTACAGTGCGCCATGGAAACCACCCAGAATATGGCGCTGGCTATCACAGCATTTTGAGGCTTGCGTTTCAGCTTGTATTTAACGGGGAAAGCTACACCCAGGTATCGCTCCACGCTGATGGCCGTCAGGTGTAAGGTGCTGTTGGCGATGACGGAGTAGAAGACGAATCCCGACAGCGGGCAGAGGAAGTACGGCATCGTCCATTTCATGTTGGCCGCCTCCACCATGCGAAACGGCAGGAAAAAGAGGAAGATCAGGTCAGAGATGGTTAAACTGAGTAACAGCACGTCCATCGGGGTGGAGCGCTGCCGCAACTTCTGGAAGAAGGCGTAAAGAGCCAAGATGTTGGCGGGAAGGCCTATGATCAGCGTGAATCCGTAGACAGCTAAGACCAGGTTACTGAGACCCACCGTCCATGTCCCATTGTGATCCATTGTCATTGTAGATGCAAAGTATGCAAACCTGTACGAGAAAAAAAAAGATTTAATTTAAGATAAGCATTTTAATCTTGTTTCATATTTTTGACTTCAAGCAAGAGCAATACATACGCACAATGCAGAAATCAAATTGGCTCACGGTTAAACACTTAACCGATGTATGTTAAGATTCTCACCCTTTGGCTCTATATAAAAATAACAACATCCTTTAGATGTTCATAATCATTTGCACCTTGGTTCCTATTTCCGGAACCTATTTCCGTTATGAAAATTTCACCAACGAACAGCTCAAGATCCTCCTGTCGGTTCGCCTGGAGCTTTTTTTCTGTTTTCTTCCTTATTCCTTTCCTCATCTGCTGCTTCTGTTACATCAAGTGCATCTGCATACTATCCCGTCTATGTAAAGTTCACGCCAAGAAGCGGTATAGGGCCATCGGAACCATAGGAACCTATTTCCGGGAGTGTGTTCTTGAGCCACCAGGCACTGTTTTGTGTGGATGGGCAGCCGGAGCGTGTTGAGGGTTTTCTGTTAGAACGGTGTCGTGTTAGCGGCCCTTAAGTTAATAACTAATGATCTTCACAACGGAAGTGAATTAATCAATCAAAACTAACTTTAGCTGGACAATAACTTTATCCTAGAGCGGCAATCTCTGTTACTATAATTTCCTATTATCACTGTAAAGCTGCTTTGGAACAATTCATATTGTTAAAAGCGCTATATAAATGAAGGTGACTTGACTTGACTCATTAGCATTTAAAGCTACAGACACAGAAATGGCATGTCCTAAGGAAAGCTCATTGTGGGACTGGCTAGTAGTGGCTGTAATTCTGCACCAAGGCTGAATTTCGGGAAAGAGACTTAAGATACAGTATTAGGGGACCACTTTTTTATAAAGGTTTAAAGGGGGGCGTGATGAAAAAAGTTTGAGAACCACTGGGAGATGGTCCTCACTGCAGAACACAAAATCCAGGGGGAGGAGTTGGATCCAGATCCAACTCCTCCCACCTTACATACACCTATACCTACCCATCTCCACCCCCTGATCCCTAAACCCACTAATCTCCACCCCTTAGATCTGGATCCAATTCCGCCCCCTGGATCTTGTGCCTCTAGTTCATAAATGCCAGAGGAGAACTGGCCCCCGACTGAGCCTGGGTTCTCCCAAGGTTTTTTTTTTTCTCCATTAGGTCACCTGATGGAGTTTTAGGACACCATTAGGTCACTTGATGGAGTTTTTCGGTTCCTTGCCACTGTTGCCTTTGGCTTGCTCAGTTGGGGATATTTTGGGGATATTTTGGGGATATTTAATTTTATTCTATCAATCAATAAATTCCACTAGAAACAAACTTTGTTGTATTATTTTATTTTAATACTGTGAAGCTGCTTTGATACAATCTGTATTGTAAAAAGCGCTATACAAATATACTTGATTTGATTTGATTTGATTTGATACTGCAGTGAGGTGCTACTGACCACTGGCTTAAAGTCCTATTCTCAAAGTGTGGAGGCTCCCTCTAGTGGTACACAGCGGAATCACTGATTTTCTCACTTAAGATCACACTGGTGTGATTGATTAGAACGGTCAGTGTATCACGTGATCAATTGCTAAATTCAAATGTGCTTTCATGTTGGCTGGCGCTGAGCCAGAGACGGACACTCTCAGCGATTGTCATATATCACAACTATTCAGTGTTTTTTATAAAATGTTTATTTTAGGTTTCAGACATTTAAATTCACATAAGTACTAAAAAAACAATACATTTAGAGTTTGTAAAATACACACGGATGTATGGAAGCGGCAATAATAATCCTTTCCATTATAATTAGACAACAGATTTTATTCATATCAGATACACATTGTGTTAGTAACTATAGATTTAACTCTATTCTTCTTCCAGTTCACCAGCCACTTACTTTCATGTATTTCGGGAGAAGTGGATGAATTGACGTGTTGTAAAATCCAACAGATCTGATTCTTTGAATTGTGGCACAAACTAATATGATCTTAATATACTAATATGTGGCACATCACGCATATAGCTTGCACAACTAATGTGATCATTATAAAGGTGTTTAAACAACAAAACACATCCACTTGCACATATTTGACAATCGGAATATCAGATATTTCATGCTATAGCAATTTTTTTGGGAATATTTTGAATAAAAATGGAAAAAAGAAATAAAAGCAGATCATCAGCCATTCAGCGCTATTGTGGCTGCGATGTGTCACGTGACAAGCAATGGCGCGTCACCATGGAAACAAAGTGATAAAAAATGGTTTACAGAATATTTTAATCTAATGTGTGAAAAGGTTAAATATAAATACACAGCCTGTTCATTTTTTTAAGTACAATACTTTTTTTTTTTTTACTTAAAATTTAAGTACAGAACAGTTTTTTATTGTTGTTTTTTTTACTTTTAAAGGTGCACTATGTAATTTCTAGCACCATCTGGTGGTAAGGTTGTGAATTGCAACCAGCAGACGTTACGGTGGCCGACAGGAAAAGATGTCGTCGTCTGAGACAGCAGAGAGTAGCCAGTTAAGCAATGAAGTTTTCTTTACAAAGATAAATTAAGAAATTAGGTTTACTTAATTATTCAGTAAAATGATATGTTATTGCGGACATTACTGTTACTTGTTCATCATTGTGTCAGTGTTTTAGCTAGCTTCTTTGCACGAAGAACAACATAGTGAGGAAACGCGTTTGTCCGTTTAGGGCCACTGTAGAAACATAATGGCGCATTTCAATGTAAGCGGACCCGCGGTGTATGTAGATAGAAATGGCTCATTCTAAGGTAATAAAAACATAACGGTTCATTAAGTAAGGTCTTTATACACCACTGAAAACATAGTTATGTATATGATATTGCATTTCTGTCAACAGATCCTCCTAAATATTACACAATGCACCTTTAAGTACAACACATTTTCATTTAATCTTTAAGTTTTTTATTTACCGGTATGTAAGCAGCACAGTGCAGTGTTAATGTTCAAACTGTGTTTTTACAATGTTTAAAGTGGCTGATAATAATAAATTATCAGCCAATGGCTGACAGGAAGATCAGGCCTTTCCTAACTGAGCATGCAACACAACTTCAGAGGTTCAAAGGTCCATCACATTAATTTTAGTTTGAAGTCTGAAGGTTATATAATTTTCAGTACTTGTTTAGTTTGAAGACGTGTGAAGTGTGAAGGTCATATAAGGTCTGTGGAGTTTGAGAATTGAGACGTGGTTGTTATTTTGTGTGCAGTTGCTAGTTGTTAAAGTTGATGTATGTAATGTTTTTCTCGTTTCTCGTCCTCCCTGCCAATGCGTCTCTACAACACGACTTCACCATCCAGCTAGATTCATCATCAATCACCCCATCAAGGTCAGTCTTCCTTGGAGTAATATTTGATGACCAGCTGACCTTCACAGACCACATTACAAAGGCCACTCGATCATGCCGGTTTGCACTGCACAACATCAGGAAGATCAGGCCTTTCCTAACTGAGCATGCAACACAACTTCTCGTCCAGGCCCTGGTCATATCTAGGCTTGATTACTGCAATGCTCTTCTGGCTGAACTTCCATCATGTGCAAATAAACCTCTACAAATGATCCAGAACGCTGCAGCTCGTCTCGTCTTCAACGAGCCCACGTCACTCCTCTGTTCACCTCTCTGCACTGGCTACCTCTCGCTGCTCGCATCAAGTTCAAGGCATTGACGCTTGCTTACAGATCTATCACAGGCTCAACTCCCTCCTACTTTCACTCACTCCTACGAGCCTACATCCCCACCAGACGCCTACGATCGGCCAACGAGCAACGTCTCGTGGTTCCATCACAGAGAGACACAAAATCACTTTCCAGAACATTCTCATTCACAGTTCCATGCTGGTGGGATGCTCTCGCCACCCTCATCCGGAATGCAGAATCCCTGACAACCTTCAAGAGACAGCTGAAAACCCATCTCTTCCGTGAGCACTTAACCTCTTAAAAAAAAAAAGATTCTCTCCTTTTTCCTTTAAATCCTCGCTTATCAGGCTTATGCTACTCTGAACAATGCCTGAACTTCGTATTTTGAGCACTTCTTGTGTTGTTTCTTGCCTCTTCACGATGACTCGCTTAATTTAGTCCTAATTTGTAAGTCGCTTGGGACAAAAGCGTCTGCTAAATGGCTAAATGTAAATATTCTTATTAGAAATAAAACTACCTCGTTTTTTAGCTGTGCATAGCTGTAGCTGAATAGTTAGGCCTACTACGCTACTGTATTTTAATATTGGTCATTAAAGGGATAGTTCACTTTGAAATTAATTTTTGATATGTTTTAGCTTACCTCAAGGGCATCCAAGATGTAGGTGTCTTTGTTTCCGCAGTAGTTTCGATTTTGATATTTTTAGGTCAAACCGTTCTTGTCTGTCAGTCATATAATGCAGGTCTATGGTCACTGTCTCAAAGAGCATGCACAGAGTCCAAATTAAAACAATTCCCCATCGTCCAAATGAAACAATTCCCCATCATAAGTACACATTGATGGCCTAAGACACGAAACGAGCGGTTTGTGTGAGAAAACGAACAGTATTTATATCGTTGTTATCTCTTGAAAACAGCACACGTCCAAATGATCTGACGGCGCGGGCGGGTATAGATATATACATAGATGTCGCCTTGGCTACGGTTTCGTTCCAATGAACTGCAGTAGCGAAGGCGACATCTAGTGTATATATCTATACCCGCCCGCGCCGTCAGATCATTTGGACGTGTGCTGTTTTCAAGAGATAACAACGATATAAATACTGTTCGTTTTCTCACACAAACCGCTCGTTTCGTGTCTTAGGCCATCAATGTGTACTTATGATGGGGAATTGTTTCATTTGGACGATGGGGAATTGTTTTAATTTGGACTCTGTGCATGCTCTTTGAGACAGTGACCATCGACCTGCATTATATGACTGACAGACAAGAACGGTTTGACCTAAAAATATCAAAATCGAAACTACTGCGGAAACAAAGACACCTACATCTTGGATGCCCTTGAGGTAAGCTAAAACATATCAAAAATTAATTTCAAAGTGAACTATCCCTTTAAGGTGGTACTTGGAGAGCCAAATATCTTCTGAGGTGGTACTTGGTGTAAAAAGTTTGAGAACCACTGCTCTATAGTTTTCTTTGTCAACAGCCGCTTGCACTGCTGGTGAGGTCGACTAACAGATGGATTATCAATCGGCAATCTAATGATATTCCTGCCGTTCCCGGATGTCAAATGTTGAATTTTCTGTCGAATTTGAACCACTGAATTTGTGGAAGCGAATTAAAGCGAAATAAAATGGACCGAAAATTGCCTGTCGAATATTAGGTATAGGTTATACGAATATAGGTTGTATTTTTAAACAGAATGAGTATTTTGGAAGTGAAATCTGAAAGGTGAATGTGGATTATTTAATTTTTAATAATGAAAACGTGTGTGAAATGTTTTGAATTGAAATATTCACAGCTTAAATAAACAACCATGTTGAATTTCAGCCCATAAAAAATGCAAGCAGGGTTAATGCAATGCATATTTTTTTCAAGTAGAGCAATTCAACAAGCTTTTTTTGGTTTCAAAAACATTGTTTCAAAAATAAAAAAACGTCAGTTCAGGGTTGATTCAGTTCTGTTGTAAAGATCATCAATAATTAAATTAGTTAATTTCATCTTTAAAGCAGTTCTGCAGAAAACAATGATGTCATCATCCAGCTCTGTTCAGTTTTCATAAAACAGTGTCAGTCAGATCAATAATATTGTTGAATATTAAGTGTGCCAAACTAAGCGATCCAGAGACGACAGTCGCCAGGAACCCAAACTCTGGTGACAGAGCAAGCTAAGGTTTTGCATTGTTTTAAACCCTGTTTCATTGCATTTAGTATCAGTAAAATATTGCTTTACAAGGAGTTATTCTCATTAACGTAATTTACCACACATGAGAATCACTTATCAATGGCAATAAAAACAGTTCAACACGGATCGGACTGACTAAACACCTGTGCATCTATGCTTGCAATAATAATATGCAGTATATTTAAGATATTATCAAATAAATTCTTATTAACAAAGCATTTCAGGAAATGCATTTACACATATCACACATTCAGATGTTACTGTGAAAAAAATAATTCCGCAATGCACATGCAGAGATCAAAACGCATGATTAGGTGATGCATTTTCACACCTGGGTATTCAGAGTATCTAGGCAAGGCAAGGCTTTTAGAAGTTTATTGGCAATTCAAAGTGCTTTACATAGAAGAAATTAAAATAATAAAAAGAAATAAGAATAATTAAAACAGTTTAGAAAAATAAAAAATAAAATACGGTACAGTACAAACAGTCGGACGAACATTGGCACAGTGCTCATTCAGTAAATGCATAGCTAAACAGAAGTGTTTTGAGTCTGGATTTGAAAGTGACTACAGTAGGAGCACATCTGATCTCCTCTGGAAGCTGGTTCCAGCTGCGGCTGGCATAATAGCTAAAAGCAGATTCGCCATGCTTAGAGTGAACCCTTGGTATCTCTAGCTGATATGATCCTAATGATCTGAGTGATCTGTTGGGTTTATATTCAGTGAGCATATCTGCAATATATTGAGGTCCTAGGCCATTGAATGATTTATATACCAGTAATAATACTTTAAAATCAATCCTAAATTTAACTGGGAGCCAGTGTAAAGACCTGAGGACTGGTGTGATGTGTTCATATTTTCTGGTTCTGCTCAGAATCCTGGTGGCAGCGTTCTGTATGAGCTGCAACTGTCTTATGGCCTTATCTACTTATCTACTGTCTTATCTACACAGCAACTAATAAAGTACAAGCTACTAACAAAATATTATTACTTAAAGCATTTCCTAGAACACTTCCAAACTGGTCAACTGCAGGTTTTACAGTATATGATCTATAAATCAATGTTTTAATTTTCAGTTTGCATCACCAGTCAAAGATGGAAAACTTGTTAAAGGGGAATACCAGACTGTGCAATGGAAAATATAAGTGAAGTGACATTTATGACAGTTAAAATATAAACATTATTAGAAAATTAACCAGCACTAACATTTACAAGACAGAAACAAATACATGTATACTATATTTAGCAGCTTTAGCAACATCTATGTGTCAGAACAATTTACATTTTAGATATGCAAGTGTAAAATTAAAATTTAAAGAAATATTTCCTTCTCACCAGCAATGAAAAATAAGCCCTTAAAATACTTTTATCATTTCATGTGTATACTGTAAATATCACACAACACATATTTTCAGGTATTTAGGGAAACTATATTTCTGTATGTGATTTTCTGTAATAATGAATTATTTGAATGAAATACGACATATGTTTGTGTATATATAGTATTGCATTCTAATAATCCTCATTGCAGAAAATTACATTTAGAAATGTGGGTTCCACATGCAGTCATTGTGAGTCATTTTCTGACCAAAACTGCTAAAACAATTACCTGTCGAAGCATTAGAACATTCAAAAGAATCATCACAAACCAATCTGGAATATATATATATATATATATTTATATATATATATATATATATATATATATATATATATATATATGATATAGATATAGATAGATAGATAGATAGATAGATAGATAGATAGATAGAGATAAAATATTTTATACCTTACCAAATCAGCCCAGTATCACAGAAGTGACAATGTGATGCTCCTCCAGTCTTTAGAGCTATTTCTCATTATGTCATTTTGACACATGCTGTATCTATGATGACAAAACAGGAAAGAAGCAACACATTTTTTCATTTCACTGAAAGAGGCGAGTCTTTTCAGTCGCAGAATGCTTTTTCTGTACATTGCAGACATTTATAAATGCATGCACTTTGAACTAATATTAATATTAGATCCATCGCGGCCATTTTCGACCTCTCTCCCCAGCCAGAGTGCCCCCCTGGGTTGCTCCTGGGGGCCCTCTCCCTCCAGGACTTTATTACTCAGTGCTTGAAAGTCAGAGGGAAGTGTCTTCTTCTACGAACATCTTAATGAGAATTCGCACACACGCATGCACACAAAGTGCTACAAATCGAAGAACGTGAGATTGAATGAGTACAATTAAAATTGATTCGTGAGTATTACTGAAAAAAACTTGCATTAAATGAAGAACAAAGCGAATAAAATTGGGAGAATTTATTTGTAACAACTTCCTGTGTGCATTAAAGTACACGAAACATCTGATCAAACATTTGCTTTTCATCATGTTTTTTGTTAGGCCTGTCAACAACCTATTTTACTTAAACTCATTAGCATTTTCCACATCATTAACAAAGAAATTAAAGAGCTTAATTAATTACACGTCCGTTAGGTCGGTCTCCTTCATACTCAAATGCGCAATCCATCCACAAAAGCACCGTAGCGGATCGCAGTAATTGAGCGGCGTTACAAGAAGCATCTGTGAGCAGAAAGCTGAATAAATAGATGCGAGAGGACAAATAGTGGCAGTCCATTATTTATCATTTAGTAGTTCAGCTCTGCCAGCCATCCTAATTCATTTGGATTTTGTTCGAGTCTTCCTGTCTGTGGAAAAACACTATATTGTGTTTTATTTTCAGACACTTCAAATCCCATAGCAGCATTGTTCCGATGGATAAAGTTCACAGTGTGTCCTATTCAACAGCCATGGCTTTCACATGCCTACGTGACAGTTGTGTAGGAGAAACAAAAAGATCAGTCTTTTTTATCAATAATGTGGTCGCTCTGACAAAATACAAAAGATTTGTATGGCACAATAAGCGGAGGGCCAGAGGAATGGCTGAGCATTTGTTTCTTTCCACCAGAGAGACATTGTGCTTTGTAAGAAAGTTTTTTGCAGTGCAAATAGTGTCGATCTAGATGAGCACTGCATTTTCTCAGCGTCTGGGTCTGCCTCTGTGGACCTGCGGGAGAGAAGAAGGAGAAAAGAAAGAACAAAATGCTTCATTTGATATATATATCACATTTAAAGGCCCTTTCACATCACCCGAGTCAGCGTTGCCCAATGAACTGAACTCAGCATGAGCTACAGTGTTACTTAGGTTTAAAGTTCAATTCAACCATTTGTCTCGAATGATTAGTAGACGATTTGCATGATGTATGAAAAGTCTGACTGGGCAATGACAAGACCAACTTTGCACACAAGTTAAAGGAATAGTTCGCCCAAAAATGATATTTAAGCCATGATTTACTCACCCTCAAGCCGTTCGAGATGCATATGTCAATCTTTTTTCAGACGAACACATTTTCAGTTATTTTAGAAAATGTCTTAGATCTTTCAGTGGTTATAATGTGAAGAAATGGGGTCCAGCTGATTCAAGTCGCAAAATGTGCATGCATCCTTCACAAAAATAATCCATCCGGCTCCAGGGGGATAAACGAAGGCCTTCTGAGGTTAATCCGTGCGGTTTTGTCGTAAAAATATACATATTTAAAACTTTATAAACGAAAATAACTGGCTTCCGGTGGCGGTCGGCGCGCGTTCATGGAGATGGATGCTGGCGTATGACGTAGGACGTAGCGCAGGAAGCGTCGTGACGTAGAACGAGCGTGACAGCGCAGCCAGAGAGCAGAGCAAAACAAAACTCTACGTTCGCTCTACGTCATATGCCAGCATCCATCTCCATGAACGCGCACCGACCGCCACCGGAAGCCAGTTATTTTCGTTTATAAAGTTTTAAATATGTATATTTTTACGACAAAACCGCACGGATTAACCTCAGAAGGCCTTCGTTTATCCCCCTGGAGTCGGATGGATTATTTTTGTGAAGGATGCATGCACATTTTGCGACTTGAATCAGCTGGACCCCATTGCTTCACATTATAACCACTGAAAGATCTAAGACATTTTCTAAAATAACTGAAAATGTGTTCGTCTGAAAAAAGATTGACATATGCATCTCGAACGGCTTGAGGGTGAGTAAATCATGGCTTAAATATCATTTTTGGGCAAACTATCCCTTTAATAATCATTTAGAGTAACAGACACCAAATAATTTAAAAGTCAAACTTTATGAAGAGATCTTGAAAGCATCATAATGTATTGGTAAACATTAGTTAACTACATTAGTTAACATGAGCTGACAATTAATCTAAGTTAATGTTAATTTCAACATTAAATACAGTCTGGTAACATTAGTTAATGCACTGTGAACTAACAAGAACAAACAATGAACAACTATTTTTATCAACTAATATTAATAAATGCTGTTAGGTCATTTTAGCTAAGGCATAACATAATGTGAACCATTGAGACCATATTGTAAAGTGTTAGCACTTATTTAAATCATGCTGTAAAACTTGCTCTTCCGTGATGCTACCTGCAGTGGTTTTCACATGCAGATCAAAACGGTGCACTTTAGGCTAGATGTGAGTCATGTGAAAGAGCCTTAACATTTTCACATCCTCTTAAGTGACTGATTTGGAAAGCACTACACTGGTGAAACACAAATAGCATACAGCTGAGCTGACTGTGTGAAATTTTAATATGCATTTACATACACAGCACATTAAAATACTGAGTAAAATTCTTAAAATAAATGTGCATTTCTCATGATTTGTCAGCTATCTTGGATTCATTTGCATGGTGGGATTGCATGCATCATATAGGATACCATGAAGGAATGCCTAAACAAGATATCTTAGGAGGTAACATAATAATAAAAATGCATTTTGAAATTTCACTAATGCATTTCACTAAAACATGGATGAAGTCATAATTTTTTACTCTGTAGCACCTGAGGATCATGACTAGCTCGTGCATTTCACTCATTTAATGTTACTAACCTGTTGCGTGTGCATTGGGTGTCCATGCATGGGATGCATTCCTGGCAATCGTTGAGGGCTCGTATGCCGCACTCGAGTCACATTTGGAGGTCTGTGTCTGCGTTGCACGTTCACAGGCTGGACGTTGCGCACCTGTTGCATGCGTTCACGTGGAAGCATCTGGAACTGATCCGGACTCAACACTGGAGGAGGAGTAGGAGGCTTCTGACCCGCTTTGTTGAGCTGCTGGATGGGTTGAGAAGGCCCAGGGTTCTGCAGGGCAGCGTGAGTCTGTTGGATCCGGTTGTCAGAAGGGTTATTGGTCTGGGCGGTGTGTTGGCGTAGTGCAGCCTCAGTAAGAGGAATGGATGGCTGAGCCACGGTCTGATTTGGTCTGGAGGCAGTTTGTGTCTGAGGATGTGTTTGAGATGTAGTCATTGGATTCTGAGAGGTTTGGATTTGAGGTACTGTAGTCTGTGTGCTGATGCTCTGTTGTATAACTTGCCTCTGCACATTTGGGGCCATTTGAGACTGGCTGAGCACGTTGTGAGCGATTGGTCTTTGGAGGTCTCCTCTTTGGGAAGCAGAAGGAGCTTGGGTTATCCTGCCTGTAGGTTCAGTCTCCTGGTCTCTCCCACCAGAACGACCTTGTCGTGCATTTCGTTGTGGAGATCTAAACCGCCAATCCGAGGATCCACTGCTGTCCGAGCTGTCGACGTCCCGATTTGGGTACGCCGGCGTTCCCTGCAAACGGTCCCAAGGCATCTGCTGGAGGTGCGTGTTGGTGCGGGTGTCGTTTATCTGGTTGTTGGTCTGAACAGGGTTTGAATGTCGAACCTCTGCTGAAGATCGTGAGTTGGTAGTTCGGCGGTTTGCATTGGTTTGGTTGGTAGGGTGCGAGTGGCCCGTCTGAATGAGGGCGTTGGGTTGGCGAAATCCATTTGTTGAAGCATTCGTTTGTGTTTGATTACCCAAACTCAAAGGCTCAGAGTTTAACAAACCAGTCTGAGAAAGATTTTGATGGTTGCTGTTCGTGTGCTGACTCTGTGGTGCACTTTCTCTCTGGTCTGCATGTTGCCGGATTGCCTGACTCGGCTGGTTTGCTTCTGGAGGGTATGTGTTCAAGTTGACATGCACTGTTTGAGGTTGTGCATTGCTAAGCTGGTCAGTGCGTGGCGACGTGTTGAGGTTTACATGAACCGTATGAGCAAGTGCACCAGGCTGAGATCTACCCGTTTGTATGAGAATATTAGGATTGTGCTGGACAGGCTGTGGGAACGACCTCTGAGGGTCATTGTTTGGATATGAATTGTTGTTTTGATGCCCATTGTCTGGGAATGCACTGAAGTTGTGGTGAAATACATCCGTGTTCATATGGCCATTATGATGGAGTGGGTTGGGGTTGCTGGGAATGTTTTGTGGCATTGTGTTGATGTTCGCATTGTTGTTATTGGGAAAAGCGGTGAAGTTCTGTGGCAGTGAGTTGTGTAATGTTGGATCAGGGTGGTTTCCATTGACAAGAGCTCTGTTTGCAATCTGAAAAGAAAAAAAAAGCAGTACTATTGTTAAATTGAAAAAGATGTTAAGGCTGGGCAACATCATGAACTTTGCAATGATTACAAGGTACTTTTATGTGGCCATTATGTTTTCTAAAATACATTAGACTAGTTTTGTAATCCTTATCTTGCAACTAGCGAATATGAGAGTTTGTAAGTGTAATCGAGACCTTGAATGAGATCTTAAAACGTGCATCTTAAGGAGTTTATCTTAAAGAATAACATTTGGTGCAATTCATTCAAACAATTCAAAACTCAATGATTTATGTCATATGTAAAAATAATATATAAATAATAAAAAAGTGTGCAATGTTCATGATGAAATGGCAGAAAAAAGAAAAAGAAAATCAAATTAGAGGTATTAATCTACATTACACAGAACACAATAATAGAAAGTGGTACTGTCGTACTGTGGTGCCTTCATTCTGGTTTGTCTTCTGAGATCCAAGAGCATCTCTGAGTCTCCGATCAACTGTGAATATGAGCATATGAGCATGTCAGAGCCTTTAGTATCAAAAAAGCAAAACAGCAGACAGAAGCATTGAGGAGGGACGTACCATTTCTTTGTCGCAGGAGCACAATAATGACAATAATAATAATGATGAGCGCAACAACACATGCAACAACAATCCCTGCTACGGCCCCTCCACTGAGACACGTACCTGTGAAGCAGGAGAACATGATTTTTAGATGTTACATTTGAAGACTTAGATTAGCAAGCACCCCAAAGAACAGAAGACATAAATGGAGAGAAAAACATCACAGATTCATCAATAATGGAGACAGTATCCTGCAGAGGAAATGCATTGTGGGCGGATGGAAATTATGACTCCTTCCAGTACAGTGACACATGAATTTATCAATCCTGTAGTTGATTACTCCCTCTCCGGTCAAGAAAATGAATGTCAGGCCGAAGAATGAACTGACAAATGCATCCGTCACTGTAGTGCCACAGAGAGCCATTAACTCACCCACAATGGCCAGGTCTATCTGCTGCTTCGATGCTCCTCCTGTGATGTCATTCCGTGCGGTGCAGGTGTAAGTGCCACTCTGATTGGTGGAGAAGATCTGCAGACTCAACACGCCAGTCCCTGACTGGCCGGCGGTCACCGGCTGGCCGTTGAGTGCCCATGAGAAGGAGGCAGGAGGTAGAGAGGTAGACGCACAGGTGAGACGCACCGTCTGGCCCACTGTTGCATCTCCACCGCCAACACACTCACTCGAGGTCTTAGTCAACTGTGGGGCGTCTGGCCCATCTGAGGAACCAACAGTATTAAAGATTAAAATGCTTAATTACAATTTACCAGGCTTGTCAAACTGTAAAGCTGGTCAGTATGAACAAAATCTTTCAGAGTCATTTTATATCACTATAATCGTAAAGGTCACAATGTTTTTATTTTTAATGGAAATTCAATGAAAAAAATGCTTATGCATTAAATTGCAATGTGGTAATGTCTATTTTTTTATAATCTAATAAATGAAACGGAAATAAAGTTTAAAAAAGTGTTATGCAACAATACACATAAAAGGTGCTTCATCTAATTTGATTATTTTCTTCTTATTTGTAACTTGCTGGACACAGCAAAAGTCTGATTATTTATGACGCACGAATAAATCAAATGAAATGAAATCAAATATATTTGTATAGCGCTTTTCACAATACAGATTGTATCAAAGCAGCTTCACAGTATTAAAATAAAATAATACAACAAAGTTTGTTTCTAGTGGAATTTATTGATTGATAGAATAAAATTAAATATCCCCAAAATATCCCCAACTGAGCAAGCCAAAGGCAACATAAGCCTGAGATCAGTGCAACATTTGCTTCACATTATGAAACACTGCAGTTCAAAACAAAATACTAAAAACAATAAACTCAACCAAACAGAAAAGCTAAAATAATGACAGTTTGGTTTCTGTAGGTTTCTGGCCTGCTGGTTGAGTCGGTGTTGTCATGTTCCTCAAAAATAGCAATTTGTCACTAGTGGGGCAGAAATTATTCCTCAATTATGTCTTATAATATGTCATGGTTATGGTTGTCCAACAAACTGGAACATTATAAGCTCTTTGGTTAATTTTACGTCATATGTCTGCGCTGTCTCTGAACGCATGCTGTCGATGTAAAACATGCAGTTAGCAGAGAAAACGCAAGACATTTTCACACAAGGTTGACGTGCAAAGAATATAAACTCTTTTGAGGTCTTGTTGGACAGATGTCCAATTTGCACATTACAGGTTTGATGCATTAATAATATACATTTTCTAGACCAGTAGTTCTCTTGTGACCCACTAGGGAGCTGCAAGATATATTATTGATAGATCATTATATTAAAATGATTTAACATATGACAAATCAAACATTAAAGTAAGCTAAACAGACGTGTGAACTGACAGATTTCTCATTTCAATTTGTTTCATTCCTATTTCTGACATATTTTCTTTAACAATCTTTTTCCATTTAAGAACAAAGCTTTCCAGTCTTAGAATCAGTATCAATGAGATACTATTATAATTTTTATTTATATTTTGAAATTGTTTTATATATATTTTTATTTCAGTCTTAGAGTAAAGGGAACTGGAAAGTGAAGTAATGGGAATTTCTATAATGTTTTTTAGTAGAATTCACTGAGAAATTGCTTAAAAAAACGTCTCTAGTAGTTCATTGATACAAATTCATTGGTCATAAAAAGTGTGAATTCTGGAGAACATTCACTTCTTCAATCTGCTGGAATAATGGATTTTTTTGTTTAGTTAAATTATTTTAAATGTATGTTTTACCGCTATTATGTACCATGTATACCATGGAGTTACATTTCCAGCCAAAAACTGTAATATATACAGTTACTGTTTAAAAAAAAAAAAAAAATTGTAGAGCGATATTTACAGTTACTGCAAAATTCATAATATAGAAATCCAGCAAATGGTGAGTAGTTTCTGCAACAATGACACAGCAGTAATGGTGAATGACTCACAGTAGACGCTGAGGGTGGCCGTGGCTGTTTGTGCACTGACGGCGTTGCTGACGGTACATGAATACTCCCCGGCATCATCTCTCCTGGCTGGCGAGATGATCAGAGACCCAGCGCTGATAGTAATGCGGGTGTCAGAGGACAGAGCAGCGCCTCCTTTACCCCAAACCACACTGACCTCTGAACCCGCAGACCAGATGCACCTCAGCGACACATTCGCACCTTCCAGAGGAAGAGGAGGCGCAGACAAACTCACTCCGTTCACAGCATCTGAAGATGGAGAACAAGGACAAGGGTATGCCACGACTTCTCTCACAATTCTCACTATTTTTCTCACAACTGCAACTTTATATCTTCCAGTTCTGACTTTTTTGCAAGAGTTTGTATTGCACAATTGCGAGAAGCTTTTTTTCCTAAGAATTGCGAGATTGTATATTGCAATTCTGAGTTTATATCTCATAATTTTCTCCTGTAATTCTGTTTACATCTCGCAATTCTGACATTTTGTCTCGTAATCCTGTTGTTGTTTTTTCTCCACAGAATAACAAGATAAGGTAATTGCAACTTTTTATCTCACAATTCAGACTTTTCTTTTCAGAACTGACCATATGCACAGAACGTTCTTAAGAACTTCTGAAATAATATTAGCCAGTGTGGTGTGGTGATATCTTGTCCTGAGGTAGCTTTAACAGCATCAATAGTGTAATACTTAGTTTATAATCAGAATATGGTCACTTAAATAGTCAAGGCTAGCATTAATTTAGTTATTCAAACATAAGACAACATAAAAAAAGACACATCCCAGTCTTCCTCTACAGCAAAATTAAATTCGACCATTAGTTTACACACTTTCGTTTGGAAAAAATAGTGTCAAGAGTGCAAATTAAAGATTTATTGTGCACTTTAGTTTTCACAAGTGTGCTGAAATCTGAGCTTGAGCTGCACTGACTGACAGCTTCTGTGATTATAAAGGGAGAATACGCTTTCTGTGTAATCCATTCACAGTTTAAAGAAAAGTTGTTGTTTTTCATGAGACTTTGTGACGTTTCTTACTTCATACTTAACTACAAAAAAGTGCTAAACCTTGACAAAATTTATTTTAAAACCTAGTGATTTTAGAATGTTTAATATTTGTTAAAACAAATGTTTAAATAGGAAATAGCTAATATGAGACAAATGTTTCTCTGCCGCCATCTACTGGTTATAATTGTAAATAATGTGTGTTGTAAATAAAAGTGTTTTCTATCAAATGTTTGATTTGACGTCTTGAGACGTTCGGTTTTACAAATGGGGACGATCTCAGAAGAATGAACAAATAATGTTTTTGGTCATCACATTAAAAATGTGGAAAAAGAAATGTGTGTCCAATTACAGACATCCGTGTTTCTTATTCCAACGTTCCCATTGGCTTCTGGAACTGCCACTGGTTTATTGGCAAATTAGGTAAGTGTTATAACTGCATTACATTAAAAAGTCAACCATTGATGGTTTTGTATCGATGTAACAGTTCACTGGAAATGCCCAAGCTGGCTTATCGAAAAACCAGGAAGCAACTGTGCATATGATCAATTGCGAGGTTATATCTCGCAATTCTGAGAAGAAAAGTCTGAATTGCGAGACAAAAAGTTGCATTTACCTTTTTTTATTTATTTCTGTGGCAGTTTCAATAACAGGGTGAGTAAACAATGTTTTCTATTCTTTTAAGTCATGTGTAGCATCATACCGAACACCTTGAGCTGCACTGAACGCGTGTTCACACCGAGCCCAGAGGTAGAAGAGGGTTCGACAGAGACGCTGTAGTTTCCAGAATCACGGAGCTGGCTGTCACTGATTTTGAGCTGAGTGGCAGTGACTGAGATTCTGTTCTGATACTGTTGGACGGGCAGTATAGAAGGGTTACCGTTTACCCACATCGCCAGTGTATTCCCTCCGATATCAATCCATCTGATAAGAGGCACGTTAGACACGGTCTGTACTGTAAAGATAGCATCTTTCCCTGATGCCACCAACACTGGTGTCTTCTCAAACTGAACTGGAACAGGGTCCAGACACACAGCGACCAAAGGCAAACCTATGGAGAGTTAGTGATGGAAAGTTAGTGAAAGCTGCTTCAACAGATACTAGAGTTCACTTACAGGCTTAAAAATGTATTTGCAGTAGCCCTCAAACCGTATTCACTTTATAGCCCTTAATTCTGTAATTGTGGACAAATGTGGGCACAGAGGACTCAGATGTGATCCTATTTTTTATTTATTATAAATGTTATATCACTGTCTTCGATAAAATTTTGTCTATCCATTTATGGTGTGTTTTTTTATTTTGGGGGTATATTTGAATTTATTTACTTCAAAAAGTACCATATTTTCTATGTAAATTATGCTTATTTTTTTTGAGTGTGAGTTTTTGCCATGATGAGAATGTTGTACAGGATCAGCCCTTCATTTGTGTGTATGTTAGATATGCATTGTTAGATATGGATCTATTGATTTATTTTTACAAAAAAACAAGAAGAATGCTCTAAATTACAGTTTTTCCCATTGATTTCTATGGGTGCCCATTTTTGACCCAAATACAAGATTAAGGAGGGTTTTTTTTTTTCACCCACTTAACATTGTAGAATTGAGTCAAAAAATATTGTGTGTTCAGGAGGCAAACTTAGGAAAATTAGCCAAGTCTTGTACCGCTCAGATCAAGGGAAGTATTTTTTAAAAATAAATCAAAATTATAAAAAAAAAAAAAAAAAACTAAACAAGTTTTATCTGATGCTGTTCAAATGCTTCGCAAAAGATTTTTATTTTAATGTAAATATGAATTTAATTGGATGCATAAAGTCAGTTCTTCTCCTCAAGTACACACAGATGTCCTTGCAAAGTAGACAGGTTTAGTTGGTCACATTAACAATGGGAATGTTCTACAAACACACAATACAAACACAAAAAAAGAAGAAAGATAGTGAAAATGCGAATGCATCTGAAAGAAATGCATTCATATAGGTGTGGCATGAGGAGACATGCAAACGATGGACGTAAAAGAGCACAAACAAAAGGCAGAATGCTGTAAAACCGGTGCAACCAAATTCAGTACTTGTACGTCAGAGCTTTAAATATTTCGTGCATCTGTCTGCGATTTTTTGGCATCAGTGTTTTGAAGTGATCGCCTGATATAATCCAGACGTTCCTAACACTAAAGTGTTGGTTATTATATGAACTAATTGTTTTCACATTATTTTTCTTATTTTTTATATTAAAACTGAGTTTGTACTGATAGTTTGTACCCCTAGTGAGTTTGTACCTCCTAGTCAAATTATTTATATTTTATTTTGCATCAGTTTTCTATAGCAAGTTGCTTTTGTTAATACTGTATTTTTTCAGGTTTGTTGATGTATATCAATCAGATGCATTTTCAGTGAAAAAGAAAGTGTTTTACAAGTGAAGTATATTATTGTTGTCTAATTTAAACGGGGTACTGTAAAATGCACGGGTGTTTCTTCTACAAAATCACATCTGGAAATCGTGACAGATTGAAGACACAAAACTCACTTATCAATGAGAAAATCACAACAGGATGCAGCAGTGTGTTCATGTCAGTCTGGAGGGCCTGAGCAAAAACATTAAATTAGTTTCCAGATGTTTCATTCAATAACACATTAAAGCATATACATCATAATAAGAGACATTCTGTCAAATTAAAAGAGATACCGACATCAATCACTGTTATAAGGGATTGCTTTAACAACTTAGCTGGAATTCGGTGCTCAAACACGACGATAGAGCCTGCGATTATTATAGGCTAGCATTAAAATGAGAAATTAAAGCTGTAATACAGACTCACTAAGCAGTCTTCGTTTGGTTTTCATTTTCGTGTCTTTACGTCCGTGTGTGTGTGTGTGGTTTCGGCAACAGACGCGTCGCTTTAACTTCCTGATTACCTGTCGACGCCTCACGGCATCATCACAACAACAACTGAGATCATCAATCATCCTTAGAAGGAAAGGTTTTTAAGGAGGAATTTAAAGTATATTTAGAGACTGTGAGAAGGATGAAAAGTCCTAAAGCAGTGTACTTGTACTCCTTATTGGAAGACTTTGATTTTATAAATTGAATATTGTCCTACTCCCCTACCTTATATAATTATATGTTCATTTATTTTTATTGTATTATTTTTATTTTATTTTATTTTCATCTTGGCTTCAATTTACTTGCTGATGAAAATATGTATATTGTGATGTAATATCTGTATGTACGCTCTGGTTTGTTTGTAAAATTTGAAACTACGAACGCCTTTTTTGTTAATGTTCTATAAATATGTCAAAAAAAAAAAAAAAAAAAAAAAAAAAAAATCCTTAGAAGGAAAAATATACATTGGAAATGTAATAATAACTAAATTAATTAATGAATGAATTAATTCTCTGATTCATATTTGTACATATTTATATGTTAAGGATACGTTTTTCTACTTATTAATTATTACAAAGCCTTTTTTTTATTATTACAATATATGTTCTAGCATATTCATGATAAAAATCAAACTTTCGATAGAGCAAACGTTTAATAGGATTTCACACAAAAAAAAAACTTACGTTCGGTTGACGTTAGCCTATGTTGTGGGCGTCGCCCCTGTTATTGACGTAATGTCACGTAACGTTCAGGAGGGTAAAGATAATCATTTTCCTAAAAACTCATTTCGTTCATTGTAATAAACCGCAATACAATCTCACTACAACAGAAAGACAGTAATCACTGAGTTTAAGCTTCGAAAGTCAAGGTAAGATTGTTTTTTTTAGACCTGCTCCACCAGTCAGTCTCACCTGAATGAAAGAAAACAGAAAGGCAGAAATAATTTCAGTCTCTAATGATTTGTCAGGTGTCATCATGGGATCTTGGATGTTGGTTTGGATTCTGTGTACCACAGTCATTCTGAGTGAGTGTGTCTGGTGTTATTGAATGAAATAGTTAATTATTAAACTATAAAACCTGTTTGGGCATGTAATAATACTTCAAAGGCAAGTCTAATCTCTGTGTTTCTTTAATAATTTTTCTCGGCAGCAAAGAACAGTTTTATCCACAAACATTCATCGAATTAAAATTGTTAAAGTAAAACATGGAAATTACATCAATACAGAAAATATATCAAAATAAACACTAAATAAAAATGCTATTTTAATATTAGAATGAATTTTCAAAAATTACTTGTGTTACATTAAATTATTTTAAATTATTGAGTCATTTGGAGTGACAAAATCAATTTCTAATTCATTTTCATGCTTGTAAGTTTGGAACGTTTTACATAACTATTGCTTTACAATTATTATGCATGCATTTGTCAAAAAAAGTGGTGAAACTAAAAGGCATTGGGACTAGTCAGTTTGCAAACCCTATTATATGTAATATTATAACATATTAAATGTTTTCGAATAACTGTCCCCAGTGCCTGTGTGTCTTCATGGATCAATATCAGTACATTTTAAGACTGGACGACCTCTCTATGTTGCGCTTGGTCAAACTCTTGTTTTGGAAGCCGAATTCAAGAAAAATCCAGGCGACGTGATAGACATGGTGACGTGGGACCTAGAGAGAGGCGAGGACAATTTCAGACTCTCAGGTGGTCATGGAAGCAGAATATCTTTGGAGAAAGACGATGCACTTCTGCGGATCTCTGATGTTGCAGAAGGAGACTTTGGGATCTACAAGGTCACCGTTACAGACAGTAATGGATATCAGGAGGATGATTCTGTAGAAGTGCGAAAGATAGGTAAATATGACCGTAGTTTCCATTTTATGACTGACCTGTGCACCAGCCGTTTTGAGTATTTTTATTCATGCACAGCTATTTAAGTTCAAAGGCATGTCGTGCAGAACACACACACCCACACACACACAAAAACCAGTTGAACAACTTTCTTTTTTTACATACTTCTTTCTCTCCTTTCAGAGGAACCTCCAAAGGCGTGGGTTGCACGTGTGTTGGAGTGTGTGGTGGATAAACATGACAAGACGCAGTGGGACAGTCCTCAGTTCTCATGGCTGGTTGATGGCGTTCCAGTAACCAATCAAACCGGCAGTAGACTCAATATCTCAGAGGTTCAGGGAGTTAACTACACCTGCGTCATCAAGAACAGCCTCGGTGTAACGCTCGGCGTAATGCTCACGACACATTACGAAGTACCAAAAGGTATTTTCCAATGTCAAGAATGTATGGCTAGGATTGGGTATCATGTGAATTTTAACCATCCCTATTCCGATTCTTATCAATTCCTATTTTCAGTTCCAAGAAGGTAAAAGAAAAAAACCTTGGATATCATTCACATTTATTCTAAGCCTTATTGCAAAACATTTCACTGTAGCTGAATACCATAAAATAATACAGGCTAAAGAACACTTGCACAAGGACCTTTTGCCTGTGGTTTAGAAATACCATAGCAAAAATCACTAGCCTAACTCATATACATTTCAAGCATTATTAAAGACAAGTAAACACTCAAATAAAGCAAAATAAAAAATTAGCAATCGCACAAATAAATACAACAGAACACAGATATGATTGAAATAAAAAAGTATTTTAAGATTTTTAGGTATTCGAGTACATAAACTGTAATCAAATGTAAAATAACATATGAAATAAAAAATAAAATATGCATTACAAATATATGTACACGTTATTCAGTCAAGAACAGCAAGTGAATTTTCTCTTTATCTGTTGTTGTTATAGAGACAGCAGCAGGAATGTGAGGCTGCTGTCACTTTAAGAGCTGCACAGATCCAATATACTGTTACACGTGCGTTTTCTTTCTCAACTGTTTACGTTCACTTAAAGCAACACTAAGGCCGGCGACACACTGTGAGCGTTTTTATTTCGGCTCCCATGTTAACAGGAAAACACGTGCATGCTAGAAATAGAACCGACGCCTATTTTTCACGCGACACGCAAGCGTGTTGGAAGCGTTTCCAGGCAAAATAGAATAGGAAACCATGTTTATATGTCATTTTGACACGAATACATATTAATAAATGACATTTTGATGTTTGAAAGTCTCTAGGTTTTGACATGAATGCAGATATAAATGTAATTAAAAAAAAATATTATCGATTTTCAAATATTGCACCTGTCAATACAGAACGAAATATTCTGTAGCCTATTTTGCCATCAATACTGCCGACGTTGTCTTTGCTGCTATATATTTATGTGTAACATGAAGTATAGGCCTTCCACAACTCTCTCCCCATATGTCGAATATATCACCAATGAGGCTTATCATATGTCACCTAGCAGCCAGTGTGTCGCTGGCCTAAAGACCTTTTCCTCTTCAGTCCCCCTACAGGTTGGAAGCGGAATTGTCCATTACCGTTATCGTAAATAAATTATTGCACGCACGCTCGCTGTTTATCCAGCACCGGCTTTGGAGTGAACGATGTCCACAGACAAGGTAGAGGATGTTGCATGATTTTATAAAAGTATGATGTATTGCGACATCAGAAACGAAGAAAAACAAAATAATGACTATTGTAACGCTTGCCGTAAAGCAAGTCAAATTTGTAGTTTCTTATGTCTCATTCGAACTACAGATCCGTTACCCGATCTGGCAAACTTGCATTGTGCGGTTATAGTGGATAAGGGGGCGCAAAGCGAATGCAGAAGTGCCGTTCACCCTGTTACGACTTGATGAACCACTGAAATGATTTTGGAAACATTATTTTAAGGTAAAAAATAATCTTTAGTGTTGCTTTAGTTTAAGACATAACCGACTGTGTTTACGAGGACATTTTGCCATATTTTTGTGTGTATTTGTCCGTTTAAATACAAAAAGATATAGAAGAGAACTCAGTACAGAAAACAGCGCGCGGCTCTTCTTGCGCTTGAATGGTTTAAAGTCATATTAAAATGCACACACAGGAATCGACAAGCGGAATGGCTCATGTCTTATCGAATCCACAGTTCTTGAAAATTTGGAACCGGTTCTAAAAAGGAACCGGTTCTCGACACCCAACCCTACGCATGGCATTTTTGAATATTTAGGAGTAAATGTCCCAGAAACTCTGTGGGTAGCTAACGTGATGTCCGTCATGTCTCCAAATCACCCGGAATTTAGGACTGTGATTTGTGATTTGACAGTATCTAGATTTAGTTTTGATGCATCAAATCTGATCTTTTGATTTACACAATTGAATGATAAAGAAAAAATGGTAACACTATACAAAAAATACATCTGTTAATAAAAATACAACTGTTAAAGGGATATTTCACTGCTGGAACCATAGATATCATATAAAGGCTAGATGTCTCGTGCGCGCTGCTGGCCAATGGAGGTCGACGTCCGCACACGGCGGCCATCTTACCACAGTGTGCTCGCTCACTCGGAACATGGTGCATGTACTTTTAAATAACCATAACTTGCTCAATTTTCTACCGATTTTCAAACGGTTTGGTTTGTTATAAACGTCAGAGATGTAGTTATGACACTGCATACATACACTGCATACATATGAATAATTATAACATACATGTTCAAGCATTCGGAATTATAGCCACGTTAATAACGTTTGTAAGAAACCAACCCGTTTGTAAATCCGTCAAGATTTCCGCTAGATAAGAGGATTTGTGTGCGTGCTGATCACTCACCTTAATTCACTGCTTCTCTGTGGTAAGATGGCCGCCGGTGATGCAGGAAGTGACTCCGCCTTAAGACATCTAGCCTTTATATCAGGGTTCACCAATCTCGGTCCTGGAGGGCCGCTGTCCCTGCAGAGTTTAGCTCCAACCAGCTCCAACACACCTGTTTGAAAGTTTCTAGTATGCCTAGTGAGACCTTGATTAGCTGGTTCAGGTGTGTTTAATTGGGGTTGGAGCTAAACTCTGCAGGACAGCGGCCCTCCAATGTGTATTTAAATTGGGTCATTTATGGAGTAGAAATGTGAAATTATTTTAGAAGTTGGTGCCTTCTAGACTGAGAAAAGCCAGAAAATGTATTTTTGGCTCATGTGGATGAAAAACTACAACTCCCAGAATGCACTTGCTTCGCTGGCCTACGAGGCCACGCCCAAGCCACGCCTACCAGTTACAGAGGGCAGTATCGGAAGAAATTATACAACTAGGCTACTAGTCGACTCGAAATTGAAAAGACGCCGTTTTATCCCCCTATGGGCGGGTTGAAGACATGCGGAACGAGCGCCTCCTACTGGCTGTAGTCTCTCGCCTCTGGACAAAAGAGCCTCTGATGCTAAATGACGACTACAGACATGGCAACCAGGACAGGAAACAGGAAGTCTAACAAAAGTCAGGTCAGGGAACATAAAGCAACATAGCTAATTTAGTTATAACAAAGCAAACTTTATTGTAAAGTGTTACCAAAGATTTTACATATAAGTTTTTTTTCAAGGGCTGTTATTCATCAAAACTTTTGTGAAATTTGTGCATAATATAATATATATTAATAAGACAAGCCTTTATTTCATTAAAGGATTAGTTCACCCCAAAATGAAAATTTCCAAATAATTTACTCACCCCAATGCCATCCAAGATATCCATGTCTTTCTTTCCTCAGTGGGAGAGAAATTATGTTTTTTGAGGAAAACATTTCTGGATTTTTCTTCTAATAATGGACTTCATTGGTTACCATCGTTTTTAAGTCCAAATCAAAGTGTTTAAACGGGCTGTACGGATCACAGCTGAAGAAGAGGTTGTTATCTAGCGAAACGATAGGTCATTTTTAATTTTTTTTTTTATAATTTATAGACTTTTTACCTTCAATAGTTCAGATTGAGCTGATCAACAAACGGACAGGGAACTACGTCATCACGTTGAAAGGTCACGCTGGCGCCGTGATCATAACCTGCTTGTCTGTGCAAACGGTCCTCACCACTTTTTGATATCAGTCCATAGAACTGATCTGTCAAACAAGAAAACTAGATCGGCTAAAAACTTGTCTTTGCCAAATTCAGGGTCTCTTTCTCAAACCCTCTGATCCTGGCTCAGTGCAGTGACCATTGCTGTGTTTTTAGTCCCATAATATCTGCTTGTGGTTGTATATCGATTCATTTCTTGAGGTGTACATTTTTGGAATAAAGAGTCTTCAAGTAGATTGCACTCAGTATATGGTTTCTAAAGTAATGTCAGCCAGCTTGTGTTGTGTTTGACTCTTCAGAATCTCAGTGCTGTTGTACGGGACTGATTGCACTTGGAGTGGTAATAACAGCAGCACTCTGTGTGGCCGGGTAAGACCTCTTATCTCTTCTGCTATATATATATATATATAAAATAGACTGTATATGTCTGTTTTAGGGCTGGGCTATAGGGTACAACGAGGCTAAAGGCTCCCTTGATTTTATTTTCCTCTGAACCACTAGGTGGCACAAAAACTTTCCTAAACATCCGTTTTTCAAGATGCACGTGGAAATTTGACTGATCCTTGATCGCGGGCAGCAGCAAAGTTGATTCTGAACAAATTTTATCTAATATTTAATGTTTATTTATATATATATATATATATATATATATATATATATATATATATATATATATATATATATATATATATATATAGTAGATTTTGAGTAGCATATGAGAATCGATCAAATTATTGACATATTTTGAGACAATGATTTTGTTATTGATTTTCAAGGTAATTAAAGCAACAGTTTTTCAATAACGGAAGAATATGTAAAAGTATGATATTTGTGTTAAAGGCACAATAATTAACATTATAATAAACAGTGGCTGACTTTTCCATTTGTTGACATGACATTATTAGATTCAGAGGGTAAATATCATATTAAGTTGGGTGTCCACCTTAGAGATAATCGCCATATTTATAATGAAACCATCATATTTAAAAATATGATATTAATCATATCATGTAATAAAATATCATTTATTGTTACTACTGTAAATCTATATTAAATTATTATGGGATCTCCTTCAATACTTTCAGAATCTTCACTTTTTAAAATAATTTTGCTTCTGTATTTTGAAAATATATTTTTATATTAACGTATTTTAATGGCAGTATATTTATTGAATTTTTTTTTCAAAATTGTATGATTGTTTTGAACAAGTATTAACTTAGACATTATTAAAAATGCATTATTTAAGCTGAGGTATTTTGTATCAATACTGTGTGTCTCTTGCCCCGCGCTGGTTCTGCCCTGTGTTTCTGTGGGGTAAAAAGCCCACCTTGCCACCTCATAAATTTATTAGATTTTTAAACAAACAAACAAACAAACAAACAAACCACTTTTATGATTTATTTTCACACAAAATCTGTTGCTCCATCAATGTTTACTACAAACATTTTTTTTTTTTCCTGCAATCATACACTATGGGTATAGAAAGGCACATTTTTCTTAAGGTGTGCCTTCAGCCCCGTTGTACTATATATATTTAACTTTACATATTTGCATGTAAATGATAAATATAAAACAAATATAAGAATTGAGATGTCAAATGATTGTATAATATCTGTAGCCCAGCCCTAGCTTGTTTACTTTATTTTTCATATTCTGTTCACTTTTTTTATTCCAGGTTATTTGCCATGAAGAAATGCAGAGAAAAGCACTACCAGCCAGCCAGGGAATGAGCAGTCACTCATACACTCAAAGACAGCTTTTTATTTGATTTATTTGCATATTTAAGCATTTAAAGAGTTTTACTGTGATTATTTTGATTTAATTTATTTTACCTATGTTGATGTACATGCTTTCCCCCTCTTTTTTCAAAACATTGTGAGCATTTAATGCATATAAATGCATTATTTTTTGTTGTTGTTTTAAATGATTGTTCATTCTGAATATATGCAACTCTCAAACAGTTCTCAGCTTCCAGGTTTAAATGTTCTCAGGGAAAATTGTGTTTTCTTATTGTTTAGATGGGAAAAAATGTTGACTTTATTGCGTGCAATTTTTCAGTTCGGTCAAATTGTACATTTGTTTTACTTATGACTCGCGTTTATTGTGAGGAATTATACTGTTCACTTGGCAAGTGCCTGTAAGAGTTTGTTTACAAGAAAAAATGGATATCATTCCTCTTCATTTGTAATCTGCCTCATTTGTTCTTATCGTGCTGTTTGACAATAAGAAGTTTGTGCAGTAAATAAAGTGTGTGAAGTGATCTTCAGAGTGTTTGAGCGTATGGAAGATCTGCTTGTTGAAACAGAGAATAGTGGCTTTACTCCACAGGAAAGGGAAAAAGGAAACGACTCGCTCTGCAAACACGGTGACGCCTAAAGACCCTTGACTCGCTGAACTCCACACGAGTTCACACACCAGTCCCGTCCTCGCACTGGCGACATGTCCACAGTTCTGCTCTAGGATTTAATGGCACAGAAGTTCGTCTGTCTCAGGAAGTTATGAGAGGTGAGTTATGAAAAACATCATAAAGTTTCAGACTCCGCCTGTAATGTCGACTTCTGCTCGCATGTTCCTGATCCTCTTCTCCACACAGGAGACATGAAGCCTCGACTACAGACGCTCACCCGGACCGTCCTGCTTTTGCAAGTCTGCTGTGAGTTATGATTATCTGTGATGTCTTTATGTGTTTATATAGAGTTTATATGGAACACTTGAATTTGATTGGCCAATTACAGCATTCTTGATGTTACTTTTATTTCTTTTTTTGTTATTTTTATCATTCATTTAAGTACAACATATAGTATTTCAGTTTACATATAGTGCTCAATGCAATCACAAAGTGTCTACAAATACAGATATGTACTATTACCTAATGTATTTTAAATATAAATTGTACTCCAAATTTTTTGTTTCAAAGTATAATTTTTTTTTCTCTTTTACAAAAAAAAAGAAAAAGGGAGAAAAAAAGAAATGTGTCCTAATTAGATTCCATCCTTAACAACCTCAAATGACTTATTATAATCTCAAATGGCTTATGAGAATTATTATTACATAAACATACAAACATATATTATTAACATATACATTATATATATATAGCAGCTAAATCTGACCTTCTTTCTGATACATATTCAACCCATTTCTTCCATTTTTACAGAAAAACATCTTTCTTCAAATTAACAAAAAAAGTGATATTTTCCATCATATGCAGTGCAATTCATAAGTTTAGACACCCATGCTAAAGTTGACTAAAAAGAGGAATAAAAAATCATATTTTGGAAATTGAACTTAATGCCTTAATTTAAAAAATTAGGAAAAATCCAACCTTTAAGGACACCAATTTTCTTTGTGAATGAATAATGTATCGTAAATAAATAAATGTTCTTCCTTAAAATACAGGGTGCATAAGTTAGTACACCCCTATGTTAAATTCCCATAGAGGCAGGCAGATTTTTATTTTTGGTGTCTATTTTGCTCTTTTTAGTCAACTTTAGCATGGGTGTATTCACTTATGCATTGCACTGTAAATCTCTATGGTCACATCTATCCAGTCATCTATTGTCGTTCTCTCTTGTTTTACCCATCTGCGCGTGATTGCCTTCTTACTGGCTGCCAAAAGAACGGCTATCGGGTATTTATTATCTGCTGCTATTATATCTGGCCATACGCAACCAAAATACAGTAATTTGCATTCTGGAGGTATGTCTCTTCTAAAAATATGTTCAAGAGCATCCTGTATTTCTTTCCAATATTCTTGAATATGTAGACATTCCCAAAATATATGGTAATGGTTTCAGTTTCGCCAACATTTTGGAGTGTTGTTACTGTATTTGGCCGTTTGTATTGGTGTTATATAAAATATCTAATAATGTTTTTCCAACAGTACGCCTTACAATTTAATGACCTAGTTGATTTCCACTGACATTTCCATACAGTTGACCACACTTCATCAGCAAAAATTATTCCTCATTTCTCTTTGATATCATTTGTAGAGTGTTTTCTCATATTTATTAAACTCTTGTATATCTGAGAAACTATCGTATATCTAATACCTGATGTGTACGCCTTCTTAAGCAAGTCTATCAGTGGATTCAAATTATCTTTGAATTTTCCTTTTATTTTTTTATCATAATAACATCATAACCTGAAGGTATCTGAAAAAATCTTGATTTTCTAGTAAAACCTTTTCCTTTAATACTTGAAAGCTTAAGATTTCACCTTTCTCAATGATTGTGAAAAGATTTTTACTTTTATTTCAATTTCAAATAAATGCTGTCATAATCCACTAAGAATCCACACACACACACACACACACACACACACACACACACACACACACACACACACACACACACACACACACACACACACACACACACACACACACACACACACACACACACACACACACACGGGGGACGTAATGACTCCAATATTCAGATCGATAATTTTTCCTTTTTTAACATTTACATTGCTTGGCATAAACAAACACCATAAATACATTATATTAATATTTAATTATTATGTATATAATTTTTTTTATGTTTATTTAATGTTGGTGTATTTTTAGATTAAATGCTGTTATTTTCTAACTTTCTATTTATCAAGAAAATCCAGAAAAATGCATCATGTTTTCCAGAAGCTGCACAGCTTTATTCAAAATTGATAACCATGAGAAATGTTTATTTTTTATATTATGGGAGACATAACGCCTCCAATATTTAGGTCATTATTGTTTTTGTTTTTGAATAAATATTTAACATTTTCCCTTTTTTAACATTTACAATTCAGTAAACATTTATTATTGAACTATGTTATTTCCATAACTATTATATAAAACATTATTATTGAACGTTGGTGTCTTATGTGTAATTTTCTATTTCAAATAAATGCTGTTCTTTCCACAATAATATGAAGCAGCAGCACAACTGTATTCAACATTGATAATAATAAATGTTTCTCACACAACACATGACCAATATTCAGATTAGAAGTCAATCTACTAATAAAAAGTAGGTTGACTACTAAAAATTTTAGACAAAATTTTTATTAAAAAAAATAAAAATATTTTTACATTTGCATTTTTTGGCTACTGTTAGATTGATGAACTACATTATTTTAATAATTATAATATAAAAAAGTTACTTTTATTGTAAAAAAAAGAAAGAAAAATTATATATAATATATACATTATATGTACATTTTATGTTGCTGTTTTATAATGTAAATAACTCGCAGCCATGTGTTTGTGAATTACCAGCTAAATGCTTTTGCATCAATCTCATGTAATCATAATTTCAAGATACAAGTATGTTTTATAATATATGCTGTAACCGCAGGGCTCTGGAGTGGCCAGTGTTTCTCCGTCCACTTCTCAAACCAGCAGACTGTGTATGTAGTCAAAGGCCAGGACTTGATCCTACAGCCACAGATCGAGCTTCTGGAGGGTGAACGCGTTACTAAAGTGACATGGGAACGCAGCGCAAAGGCTTCTGGGAAGAGTTCAACAGTGGCTGAGTTTCCTCACAGAGTTCCCTCTGATGGGAGAGTGATTGTGGAGCAACAGGGATCCACACTGAAGATCAGGCGTTATCAAGCGTCGGACAGTGGCGTTTATACGGTCACAGTAACAGACCAATCAGGACAGAGACGTTCTGCTGAGCGAAGCGTTCAGGAGTATCGTAAGATCAGCTAAAGCTTCCCATTCATTCACATGAGCTCTGATGATACTCCCCAAACGCTGTTGTTCTGTATATAACTCCACCAGAACCACTAAAAATACACTATTTACACTATATAGGCTACAGTATATATAGGCTATATATACAGTGCTGCTTGAAAGTTTGTGAACCCCTTGCAGAATCTGTGAAAATAATTGTTACAAAATAAGAGGGATCATATAAAATGCATGTTTTTTTACGTAAAATATGTTTACATATATTCCACAAGAAAAAAAAAATATAGCTGAATTTATAAAAAATACTCCATTGAAAAGTTTATGAAGCCTTGATTCTTAATCCAGGTCCCGAAACTTCTTCAGTTTTCCAGCATCATTTGCATATGTGACCCTGGACCACAAAACCAGTCATATGGGTCAATTTTTTTAAATTGAGATTTATACATCATCTGAAAGTTGAGAAATCGAAACATTGAGAAAATCGCCTTTAAAGTTGTCCATTTATGTTCGCGATTGTGCTGCATTCACTCACAAAAATAAATGTTTTATATATTTACAGTAGGGAAATTTACAAAATATTTTCATGGAACATGATCTTTACTTAATAACCAAATGATTTTTAGCATAAAAGTAAAATCGATAATTTTGACCCATACAATGTATTGTTGGCTATTGCCACAGATATACCCGTGTGACTCGAGACTGGTTTTGTGATCCAGGAACACATATTTGAACTCTTTCCAGCAGTGACTGTATGATTTTTGAGATCCATCTTTTCACACTGAGGGACTCAAACAGAACTATTACGAAAGGTTAAAACATCCACTGATGCTCCAGAAGGAAACATGATGCATTAACGGCGGGGTGAACACTTTATGAATTTGAAGATCAAAGTAAATTGTACTTTGATCTTCAAAGAGAACAACTATCGCCAAACTAAAAAACAGCCGTGGATCATCCAGGTAACGACACACAGTATTGAGAATCAAGGGTTCATAAACTTTTCAACAGGGTATTTTTTATGTAAAAAAAAAAATAATAATAAACTTTGTCTTGTGGACTTATAGTCCACAAGTCACTGTATGAAGTGACCAAACCAAAAATTACCAAAACTTATTCAGAAACCAGATATATTTTTTTATATATTTTTACTAGTGGGTGCAGGACACTATAGTTCATTAATGTAAGTGAGGAGAACAAAATAAGTAAACTTTCTAATAAGAGGACTTTCTTCATTGTGTCCTTGTACTTTTCTCCAGTAATTTAGTTGGTTTCGTGTGTGTGTGTGTGTCAGTGGCAGTGAATCACGTGTCAGTGATGGTGAATGTGTCTCACGCCGTTCTTCACTGTATGGAGGCCTGGGGAACTGAGCCCTCCTTCACGTGGCTGTATGAGAAAGTGATGGTGACGGGGGACGTGGGCCGTGTTTCGGCAGATGGAGCATCTCTGTTCGTCTCCGGGACCCTCTGCGGACACTTCACCTGCATCGTGAGCAACAAACTGGGACACAGTTCGGCCACATACACCGCAGGTACGCCACTCCGCATCATAGGGAAATGCTATTATGTTACGAGCATGTACAGTCAAACCAAAAATTATATCATTTTTGATATTGTTTTACTAGTGTGTGCAGGACACTATAGTTCATTTATGTAAGTGAGAATTGCAAAATAAAGTAAACTGAGACATATTATACCCAAAAAGTCTTCATACAGTGACTACCAGTAACATTTATACAAATTTGGGACCGAATATTATTCAGACTCTTTGACCTGAGCATGTTTTGCTGAAGTGATTTTTCTTTAATTGCTAATGTGATGTTTTTACACCACAGACTGAACAAAATGAAGCATTGCTTGGTAATTGGTTGAGCTAAACTGGTATTACCTAATTGTGTAGTTAAATTTAACAGCTGACAGATATTCAACATTATTCATGTGTGAGACAGTCTAACAGAAGGACGGACAAAACCTGTGAAATATCAACTGATCTGATTGAGTTCTTGTCATGTGTTGCCATTTTCTAAACTATAGCGAATAAACTGATAATGTGAGAAATGTTGAAGGTTTCTGAGTAAATTTTGGTTTGACTGTATCATCTGTAAGGTTGACCGTCTGATGAGTGTGTGTGTGTGTGTGTGTTTCAGAGCCGTGTGAAAGCAAAAACAAGTGCAAGAGCGCTGTCGTTGTGTTTCTGCTGCTGTTGCTGGCGCTCGGAGTCACATCTGTGGCCTTTCTAATGTGGAGGTGCGTTTAAACAAGTCACTGTGTTGTTTTAGTTACTATTTAAGTTTTTATTAAACATCACGGTCACAGTAACACACTTACAACGACATCTGTGAAGCTTAAAAGCAGAAATATGAAGCCTGAGTTTGATAAAGCTTTGGTGAAACACTATTGTTAGAATCTAGGATCAGCGATCTCCCTTAAAAGTGCTCGGACAGACCGAACCGAAAGTCATAGAGACTTGAAACATTGAGGGCTGGTAGTACTCACACCGTCTACAACTCTACCAAGTCTCAGCCCAATCGGCCTGATGGTGGCGCTACAGCTGTCAAAAGTTTGTCTTAAGCGTCTTATATCACTGGTATCCTTGGCTCAAGACGAACAAAACACACCTCTTGGGTTTGATGATCACCCTGGCGATATATACAGGTATTTTGGATTTTTTGAAAAACCTACATTTCCGTACTAGTCCTAGGTTTCTCACCGGATTGGAACCAGACAAGATTCTCTGGCGTCTTATTGTCAGTAGGCCTAATTATTGAAAAAGTTGAAATTCGCAATTGGACGGAAAAATGTTTGAAGTGGGCATGGCCACTTTCACGAACACCGTTATCTCTCTTGAAGGAATGAGATCGTTTCACTGAACTCGGTACATCTTATGTACGGGCTCGGCCTGTGGTCGCGTGAAAAAGGATGTGGCGACTGGCCACTTGGCGGCGCTATAAAATAAAATAAAAAACATGAAAACGGCTATAGCTACGCAACGGTCAGTCTGATTGACTTGAAAACTGCCATGCGGTGTCTTTGTCCAAGGTGCTGCGATTGTCTGCGAGGACATTAGCGCATCTCAAAAAACATGGCCGCCGTCAGCCAATAAATTTAAGCGGCTGTCAGTAAAGGTTAATGGAGGCCCATCGGAACGAAATTCGCTGGGCCTGTCGGACGAAATTCGAAAGAAATTGGCCATCGGGGGCGCATTCGTGTTTTTCACGTGCGTAAAGGATTGCATATTACACAATTTTTCGCACACGGCCACGACACTGCATGGTAGAACTCCTCATTCTGAGCAACTTTGCCTCTAGGATCGCCGCCGTCAATCGAATCGTTCGTTAAATCTGCAGTCCGTAACTTTTTTGGGTTAAAAATTATCCCAAATAATTTGAGCAAGTACATAACTAGCCAGTGTTCAAAACTCTCTGCTTGCCTTAGCTCGATTCAGAACGGTAAGCTTGTAATAATGTTTTTAATTTCCGTGGGAAATTCGAGCATGTCTTTGCGTCATTACGTCACATCTGTCCACATGAAGAAGAGTCTCGGCTAGTAGGCTATGAGTGTGAGGATGCTGGAGGTGGAGATTTATAGCCTTTTCTCACAGCACTTGATATAATTAAACTTGCCAATTTGATGGCAGTTCAAACAACAATCACTAGTGACAACTGGAGATTCACCCGTTGTAAAACGCAAAAGGACTTCAGAGTGGCTAGAGAAATAAAGAGACTGCAACCGGCCCATGCGAAAACAAGGATAAATATCGGAAGGGCATTAAATGTAGTCACGCAATGCTGATGTTGTTGACATTAACAATTTGAGAACAAAGTATAATTTGCACGGTTTGATGTGATATGATAAGTGATCGTTAGATTTAATCGGCGTGATTTACTGCAATGCTTTTTCCCCTTAGTTGGTCAGAAAAAAAGTGGATGTTACTTGTTCAGACGACATTTTCCAGTGAAAATTCTTATGTTGTTCATACTTCCAAAAAGTAGAATCTGTGATTATGAATGCCAGGATCCACACCGGCGGCGACTGACAGCCGCACATTCTCCTCAAAACATTGGATTCATCCGCGCTGTGCCGTGCCGAGGCACAACCCACGTAAAGTTGATAATTCCGCGAATAACTGCAATTGCAGATTTCGAACAGAGATGGCGACAAAGAGGGAAAACTACAGACTGCAGCTTTAAATATTGGAGATTATTTAAAAAACCTACTTTTGCAAACTAGACCTAGGTTTCTTAACTCTACCTCGATAACTGTATTTGCTTAGTAAATTGCCTATTTTGGCCGTAAACGGTCTTTTCCATCAATGATCGAGGTGATTAAATGCTTGCTAAATAAAACATAACACCTTTTAACGCACGTTTAAGGCCTTAAAGCACTTGAACCTCATTATCAATTAGAGTTTCTTGACTTTTCTAGTCAGTTTTCTCACAAATGTCCCATTTTCTCCAATGCAGGAGATACCAGCATGGACTCAACCAAAGGGAGAGACTGAGAGAGCCAGAGTCGTATGAAGAGGATCTGTGAGACTCGTACAAACACTGACCAAAGCTGATGGACTGACAGTCACTTGAAGCTTTCAGAAAACCTTCTTATACTTTATTGATGCATGCTATTAGATATTTATTGACAAACATGTTTATATAACCAATTTAGACTAGCATCACCAGGAGGTTTCGTTAATAAGCTCTTTTCTGAAATACTTTATATATATTCTTGAAATATTATACTTGAAATACGAATATATATCATTTAAATCAAATTGATTTTTATACACTTTATATTTTTAAGCCTAAATGCATAGCTAAACATCCACACTTTTTATACAAAGTCCATCTTAATATGAAATAGTGTATAATATGGTAAATGTGATAAATAGTTATCATAATGAAAGACATCCTGGTAAAATAATAAACAAACACATTTTGGGTTAGAATTGTTTTTATATTTTTGGATGTTTTTTGTTTGTTTTTTTTTAAGTCATTTGAATGAAAAATGTTAACTATATACATGATTTAATTGGTAAGTAGCCACGTAAAAAACTGTTAACACAGATTTCTTCTGTTTTCAGTTCTCAATTTTGTCTCGTAAGTTTATTTCTGAGCTGGATATCAGATATTTCAGATGTGATTGGTCACATTTTCTCAATCAGACAATCTTAAACCGTCAGTTTTAACCACAATAATCTGCATTTTGGACTATAATTTATAAGTCAAAAGTGGACACTGAAGACTAGATGACTTTAACCTTGATATTTCATTACAGATGACAAGTGGGTGAGTTCTTCTGGACAGTAATCAGTATAATCTACATCAGCATGACATTTGCATAATGAGCTCTTTTGTATTCCATAATTATAAAAGTTTACCAATGGGAAAGATGTGTAAAGAATGGTGATTTAAGTATCATCGTTTTCTCTCATTCCTGCACTTAAAGGAATAGTTCACCCAAAAATGATCCCATAATGTACTCACCCTCAAGCCATCCTAGGTGTATATGAAGGTCAAGGTGTCTTTATTAGTACCCAAGGGTAAGACAGGAGATTCGGCGATCCATACTTAAGACAATCAAAACAAACAATAAACAGAGAACAATATCCAAAGCATAAACAACTTATAAGAAAAGATCATGACAATGTGCCTCTACACACCACCCCCAAATTACCAAACCAAGATACAAGGGAGAATGATAAGACCGATTCAATAAAAGTTTCATTTTAGAGTCTATGACTGTCCCAAGATGTTTGTAGTTTTCTACACAATCCACCGCCTGGTCTTTCATGATCATAGTGAAGCACAATTTCTGAAATCTATAATCATGTCTTTTGTTTTAGTTATGTTTAACTCCAAATACGATGACCGGACTCATTGTAACCGTGTCTTCAGCAAATTTCACTATCGTCTTATTTGCATACCTGCTTTGGCACATGTTAGTGTATAAAATATGAAATAAGGCTGAGAGAACACAGCCCTGAGGTGAGCCGATGGATGTACTTAGTAAATCTGATAAAATGCCATTTACTTTCACCCTCTGGGATCTGTTTGTCAAAAAATCCAATATACAACCCACCAAATTTTTTGCTCAGCTCAAAATGCTCTATTAATCTCGAGGCTAAAATGTGAGGTTGGATATGACTTTCTTCTTTCAGCCGAACACAATCAGAGTTATTATTAAAAAATATCCTGGCTCTTCCCAGCTTTATGATGGGAGAGAATGGTTTTGATTTTGAAGCCCAAAAAACCTGCATCCATCCATCATTAAAGTGATCCATACGACTCCAGGTGTTAATAAAGGCCGTCTGAAGTGAAGCGATGCGTTTTTGTAAGAAAAATATCCATATTTATAACTTAATTAACTATAATCACTGGCTTCCTGTAACGGCTGTATGTGAGTCAAGTTCCGGCGGAAGAGTGACATCTGACCCGACACATGACCAGTGACCTCTGACCCAACACATGACGAGTGAGCTCTGACCCGACGCATGACCAGTGACCTCTGACCCGACGCATGACCAGTGACCTCTGACCCAACACATGACGAGTGAGCTCTGACCCGACGCATGACCAGTGACCTCTGACCCCACGCATGACCAGTGACCTCTGACCCCACGCATGACCAGTGAGCTCTGACCCGACGCATGACCAGTGAGCTCTGACCCCACGCATGACCAGTGACCTCTGACCCCACGCATGACCAGTGACCTCTGACCCCACGCATGACCAGTGACCTGTGACCCCACGCATGACCAGTGACCCGACACATGACCAGTGACCTCTGACCCAACGCATGACCTGTGACCCAACGCATGACGAGTGACCTCTGACCCCACGCATGACCAGTGACCTCTGACCCGATGCATGACCTGTGACCCGACGCATGACCCGTGACCTCTGACCCGACGCATGACCCGTGACCCGACACATGACCAGTGACCTCTGACCTGAAGCATGACCAGTGACCTCTGACCCGACGTAGGATGTACGGTCGTTGCTGGAAGCCAGTGATTATAGTTTCTAAAGTTTAAAATATGGATATTGTTCATACAAAAACCCTTCAAAATCCCTATTGCACTATTCAATGTCATTATAAAGCTGGGAAGAGCCAGGATATGTTTGTAATAAAACTTAAGATTGTGTTCGGCTGAAAGTAGAAAGTCTACACATATGTAGACCTATGATGACTTGAGGGCGAGTAAATCATGGGATCATTTTCAATTTTTGGGTGAATAATTCCTTTAATTTCCGCTTGTATTACATCTCTTGTTCTGGTTTCCGTATCGTTAGTCTAAGTTTGCTTCTGTTAATGTTGTATGGAAAGCTGTACTAGCATATTCACAGGTCTTTTCTACCGCTCAATAGCTTATTGCTAACATGAAGAGCGCAACATGTCAGACCGTCTCGGAGGAGCGTCAATCCAGCCGTGAGATTCTTCCAGAGAGACGAATTAGCATTTAGCATATTAGCACTACAGAATCTGAAACAGAAATCACTGTTTTGGCGTCGACACACTGACCCTGTCAGACGAGGAGCTGTGATGAGATCCGGGTGGAGCTTCGACTGTCACAGAATTGCGATTCATCCCACATAACTGACCTTAACCCACACATGATGGACTGAACGAACACTTTATCCATCACTGCGACAGGACTTTAATATCGGCTGTTTAAGGTCAGACTATTTCTCAGTCTCGTAAGTGATTTATACAGCTTTCATTTCATATTTCACAATAGTTTTATTTTGTACTGTTATCATGTGTGTTGTTCTTGATAACTAAAACTAATTAAAAAATCCCTTTCGGTAATTGAAATAAAGATGAGATAAAATATAAATAATAGGAAAAAAAATTAGAAATGTTTCCAGGCAACTAACTCAAAATAAAGTTGAAGTGCTAATAGTACTAAAATTAAAGCATATACTTTAATTTTATATATATGTGTATATATACACATATACATATATACACACACACTATTTAAATGATAAAAAAAAAACATGAAACGCAAAAAATTCTCTGTATTTCACAAAGCAATGCACTTGACCTGACCTATTTTTATTTTAATGCATCATTATAGATTCATTATTCGATGCGATTGCCAGAAGATAAAATGTGGTAAAACCAAATTGGATAGAATATGAAAAAATAAGTTAAATAACTTGAAACGCTCACTGAATTAAACATGCACAAAGTGAGATCATGTGATAATGTTGCATGCTACTTTTTTTTTTTTTTTTTTTACATTTGTTGCATAATCTGCAGTTTTACACACACAAAATGTAGAATTTAATGCAATATGCAACCCATTCTGAACAGACAGCCAAGAGTTAAGACATTTTACACTCAATTAGATAAAAAACAAATGCAAAACAGCCATTTTTAAGTCTAAGCTGAGTGGCCATCATGGTCGTCTTAATGCTCAAGTGTTTAATTTGGTCCATTCTGTTGATGTAGGACAGGTGAAGCTCATAAGGTTTGGATGTAATGTCTGTTGATTTAGGATTATAACACAAAATCAATGTGGTGATTTAATCTCCAATGCACGGATGAAATGGACGAAGCCAATGCGTTTCAAAAGCAAAGCTTTTTATTGCAAGTATTAGTGAAAGATACACTCCAAACTGAAGCAAAGCAACACTAAAAGGCCATTGATCTACAAAGAGAGTATTATTAAACAAAGAAAGACATTTCAAAGTAAAAGAAAGATCCCTTGGTACATTAGAGAGACTCTCTGCAAACACGGAGAGAGAGAGAGAGGAGAGAGACGGAGACACCGAGATCCCGGAGACACACGGGGAATTACACGCCACATCCCGACTCGCACGGAGAGGAACGGCTGAACTTTGGCTCTTTCGTAAGCAATGGAAATCGCCGACCTCGAGTACCAAGAGACACGGGACGTGAAATGACAGAGACGGAGGATGGACAGACTCGAGGATGGTTCACAGTCTTTTTTCTTTTTGGAATGCTGGAGCTTTGCGTTGCAGTAAACCGTTTTGTAAACATTTTTTTTTTTTTAGGGAAATCGACATTCAATCGATTTCAGAGCAACTTCGTCCCGGATCTCGGTGTCTCCGTCCTCCTGGAAAATGACAACAACATGACTGTTTTGAAACAGACTCAAGAGTCTCGAAGCGATGCTTGCAACGAGATCACGGTTTCGTCGCCGCAGTTAGTGGTTTAAAAGAGAACCGAGATGCCACATAGGGAGTTAGTATGCTTCTCTACGCACAACTAAGGCGTTCGACAGATGTCTCAAGTCGAATGGGAAAAACAAAAGAGTACAGTTAAGGCTGACTCATATATATATATATATATATATATATATATATATATATATATATATATATATATATTTATATATATCTGAGTGGAATGGGACCCCCTCTCTGGCACGAAGACAATTGAACTCAAGCAAATGATGAAGGACAAACAGCATTATCTGCTTCTCGACTCCACTTAAAGCACCGGACGCATCAAACATCCTTCCAGGGAAACGTGTATGGCTAAGAGTTTAGCAGCTCTGGATGAAAACAATCAGCTTTTTATCTTTTTGGAATAACAAAGTCAGTGTGGTTCTCCGTCCCATAAAGAGATGAGATGCAACGAGTGGGATGCGACGAGCCTCTTCGCCGGAGAGCTGAAGAATGAGGTGGACCATCTAAGTCAAAGGGCAAGGAGGAAGTGATGTCTTCGAACACTTCGGGCTTGTGCCGGCCCCGCCCACTCTGTGGTTGTGCTTGTGAGAGGATGTCAAGGGGCGTCCGACCCCTGACCCCCAACTCGACCCCCGTGACTCTGGCCGACAATGCGGAGACTCCAGCCGCGAAAAGCACTCCCTCAATAAATACACCGTTAAATATTTCCCATATATATTTCCAATATATTAAAAAAAAAAAAAAAAAAAACATTTAAATAGGACAACAGAATAAAAGTTGGCTCAATAAAAAGAAAAAGATACGTGTTATGATTTAAAAACAACTCATTTTCTGACAATTAGACAATTCTTGCTCTAAAATTGTTACGGATATTGTTGTCAGGCATTAGTCAAGCAATATACTGTAATCAAAGTAATATCTGGCTGAATCTCAAAACAAACATAACCACCCCAAAATCAAAAACAAAAAAAAATTATATATATATTTTGCACAGGGAAAATGAAGCCTACTTTAATTTATCTTGCATTATTTTCACGACAATTAAGAACATTTTCCCCAAAGTTTTGAGCTGTTTTGTAATTCCCATCATTCTCAATGGCGATGGAATGATATTTGCTGCATTACATTAAATCAGCATAAATGCAACAAATCCTACCATGATGCATGAATGCATTATAATATTATTATTAAAATGTTTGCATGAGTATTTAAGAGCGGGGGGGAATGCATTTAATCGTCACAAAAATAATCACAATGCCAAAAATAGGCTTCATTTTCTTTATGCAAAGAAATAAATGCTTATTTTTGTTTTGTGATGAGATAGAAATCACATTTTGCATGACAAAAATGAAGCATATTATAGCAACCAATACAATGGTTACATTATTTGTTTTATTTTCGTAACAATTAAGCACATTTCTCCCAAAAGTTTTGAGCTGTTTTGTAATTCCCATCAATCTCAATAGTGATATTTGCTGTATTGCATTAAATCAGCATAAAATGAAAAGCAATGCAGCTAATATTAGTGTGTGTACAAATGCATCACAATTTATCCAGAATTTGGGGACGGAGAATTTGTTTAGTTGTCACAACGCAAAAAAATAAATAAAATAGGCTTAATTTTTGTCATGCAAAATATAGTTTCTTAGTTTCGCCATGAAATGTGAGCAGGACATGTTCTTTCGTGAGATTCACCCATTCACTATAACATTTGCAGCATACCAAGGTAAGTGAGGTGCAGTGTTTTGAGATCTACATCGAGGTATATCCTCCTGGGCCAACGGGCACCCATGTGACAAAATACAGGCCATGGGGGGGGGTCAATCTCATGTTTAAAACATAAACTGTAGGTATTTACTGTAGGTTTATATGGGCCATTGCACATTGAGAGGGATCGATCAGCCACGGCATTAAAAAAACAAAAACAAAATGTCATTTTATAGTCCAAAAAGACGTCACCGGAGCCTTGTGTAAACCTCAATTAATCTCGCTCAGCAAAGATTGCAAGAGCTAGAGACTTTTGCTGGAGGACATGAAAAAAGGGGCTTATGGGGGTAAAAGGAGAGCAAAGCACCGTGACTTTGTTTCCTTGTTTAGGTGGCAGTCTTTAAAGTGCTGTGCTAGGCTTTTCTGTCCAGGGTCAGGCCGTGTCATATGAGTGTCCGCTCTGCCCAATATCTAAAGATAGCACATTCACCTATAAGAACGCTTCCATTGCATTGGTCCGGACTCCTAATACAGTATGATACAGAACTCAACCGTTCGCTCGTATACTTGGCATATATCATCGTCAATAGAATATCTGAATATACAAAGAGCCTCCCGATCGAGATAAAAATGTGTTCGTGTGTGTTTGCATGTGTGCAACACCTTCTTCAAGGTAAGAATAAGACTAATATGCTCTTTGATTTCTCACTTTAGTCTCAGATTATTCAGCACCATCATGAGGAAAGGCACTTTCTATGAACTCTGAACTCGTGTTACGTTTTAGACCCTAAAAGAAGACCCTCCCAAAAAAGCTCGAAATCAAAAGACGAGACGAGAGGAGAGGAGAAAAGGGGGCCGTTTGACTTCGCTTCTAGGTTTATGGGTAACGGACGCAACAAACTCGCGCACTGGAACTCTGCTACGCCTTCCCTGCAACATCATCTGCTACCACAGTTACTCCCTCCACTGCCGACACAAGACAAACACACTGTACAATCTTCGGTTCAAAAAAACGTGTTGTCGCTTTAAAGACTCGTTCAGCTAGAAATGAAAAAGTTAAATGATCATGTCGTTCAAGAATTCACTTCTTTCGTGAGAAGCAATTGTGCAGAACGCTTCAGTCTTGAGCTGTTGCAACAAAAGGACTGATTTTTACAAGCAAGCCCCTATAGCGAATGTAAAAATAGTCCCGTTCGCTTTTGTTGCATGGAGAACAGCAGCTCACACACTCATTCAACACCACGTCCAGCGACAGAAGAGTCATGCGACGTGTGGGCGAGTAAATCATGAGAGTCACTTATAACCGAACTATCCTTTTAAAGAGACACTTCTTGCCAAAATAAAAGGCAAGGGTTAGTAAAATACATATATATATATATATATTTGAAGTTTAAACTACACAAAAATAAAATTGCATGACACCTCATCAAGATTGCTAGCTGTTTGGCATCCGCACACTGACGGCTTTACTTCCAAGGCTCTGAAGCACCAATAGTGGTTTCATTCGGGAAGGCGAAATAAAAGAGGGCGCAATTTCATTAGCTGCTATTTTGATGCTTGCAGCTTCACTTAAACCACTTTTGACAGGCAGAAAACATGATGTACCTTTTCCTCTAACAGGTCCGACCTCTAATGCACACTTTAAAAAAAAAAAAAAAAATGAAACAGCAGAAAACCCTCAAACTGTGTTAGTTCATTCTTACCAGGCAATTATTTATCATTCATACATTAGAGTCTAAAAAGCAAACATCTGATTGCATAAATAGTTCTGGATTTTAAAAGGGCTGAAATTGTTATTGAAAAATCATAATTATGCATTGAAATGTTCCACTTTTTAGCGCTTCGTGCAACTGACCGTAATCGTAATCTGACTGGACACAGTGCTGTACCGCTCTACGCAATAAAATCAAATGCAAATCTAACAAACAAACAACAACGAACACACAGGACGACCAAAATGTCTGTCCTGATGAGAAATGTCTCCTCGGAGTGAGAGAAATATATGCAACCAGCACCATTTATGCATCCCATGTTCCCATCTCACACATTAAGTCTCTGCCAATTTCTGATGCCGCCATGGGCCGCACCTTAATAGCACCATGCATTACGCATTGTTTAGTGCAGATTATCACCTTTAAACAGCTGGACATGCTTCAGATGGCGCACAGAGAGACGGTAAGGCACCCAACGCTCACTGCACCGAGATGCACTCTTCAAGTAAAACACTATACTGACCCCTAGTGGCCCTCCAGTGAACGAGCACACGTCAGGTGCTGCGAGAGCTTCCCCTTGAACACGCGGCCCAGAGCTGCCAGTCAGTCCCTCGTGCTTGGGCGAAACCGAAGCATGAACCCGCCAGTCCGGCTTTAACAAGTACAATAGCAGCGAAATCCTTTGAACAGGCAGGGCAGTGAAAATCAAGACGTTGAAACCGCTCTGGCTCGCATTTTAAGAGATTATGTTAAGGCCGTACAGTCGCGTGCGTTCGCAACTGTGCCCTTGGTTGGACTAGATGAGGTGCGTTTGTTAATTCTGACAACATCTATCCGATTCTGTTCGACATTCCCAACATCAAGCGTTTCTAGCAGGCACTTGTTAACACACTGTGGTCAATCATCGCCTCCGCTTTCAGAAAATTGAACTATAAAAGTGCCAAACATGCACATCTCCACCTTAAAAAACCAAGCGCAATGCTCATCACATGCTGCCCTTTTTCACCTCTACGGAGTCTTTGCACAGGAGGTATTCTCATCCCGCAAATTAATTATTGCACTAAACTATGATCTGTCACATAACACGGACTATGCATTTTAAATTGAGACAAAGTGCAGAAGGGAAGTGAACAAGACAAATCTGCGAGGAGCTGCGATTGATCGAGACAAATAAATATTGGAGGGAATTTAGAATTAAAAAAAAAAAAGAAAAAAAGCATATCAAAACATGATCACTTTGCATTGTAGTACATGAAAGCTCACAGGCCAGGTAGATATTACTGAGCGTAAAATGGGAACATTTGCTTTAAAATCAACGGTCAGTTTTCTGCCCCCCTCGGCGGGGTACGTCAAAGGACTTTACGCTCGGCAATGGCACTTTTCTAACAATAAAAGCTTCTTTTTCTGTTTTAAAACGCTAACGCACGATTGGTTCTTCACGACTGACACTTTAACACGTAGTTAAGTCACCATTGGCTACAAAAATAATTGAGAGCGGGAGAAAAGTACATTGAGAAAAATTGCTAGTAAGAGCGTGTGACGCCTCTATCCCCAAAACTTTCTTTCTTCCCAACTCAGTCTTTCCATCAGCTTCCTTTCTAATCTCATTTTTGGGGGGGAAGGGGGAGGACAATAGGGGGAAAAGTGCTGTTAGAAAACGTTGAGGTACAAGGCGTGACGGGCAGGGAAAGTAATTAAACGGTACGTCTACAGACAGGAAGAGGAGCGGGGATATAAACGGGCTTCCCTTTTGGTTGTTCTCGAGGGTTTGGAGGGGATATGACAGAACGGCCTCAGTTGGCTGGTTTAATATTGCATAATAGTGCAGAGGTCCACGTGTGGAATTAAAGCAGGCTTTCCTCATCCTGCTGCACAGTGTCGGGGTGAGCCGTGCTTCCATCGCCACAGAGATCGACCCTTCGGGACGCACAGGCTTTTGGGAGGTGTGACTGCGTGTGTATGTGGTTGTCGGGTTCGTGTGCATGACTAGTCAAACGTGGGCTTGGTGTGAGCTGGCTTAGGCAAAGTACATGGTCCTCAGGGTGTCGTGGTGAATCTGCACAGCTTTGGCCAGCGCTTGGGGATCCCGGCCGTTGCTCTGCCCGGAGACGTGGCTTCCCTCGGCACTGAAAAACAAAAGAGGGAGACTGTGTTACAGAAGGCAGTTCGCAGAACACAACACACAGTGAACAAAATGACACATTTTTTTGCAATCCTGCATTGTTTGCAAGGGGTTTCTGCAGGTTTTAAGAAGGTAAATATGACACTTTAAGGGAAACACAACATGTCTCTAGATGTAAACGTCTAAGGAGAAACATAATGAGTTGTATTAGCAACACTTTAGTTTAAAAATTCAAAATGAGATACAAAATGACGTTTCTTTTCCTGTAAAATCAATCAAAATGATTTCTACATTTGCATCTCAAGTAAATGTATGGATATTTCATACATTTGCATTGGGTAAAAGGACAAAAAAATACATGCAACATTTAATGCCATGACTTTTTTTAAGGCCTTAATTTGAGTAACGGCGAATTAAGATGTTTTTAAGACCCGCAGAAACACTGTTGCAATTTAGGGTGAAAACAAAAGTAAAATGTATTACAATCAAAAATGGCTTTTTAATTTCACTAGACAAAAATGCAACAAAAAAAAGGCCACAAACTCTAATAATTAAAAAACACACACTAAATGTGAGATAAAAGTCACTGCTTTACTGAAAGACAGCAAATGTCTCTCAATGCCCGACTACAATGCTAATTACAGGGTCCATTTTAATTTTAAAAAATCACATTATTACATGTACACTAAAGTGCTACATTTAATTACATGTAATACTACATTTGATTTAATTACATGGCAACAGTTAATTTTACTCAAATAAATGTTATGCAACCGTAAGAGAAAATCTCTAACTGCTCTTTACTGAATATATTTAATTCATACAGAGAAGACTATGCAGCGTTTTATTTTACATTTAATTATTCGGTTTCTGTAGTGTTTCCTACTTGGATAGCACAAAAATAAAAAAGCTTTCTGCATTTTCTTGTTTTGTTGCCAACTGTACATAAATACGGTAAATGTGGTCTCCTATTTTATATATATATATATATATATATATATATATATATATATATATATATATATAAACATCACTAAATGTTTGGAAATTACAGCCATAAAATCAGTTATTTTGATTGCAAAATATAAAACAAATCCTGGTGGGACTGGAGCAATATACTGAAAATTCACAATACATAATGTTTCTGCTATATCCCCAGTAATAGTGCACTGCTGAAACACACACACCTGTCGTGTTCTTTGTCCACCAAGTGGTAGCGGGCACGGAAGGCCACCAGGTGGGCGTAGTAGGCTGGCGCAGGGATGGAGACGGAGCGGGTACAGCGCACGTACGTGTGGCACAACTGGTAAGTGAGCAGCTGGAACTCATCAGCAGTGAAGCAGTTGTCGTCCCACAGGACATGGTAGTGGGAGGGTCGGCTAGTGCCCTGAGACGAGAGGAAGAAGAGTCAAACTCGTGCCGAATGCCTTCAAAAACATCTTATACAATCCCGTAGTTTGATGATGTCTTTAAAGGTGCCATGTGTAAAAATTGAGGTAAAAATATCCAAAAAATGAGCTACACGCATCAAAAGAATGAGAAGAAATAAGGGCGATGATGTCATTAAAAAAATGACAAGTTATAGTGCTGCAGAGATATCAACCTGAATTAGCATTAGCACTAATAGCCACGGCAGGTGTCGTAATACCAGTTTTGGCCATGGGAGGCGGTATGCGGGCAACATAACCACCAGTCAAACATGCAATACACGAATAACTCGCACGGCTTGTGGGCGTACTTGAACCTGATGTCAATCGTGTGGAAAGTAGCCTACTGCCCACTACTACATTCAAATAAAATCTGATAAAAAAAGGAACAGAACCAGAGTAAACATTGGCACTGCTTTCCATCGCTGGAGACAACTAATGGACATGAAAGAAATGAGGTTCGACTCCAAACTTGCAACATTTCTTTTGGATTGGTAAGTAAGATGCTGTTAGTATTTCGTTAGAAGTTTGTTTTATATGTTTGTGTAGTTTTTTCGGGAAGTTATAACATAGAAATGTATCGAAGACTGTTCGATAAACGTATATATAACGTACATAAATATAGTATTGTAATAGTACACATATATAGCACAATCTCTATAGCTCTTTTTTTCTTGCCAACTACGTGACCTATATTATGTTTATTAAATGGCTTTCCTGAGGTAAATCTGAAAACTTTATTGTTTGAATTGCGTAATAAAATTGACAGAATCTGAGAGCTGAGATTTTTTTATATCATAACTAACCTGCTCTGTCTAGTCTGTCGGTATCCATGTCCTCTTTGCTTTGCGATTTTTCTGTGCGTGAGAAAATTGATGTGTGGCATGAGAGCATGTGAAAAGTGTCAATTGCGTGTGTCTCACGGTTAATGCGTGAGAGTTGGAATGTAATTCAAACTAACAATAAAAATGTAATATGAACAAAACGAATATGAACATATTCACTGGTAAAGGTGAAGGGGAGTAGCTTGAAGATGTCATATTCATACTCTAGAGTAGACCAACTCACTTTCTGGAGGTATATTGCCCCCATCTGGTATGGAATGTGGAGTATGAATTTATTTTTTTTGACACAAGGCACCTTTAAAACATCCTAGTGCAACAGCCCTGACAATTTAGAGTGACTTTTTGTGATAATTGTGTGACATTCAGCCTTTTTATATACAGACTGGATGCGTGTTCTGGATTACATAACATTTCTTTGACCTGATAAATCCAAAATCTGCGTGCAAAATCATTTGTCAAGTAAACAAGGAGCCATTTAATACGCAACACTAGACCAGAGGGCAGCTTAAAGACAGGAGGAGGCGGCATTTCAGGCTGTGAGAATGTGTGTGTCTGTACCTGTATTCCAGCATGACTGCAGAGGTAAAAGTCAAACTCGTAGGGGTGCGTGATATCCGTGTCTACTGTCGTACCAGCAGGAATGTTTCCGCTGCGACCCACCTGTGCGGGAAATACACAGAGTCATTAAAAAACACAACATGTGCAGCCTTCAGGTTTGTCTCATAATCGCCCCTGAAGACAATTCACCAGATGGTATTCATTCCAGAGCTCTTAATAAACTCACAGGTTTTCTGTTGACTTGAATATAGTTATTAACTCATACTCGACAGATAAATCAACTTACCGATAAAAGCATTGTTTTAATAGTGTATCAAAATAAACATATTTTGAGATGCTCTGTTCTTGGTCTACTTGTGTTAAAGCAAGCATCCTTGTTATTGTTATTGTAGACTAAAACTAAAATTTGTTAATTAAAATAAAGCTGAAAAAATATTACATAAAAAAATAGTTGCCAATGCTACATTTTTTATTTGAATTTTAAGTTAAAGTACTTTTTTTTTTTAAGTTTAAGAACTAAAAAAAAAATAAAAAAATTAACTTTTAGCTAAATAAAAAAACAATGGTTATTATATTTAACTAAATCTAAAACATTAAAACATTTCTGTTACTTAAAAAATATTAAAATACTTCAGTTGATAAGGCAATATTTCTCATTTTTATTTTATAGTTTAACTTGTACTAAAATAACAAACAAAAATTTACAAAAACTATATAGACATGATGTATGACAAAAACACAACAAAATTTGTAAAATAGACTTTAAATGAAATTAAAATTTATTAAAAAAAAACTAAATCTCTTAATACTAAAATAACAACAAAAAATGACAAAAGCACATTAAAAACAAAAATGAAAACTGAAAACAAAATAAAAGCTAATTCAAACTATTAATAAATAGTATAATAACACACATAGTATATACACAATAACAATTTACACATTATTATTATTTTTATATTGTAGTGTTATCTCTAATTATAACAAATTAAGACTGAAATATAGGCTATTACTGTTGGAAATGTATATATAAAAAGGTTTTACACTACATTACAATAATATTTATATCCTAAATTCTTAAAGAGTTCAAACCCTCAAGCTTTTAAAATTTATTTACATATAATACTAAAATAACACTGGTAAAGTCCTGTGTGTTGGCCACAGTCGCTGTCCCATGCTGCAATTCACCATGTGTGTTCAGTGCAAGAACAACCTGCCGTTTAATGAAGTGGACAGCCAGAGATTGCTCAAAGTCTCACCCTCTCGTTGCGATCGGCACAGAAGAGGCGCGTGTGGTGCCGTTTCTGCACCACTATATACGTGATGCCGGGCTGGTACTCCTTCTCCAGACTGATACAGGCCTCTCGGATGGCCAGCAGCTCGTAGTACAACACCTGCGAGCAGAAAAAACACATTTTCAAACGAACATGAAACTTGTAATAGACCAATATGTCAGCAAGACAAATGAATCCACACCTGTCTAAACTGGCCCTCGGATACGCCGTCCCTGTAGAAGATGATTCTGGTGGGTTTGTAGCGAGTGGACTTGTAGAACTGAATGAGTAGCTCTCGCACCATAGAGGCCAAGTCCTGAATCACCTCCTGTCTGGGTCTCTGGACACGCACTGTGGCACAATACCTGCTGGGATGAGCGTCCATACTGCCCACAACCTACAGCAAAGTACATTTTATAGTGATGATGCAGCTCAATTTTATAGTATATTTAATATATGTGTTACATCATCCAGCCTTAAGCTATACTGACTGCTGCAATGGATGGTTTCTTCCCATCTCCTGCTGGTGGATGTGTGACATCCGCCCCCAGAAAGATGACTGGCTGCTGGAACACCGAAGGCCTGAGAAACAGCACACATAAATGTTAACGAGTCCACCATATTGAACACCATCAGAAACCGGCCATAAGCATGAATACTGCATTTGATAGTGTCTATAAATCAGCTGTCGGCCCTAGGCTGAGGAATAGCCTCCCCTTATCCTTGAGATCCCTGTCCTCTTTACATGAGTTTAAATTTAAGCTAAAGTTTTATCTTTTTGACCGGGCATTTCACTAAATCTCAATTATGGTTTTATTACATTGTGTGTTAATGGTTTATTTTGCTCCTTTTTTCATGTTTCCTGGACTTTTACCTTGTAAAGCACAGTGGTCAACTTCTGTTGTGTTTATTTGTGCTATATAAATAAAATGAAATGTAATATAGTTAATAAATTGTGGTTTCTTGATTTGATTTGATTTGATGACAAGCAAATAGTTCATTAAATGGAATGTAAAAGTAAACCAGTATTCCACCAAAATAAAAGCTAGAGGATTTTAAATGTTAAAATCTAGAGGGTTTGAACATTTGGAAGGTAAGAATTTAAGATAAATTTTAGTATAGTAACTTTTAGTGTGTGTATATATTATATAAATATATATAAATTCCAACAGTAATAGCCTTTATTTCTGTTTTCATTTTTTTTTATAATTAGAGATAAAACTACTATATAATAATATTAATAATAATAATAATAAGAGTTATAATAGTAATACATGTATTATTATTATTACTATTATTGTTGTTATATGTAAAAAAAAATCTGACAAAATATTTGCAACAGTACCGTATTTTCCGCACTATAAGGCGCACTTAAAAGCCTTTAATTTTTTCAAAAAACGACAGTGCGCCTTATAATCCGGAGCGCCTTATATATGGATAAAACAACCGCTGACTTAAACCTTGTTTATACTTTCGCCTGGCACCGGAGCGCGAGCCTCCGCTGACTGCGCGCGCAACTCCCCATACAGACGAGGCATTTATACTTGACGCAACTGTTTTGTTTTAGACTGAACACCAGACCATACAACTGATTTAGACGCGCAAACTGGGTGCCGGTGTGATGAGATATACTACTAATATCCGTCTGCTCGGGCAGATAATGCTCAAAGTCATGCATCTTCGGATGCGGAGGCGCGCGCTGTTACAATGACGTCATTTTTGCCGCGCGCGCGCCTCCGCGTCCGGAGATGCATGACTTTGAGCCGAATCTGCCCGACCAGACGGATATTAGTTTTTTATTACCTACGCGCTCATGCGGACGCGTCGAGTATAAACAAGGTTTTACAGCTCAGCCACTTGTTTTTTCATATTTTTTTGCAAGTGGTAGATCTTGGTTTACATTTAGACTTTGGATGTGATCTTAGGCTTGAAAAGGTTGGTGACCACTGCATAACGCAAACCCAGTCAAACGTTTGACTGCAGTATCTTCTATTCTATGCGCCTTATAATCCGGTGCGCCATATATATGAAAAAAGTTATAAAATAGGCCATTCATTGAAGGTGCGCCTTATCCGGTGCGCCTTATAGTGCGGAAAATACGGTAATAGCCTATATTTCTGTCTTCATTTCATACAATTACATATAAAACTACTATATAATAATAATAAAAATGTATTGATGTTGTTATTATATGTTATGAAATATCTAACAAAATAGTTGCACTTTTTTTTGCCAATATACAGAAAAAAAACCTTTCAAAATAAAACACTTGATAAAAAAAAAAAAAAAAGAATGTATCTGTTCACTTGCATGTCATGTGACCATTAACCATTAACTTTGATTTTATGTCAAAGGCTGACAAAAACATTTAGGAATAATTAGCAGCCTGTTTAAAAACAGCCAATGAGCAGAGCCGATTATGTTCTGTTAATCAAAATAAGGCCGGGGAAGATGTTTACACACCGTTGATGCGGGACCAGGATGTTGTTGATGCCGCCGAGTTTGACGTTGATTTTGAGGCAGAGGTTGGAGAGCGTCTGAGGCGAGGTCTTCACCACGTTCTTCACCTGCACACACTGAGTGGCCATTCCTAGAAGAGTGTCTCCAACACGCTTCACTTCCGCTGCACAGATCAAGCGTGAGTTGGTTAGTCTGAAGGCATTTGGCGGGAGGTTCGGCTCTGAGTGTGACGCTCTTACCGTAGACGGGTGTTTTTCCCGGCAGGATGACGATGATGAGCTGCAGTCCAGAGTAGGTGTTCTTCAGGTGCCTGAACATGGGCTCCACGCTGTCGGCTCCCTGTGCGTACTTACAGAAACACGGCTGACCCTGGATGGGCATCCCAGCATCCTTTGAGATCTTACGCAGCTGGTCGGTGAAACCCCTGTGGGGACAAACATAATTCAGACACTTCGAAGTATGGAAAGTACATACTGCACGATTAAAAGAAATAAAACCGAAAATGCATATGGCTTAGCGTGATTATCAAATATAATTCTAATGCATGTGCTGCACGTTACAGAGCGCGACACTGTGTTCTTGTGTTCTGCAGTTATCAAAATAAAAGTTGTAAGGTAAAATTTAATTATTATTGTTATTTTTCTGAAATACTTGATTTTCTTATTTTACAGTGAAATATTACAATTGTAATATTTTTTATTTTGCTTTTATTTAGAAATGCTAATAATTTTATTTAATAATGATAATTGTATTATTATTATTATTACTACTACTTTTGATCTATATTGATGTATAATCACAGAATTTGGGCAAAATGTGCAGCCCCAAAAACAAACAGCAAGCCTGAAATCTGTTTTTAAATCACATTTTAAATTGCAATTTTTATCAGATAAATCGCAATTAGCAATTACAATAGCAATTTTACATATTTTGATTTTATTTAAGATTTTTTTACATTTGCATTTATAAATAATAATAAGAATAATAGATAATTATAATGAGAAGTATTATTATAATTATTAATAATAATAATAACAATAATTATTGCAGTATTATTAAAATTATTAACAATAATTTTAATTTTTACTGTATAGCTATGAATATAGCCATGTTGATATATAATCACAATGTATTGGCCATATTGTGCAGTCCTAGCACAGCACACCTGGAATTTTTTTTTTTTATCGTATTGCAATCACAATTTTTATCAGAAAAATCTAAATTGTTTCGCACAGCCTTACTGTTGATGAAAAGGAATGAACTTTTCAGCAAGTCAGTATGGCGTGGGGTCTTACTTGAGAATCTCTTCTCTGCACTGTCTCTGCGTGGCGAAGCAGGCGATGGCCCACATCTTGATCTCCACCCCGGTATGAAACTGTTTCCCTCTCATGTCCCAAACTCCATGACTGGGTGTGGCCACAGTGCGATTCTGCAACGACAGCTCAAGGTTGATCTGCTGCACAAGACGTGTGTGAGCAAAAACACAGGGCACACAGATATACCACTGATACTGGAACTGAACATGACTGGAACACATGAATAAATCATTACTAGACTGAACTGGGGGAAAAATACAATTAAGAGTTAACTTTACAAGTACATTTCACAAAACAGGCCTGCACATAGGGAAGAACGGAGGCAATTATAACACACAAACAAAATTATTCAATCATGCTAGTAAAGCTAGTAAGATGACACATATTGAGCACTTAAACTAGTTAACCCTGGGTTATTCTAAACCCCGGGTTAACAGAATCTGGGTTAATGAGTTATCTTGCTTCACGTTTCATATTGCTCATAATTCACCTGGTGTTGACAATTAATCCTGAGTATTTAAGATGACTGTTCACACTGCACATTTCTTAACCCTGGGTTTAAGTCCTTGTCACTGATTGGGCGAACGCAGAACATGATATGTTTACATAAAGGTTTTAGCGTTGAGCATCCTCATATTATATATTGCCGACTGTACTATCAAGTTTATCCTGAACTGACTTTTCGGACTAAAAAGGAAAGAATGAAATGGTCTCTTCTTGTTTCCGTGACGGTGAATATGAGGTATGTGATTGGCTGTCGGTTACTAAGCCTCTAGTCGTAACATTCTAACACTATCATTTCACATTACACACATTTGGCACCATAATGCAGGGTTAACAGTGCAAAAGAGGCTCTAGTAATTCAGGGTTTTCTAGTAAAACAGGGTTTCATAACCCGGGTAAAAAAAACCGGTGCTCAACTCGTGTGAGAACTATGCGAAACGTTAAAAAGCTGCGTTTAGAACGACGATAACCCTGAGTTAAGCACAGTGTGAAAAGCCCCATTTAAGCCCCTAAAATATTATACAATTGTAATTCTAATAAAATATATCTGTAGCTTAGAAAACGGTCACTAAAACTAAAAGAGACACTGAAATTTTGCAAAAAATATATATTAATGATTAATGGATCGATAGACATTGAGCCCAATGTGAACCAAAAAAAGGAAAAAATAAATAAAATAAAATAAAATAAAAAACTACAAAAGGATTTTTAAATAAAAAATAGTTTTTGGATGTACAGTATTTTTTTCTTCTGCTATCTAAAGTTGTTTTTTAAATTTAATCTAATTTATCTCTAGGATGTTGGATAAAAATGAAATAAGACATGAATGACAGATGCTAATATATATATATATATATATATATATATATATATATATATATATATATATATATATATATATACATATATATACATATATACATATATATACATATATATATATATATACGTATATGTATATATATTGACTTATCAGCTTAGCAATGTTTTAGTACAAAAACATATACGATTATAAATATATAGAATATAATATATATATAAAAATTATAATAACACGATTCCCAGGGTATGCATGAAATGATCAAATTCATACCTTTAATGCAATGCAAGAGCAAGTAACTTTCTGCCAAATGCATAAATGTTAATTATATGAAAGTATTAAAAATGCCTCCAACCACTTTAACATCATAAGTTACCATTGCCTCCGATCTCCTGTCATTTAAAAAAAAGCATGTAATTGTACAAAATCACACAAAACCATAATTCATTCTCAGACTATATAGACAGCCAAACTGAACTGACTCAAAGACATCAATAAACATTCTTTCGTTCATTCATTTATCTAAAACAACAAGAAAAATCACTGCAAGCTTGTTTACTTTAGGAGTTATTGCACACTTCACACATCACAGCATCAGTGATTAGGAGCTGTTAGTTCCTCCAGGAGAGGCTATTCACTCATTCAGACAGACAGACACAGAGAGATGTGGGTGATTGAAAAGAAGGGTACCATAAAGTGCTCTGTGCTCACCCTGCCCCCGTACTGCAGCATGGGCGCAGGCAAGACGCGCCCCGTCACATGGGCCATCTCGTCTCGCACCTTGAACTGAAACTCCTGAACAAAAGGGTCTGCTTCATAGTTAGCACTGCGCACCTGGAAACACACAGACAAAGATCATTAAGGCCTGAAAAATAAATTAAAATTAGTTTTTTTCTGTAGTTAATATTTAATTTGCTCTCAAATATTTTGTTTTAAATATGTGATGCATTCGGTTTTAATGCATTTAGTTTTAATGCATCTAAATAAAACAACTTCACTTAGAAATGCATGAAATTATGGAAGTAAAATATGTTTTATGTTGCCTGTAATGTTACAGCTGTTCTCCAGTACAATAATGCTAGTGCCAATATTACGCAATTCTTACATTTCTTACATCCTAAACCAATTAGTAACAATTAGTTACGAAAGTAGTAACAACAGTAAAACAGATATTTACCTTAACAGGCACCAAATAATTAGGTTTATATTTAGCACTTTTATCCAATAGCAGGGTTGTTATTGTTAAATAAAAGTTTTGCGAATTGTTTTTAAAGCAGAAATAAAATAAGATACAAATATTACATTAAAAACTTAAACTTTGAAAATGCTGCCTTGGCAACTTACTAAAATAAAATAAAGTAACTAAAATTACAAAAACCGAAATCAAAATAAATTCAAGCTTAACAGAAATACAAAAACTAATAAAAATGACAGGCACAAACTTGCTAAAACTGAAAATATACAAATAAAAGCTAATTTAAAATATACTATAATCTATAATAATACATAAATAATACCAAAACATCACTGTCTATTAGTCCTAAAATCAATCAATTTTAAAACATAACTAGTTATATATATAAAATGTGTGCGCGTGTGTGTGTGTGTATATACGGTATATATATAAAATATTTGGATATGGTATCAATTTAGTGTGAATAAATGGTAAAACTGCAGCTTAAATTACCCAGAATTCAGATTATATTAGATTTGAAATGAAGAACCTTTCACTGACTGAACACACAGGGCGTTTGTCAGAAACATTTCTTGCTACGAGCTGATAAATCCCAGCTCAGATCTTGCTGTACTTAGGAGTGTGAAAATACTCTCAACCGTGGTATTTTTAGCTCGGTTTCAAAGCTAGACTTTTTCATTTGGGACATTTCATTGGCCTCGTCAGTAGCATTCCACCCACGCGGTCTCTCCGCTCTTGTTTGGAGATCTAAATGAGAAATCAACCACGGCAACACGCAGTCAGCTGCTCGGATTCAGCGCCTGATTGGCTGTCATTTTAATAAGGTATAAAGAGCAGCAGTGCTTCATTTACACGTTAGCAGCTCAAACCCGACGGTAGCGGCAGCAGGCAGACTGTAAATCTGCAGGGACTGAGGTAAAGAGTTCAGAACACAGCTAATCAGCTTGCTATGAACTCGCTGACCTCCATTAATGCAGACAGCAACCTGACTTCATTCAGATCCACCACACGGACAGCCGGAACAGGTTTTAATACACTGCTGGAAGATCTTACGTGATCCTCAGAAGTGTGCATCTGGATTATTATGCAAACAAATTAAGAGCACATCTGGATTATTATAGTTACCTAAAACTGTAAAAAGAATTGCTACTTGAGACAAATTTAACTTGTTTTATTTCAGCTAGTTGCCATGGCAACATTTCAACATTTCATTTAGTTTAACTTCAGGGTCTCTACACGTTTTCCATTTCAAAATTCCATATACTTTTCCAGACTTCTCTGCAGAGTTTTCAGACCATATGTATTTAACATTTGATAAATGGTTTTAAAATTAAACTTAACATGCATGTTACATTCTGACTATGTATGCTATTATGTTGCCAAATAATTTACAGAATGTATGTAGGTACTGTAGCTGATACGAATCAATTTACACTAGTGCTGCACGATTAATCGTATCGCAATCGCAATCGCGATGTCAAGCCTACGCGATTATATGACGCAAAATGCTGCGATTTTATATTAAATAAACAAATAAATGTAATTAACGCAGCATCTCTTATTTTTTGGCATCCTTTGGCTAGTGTTACATGATCCCCACTCTTATTCATGCAAATGTTTTTAAACCATTCATGCGCGATAAGACAAGAACATCAGTGAATGTCCTCCTGACACACACACACGGCCCACAGATAGACGCGCGCCAGTATCAAGTTCTCTTTCGCGGTAGAACCATAGGGTAGAACGAACAACACACATGTATGCCAAAAAGAACGCGTTGCCTGTGAATGTCCTGACTGTGACACACAGAAAGACTCGCGCTAATATCGTGCGTGCGCACAAAACAGCATGCCAGAATACAGTTCTCTTTCGAGCTTGAACGAACAATAACACACACAATTATGCCAAAATGTCTTTTTGTGAGTATCTTCATAACATAAGAGCAGTCTTATGAACGTGAAGAGATGTGACTCGAGAGAGAATGAGGCGCGTGTGAGATCCGCGTCTCTGACAGCAGCGGCTGGTCTTAAAGGGACAGTACACAGTAGCCACTAATTATATCTGTCGCTAAAGTTAATCAAAGAACAAAGGGAACAGAGAAAAACACTCACTTCTCTTGACTAAAGAACTTTTTTCTTTAGGCAGAATATCACTAATCTGTGTGTGCATTTATTTTCCTTGTCCAAGCAAGTTGACTCATGAAACCATTTGTTTATTATATCGCATATCGCAATATTGACCTCAATTATCACAATATGATTTTTTCCCCAAATCGTGCAGCCCTAATTTACACCAAACCCAGACACGTTCAGTGCTTTTTATTAAATCTATAAAGTTAAAATACAGGATTATGTTTGATGCACTTTTTTAAAAATATTTTTAAATTTATATTATACATTTTAAAATTATATAGTGTTTGATAAAATGTATTTTTATTATTATTTAGAAGATATTATTTTCTAAATAATAGCAGGATATGGCATCCAGTATAATAATGTTTGCTATACTAAACATTTACTGCTAAAATAATTTATTATTATTAAAGTCCTAACCCATAAAGTACTCAACCATATAGCATTATTTTCAGTATGATTCAGTATTTTAGTCTATAAACACTCGCACAGTGCAAATCTGACTAAATGGAAATGACTAAAAATCTAATTCCATAATGTGTAGGAACCCTATAACTTGATGATAACTAAAACAAAAATGTAAAAAAAAAAACTATATAGACATAAAAAAAAGTCAAAAAACAACAAATTTACTAAAACTTTAACTAAAAAAAAAAAAAAATTGGAAAATATAAAAACTATTTCAAAATATTAAAAACTATATAGTCTCTCAATGACACTAAAATAATGACTTTAAAGGCACTCACCAGTCTGCTGATCTCCTCCTGTCGGTCTGGTGCTGATCTCGCTGTGGCTTTGATCATGGTGGAGGTTTGATTATCTGTCAGTTTCTTGATGCACCGCTGCCCTGCTACAATGTTGCACACCTACGAGAACAGCAGAGCGTATAAGAACAGAGACTGTGGGCTACGGCCATCACAGCGTGAGGATGACAGGACTCACCTCCAGGGGCAGGTAGGTGTGTTTCTGCTCCTGGCCCACCTGTAGACAGGGCAGGTGCGGGTATTTAAGCTGCAGGTTGTACTTTTCTCTGAAATACTGAGCTACTGTTCGTTCTACAGTTTGGCCATTCTCCAACTGCAAAGGGAACCTGGAAGAAATCAGGAAACTTGATCAAACAACACACCACCACTAGAGGGCATCAAAAACCAGAGCTAAACTGCTTCCCTCAGTCCAAACATTTGGGCTATGTTTGGAACAACATGCTACTTTTACTATTTCTGCAGTACATACTGTGCATAATGTGTGAAGTGTGCAAACATCCAACACATGCAATGTGATGAGGTTGTGTGGCAACAATGCAATATACATGACAATGAATGCAGTTTTACATACTACACTATTTTTCTTGTAATTATTATAATACTTAATAGTATTGCAGTAATAAGAATCACCATTTAAAATATTAGGACCTGTAAAAACAATATGCTTCAATAATAATTATGAGGAAAATGTAATAGTCAAGAAAAAAATTCAAACCATTTTAAATGGCACAAAACATAATTTAATTTTATTTCTTAAAATAAATAAAATAGATAATTAAATTAAGATATATAATGGATGGAAGATATATAAACAGACGGATGGATGGATGCATGGATGGATAGGTGAATAGATGGATGGATAAATAGATGGATAGATTTCTTTGTCCTAAAACGTATCGCAATAACACGCTTCAGTTCCGGCGGCGGTTTAACTAACGTTTGGTGGCTGGCGGGGCGGCGGGTCACATTGCAGACCCGGTACTTCCTCCGCATGGTTCCGCAGTGGGTCACCTCCACTTTCAGACCTGCACAGAAACCAGCCAATGAGAAAGAGACAAGCACACACAGGGGGTTGGACAATGAAACTGAAAAAGCTGGAGGTTTCACTCCTATATATGCGTGGCCTGATCGTAAGAGGAGAGTGTGAAGGATGATTTAACAGAGCAATAGCACAGCTGTACATAAACTACTGCAATCCACACAACATAACTGGAGACATATGAGAGTTCAAAAGAGGACAAATTGTTGGTGCACGTCTCGCTTGCTCATCTGTGACCAAGTCTCTGTGGTGTATCGAGAGCTATGGTATGCTGGGTAATGTGGACCACCACGGTGTAAGACGAACCACATCCAACAGGAGTAACTGTCGACGGAAGAGGAAGCTGTCTGAAAGGGATGTCCAGGTAATCAAAAACAAAACCACAGCTGCCCAACTCACTGCAGAATTAAATGCGCACCTCGACTCTCCTGTTTCCACCAAAACTCTTCGTCAGGAGTTCACGGTCGGGCTGCTATAGCCAAACGCTTGGTCATTCGTGCCAATGCCAAATGCTGGTTTCATTGGTGCCAACAGTGCAAATCTTGGGCTGTGGACAATGTGAAACACGTATCATTTTCTGATGAGTCTTTCCCACATCCGTGTGAGTTTCGGCGTGGAGAAACCCAAAAGAGGCTGAACACCCGGACTGTCGCTGCCCAGAGTTAAGCCAGCGGAGGATCATTGATGGTTTGAGCTGCAAATATCATGACAACCCTGACTGTGCTTGATAGACGCGTCACTGCCAAGAACTACCGAACCATTCTGGAGGACCATGTGCCCTGTATCAGCATGATAATGCACCAATACACCGCAAGACTGGAGACCGAATGGTTTGATGAACATGAAGGTGAAGTTGAACATCTCCCATGGCCTGCACAGTCACCAGATCTGAACATTACTGAGCCACTTTGGGGTGTTTTGGAGGAGCAATTCAGAAAACGTTTTCCTCCACTATCATCACATAGTGACCTGGCCACTGTTCTGAAAGAGAAATGGCTCAAAATCCCTCTGGCCACTGTGAGGGACTTCTATCTGTCATTCCCAAGACGAATTGATGCTGCATTGGCCGCAAAAGGAGGCCCTAGACCATACTAATAAATTATTGTGGACTAAAACCAGGTGTTTCAGTTTCATTGTCCAACCCCTACACACAAACACACAGGAACACACAGAGGAACACGTACCTTTGATTTCTTTGGTGAATTTGACTCTGTGGGAGTCTGTGAGGGGGCGAGGCTGCTCATCGATGTTGTGGATGTCCAGTACCTCACACATGAACTGAATAACTGGCTGTGCTTTGTAGAAAGCCGTGGCTGACACTGCGAGACAAAAGAGATGAAAACTGATGAAAACGCAGTTCAAATCATCATTTAGAAGAGGTCATGAGGAATCCATCCTCTGCAGTAAAAAAATAAAAATGTTCAGTGAAGTAGCAGCATTGAGGGAAAAATTATATATATATCTTTTTCTCTGAAAATATTAGAAAATCAAGTTGTAACAAAGAGGAGAAGTGGCTTGTTGTCAGTGATCGCTATTGCAGGGCTTTATGCCAAGTGATTGCTTATGATCTACTTGATGAATTATGACAATATTTACTTTATGGTGTTTGTACTGTAATATGTTTCAGATGGTTGCAAGAGTGCATATTTTATCCACCGCTTCTTTTTGACTGAGCAACTTGATGTAAAGACATTTCAAGATAGGAAGTCCTGGTTTATTATGAGCTTGTTTAAAATTTAAATTTCCAAATGTAATTTTTTTTTCTTTCTGGTTATTATTCGTATTTCGGTTATATAATAAATTGTACCTGGCATTTAATTCAATGCTTTAAATTAAATCATTTTGCTTGTAAATGTCTCCTCGTATCCCTTTATTAAGGAAAAACAAATGATTGGATAAATTTCACTGCACCCCTAAAGTTCTTTAAACACTCCTAAAATGATAAAAATTAGGAGCACATGTGCTCCCTGGGAAAAAAGTAAGCGTAAAGCCCTGTATTGGGTGTTTAGCTATAGGTTATCTATATGGTTTTTCTAATTTGACTTCACTAAACTTTCAGTGTACTAAAATATCTGGTCCAGTTAAGATGTTGCTCTTTATTAGCCCTGTGAGAAAACAAACACAAATGTTAATGTGAACTCAAAGCTGGTCTTTCGCGCTCTTTCTGGGCCCATTCACTCCATTATAAGTGTTACAATGAGCCAGTGAAAGGAGAGACGATTTCAGACGGTTAGACTTTTCCCTGCCCTTTAGTGGAGAGGGGGAGGAGTAGGCCATGCAACCAATTGACTTATGGGAGACTGAGAGAGCGGGAAAACATGCAGACGGAGAGACACAGAACTGGTGAACTTGGAGAGAGAGAGAAAGAGGGACTCATTTAACGCCCCCCTTCAATCAAACAAACCCCCACCCGCCATCTTTCATCCCCAGGGCAACAGTGTGAACAGTTCCCACACTCTGTGCTAACACACATGCTAAGCCTCGTCAGGAAACTCAAAGGATGCACACCGTCGATGTTGAGCATCATCTTCCACATGGCTGGCCGAACTGACTGGTGGAAGCCGAACCACACCTCCCTGCCTCCACCCAGAGGATGGTCGTAGCCCTCCGGGGCAGAGAAGAATGAGCGGCCCACGGGTGTGTACCTGAGAGAAACAATCACAGAATGTTATATACTTCATGTATCCACTAAACCCACCAGTTAATAAAGTTATAGTAAAGAAAACGTTCAAGTCGGCATGAAATCAAAACTGACCCTGTTTGTTTTCTTAGTTAATGCTTAAATGTTACTGTGAAAGATTTATCCATGCATTTATATATATATATATATATATATATATATATATATATATATATATATTTATTTATTTTTTTTTTTTTTTATTTTTTTTTTTTTTTTACTGTAATCTTTAATAAAAATGTCATTACTTGATTTTCCTGTGATATGTTCAAGTCCCAACAACCAACAGATAAAATCAAGAAGACCCAGCCGATTCATTAGATATTACACTACCGTTCAAAAGTGGTCTATCTTATGAGAAAAATAAACTTGGGAAAAATGCAGTAATATCATGAAATGTAGTTTATTCCTGTGATCCGCATCATTTCTCCAGTCTTCAGTGTCACATGATCCTTCTGAAATCATTCTAATATGATGATTTGCTGCTTGAGAAACATTTCTTACTATTATCAATGTTGATAACAGTACAGCTTAATTTTATTTTAGGATTCTTTGATGAATAATACGATCAAATAGCATTTTTTGAAACATAAATCTTTTGTAACACTGTAAAATGTCTTTATTGACGCTTTTGATACCGTAAAGTCGATCACAACTTTTATCACTTTGATCACAACCAATTTTAAGCATCTTTTGTTTGCAGAATCCACTTGCTTATTTGCAACTTGATATTTTGATATCTAATGCATTGACATAAGCAAACTGTGTTCAAATAGCTCCGGGGTCACAGTTTAACGATAAAATATATTATATGAACTATAAGGTGTGTAGGCGTGTCAGGGCGACCAGCTAATGTTTATCTGTGTGTGAGACATTCTGAGATATGGCTGCACGTGCACTCACTTCATGGAGGGTAGATGGCGTAGAACCACATCCACAGCGTGAACTGGGTTGGTGCTGATTGGCTTGTCCAGCTCCAAGGGCTCTGACATACTGCGACCAGTGAGTACCTCGTGCAACAGGTGCCAGCTCACCAGGGACACAAACTTAATACTGACTTTAAAGGGTCGGTCTTTGCCTCCTTCCCCTGGCAGCGTGACATCCAGATCCACCTGTGGACACATAAGTAGTAATGCAACAACACATTTTTTTATTATTTAAAAAAATATTTTTTATTAAAAATTTGAAAAAAAGGATTTGCTATCCTAGTTATTTGTAGTAGGAGTGCAGAATTTGGCCAAAATATTGTGATTCTTTATAAATATGACCATAAATTAATAATAATAATAATAATAATACAATTACAGTAAAATTTCACTGTAAAATAAAAACATTTAAAAATAATATACTTTTATTTTACATTAAAACAGTAAAATTACAATACTAATATTTATTGCTTAAAACTTGTTTTTGGCAATTTCTTCATTTTCAAATGTCAATATCAAATTTTTATTTTGATGGAAAGCCCCTTAAAGGGTTAGTTCACCCAAAAATGAAAATGATCCCATAATTCACTCACCCTCAAGCCATCCTAGGCTTATATGAGTTACTTCTTTCAGCCAAACACAATCAAAGTTAGATTAAAAAACTATCCTGGCTCTTCCCAGCTTTAATATGGGAGTGAATGGTACCTGCGATTTTGAAGCCCAATCATAAAAGTAATCCATACGGCTCCATATTTATAACTTTATAAACTATAATCTCTGGCTTCCGGTAACGGCCGTACGCAAGTCAAAATCTGGCGGAAAAGTGACCTCTGACCCGACACCTGGGATGGCTTGGGATCATTTTCATTTTTGGGTGAACTAACTTTTAAAGCTTCTCTTATGTTGATAAGTGCTTCTCATCACAAGTTTGGGAAGATGGTTGACTTAGCACAGATGCAGAGATGGATAATCACCCTAAGCCAAGCCATATCAAGATTTCGGGTTTTATTTTGATTAATCATCCAGCCCTAGAATATCATGATGATTTTAATGTGCAAATTTCCTACAGAACATGTCATTGAATAAATGGTGCATCCAAACAGAGTGCACCCATGATGCCTAAGTGGGTCGCTCACTATGCTTTTGAACAGAGCGTGTGTTTCTTTACCCCAGCTGGCGCCACAGGTAGTGGGTTGGCGGTGTAGAGACTTTTCTTCCCATCATAAACTGGCCTTCGATCCCCAAAGATGGTGACCTTAAAGTGCTGCACCATGGAGTCCACAACCTCCCTGCAGAGACAACATCACTCATCAGGAGGGGGTCCACAAGAGCCAGTCATAAACTTTGAGTAATTCCTCAAACATCCTACCTGTTCACACGGCGTGGACACTTCTCAGGCTTGATGTCCACCTCATACAGGTAGACGTCCATCTTGGGGATCTCCACCTGGAAGCAGTTGGCCAGCAGCTTGATGGGTTTCCCCATGGTGCCATAGCCGGGCCTCCGTGGCACGGAGAACAGGGACTGGGCCCCAACGGCTCCTGAAGTGAGGAGGACAGAATAAGACTGTAATATAACTGGCCAGACGAGGTGGATGTGTCCTCAATCAAGAACAGCTTTCAAAACAACAACGCAAAATAAAAATCCAAAAGAAATCCAAAAAAAGCCAAATCTCACCCATCATATAATGAACAAATGTATCAACAATTCAAGCGTCTGATGCAGAGTCCTGCACGGGTCCGATTTTGTAAATCCGCACCCGCCCGTACCCGCAGTGCTTCAAAACGCATCCGACCGTTATCCATCAACAGCACTAATTAAAATCCGTACCCGACCCGACCCGCTTAAAATAGAACCGACACCCGACACGCACCCGAAATAAAATCAGTTTAGCCAATCACATTATAGACTAGGGCTGGGTATTGACACAAATTTCACAATTCGATTCGATTTCGATTCACAAGCTTGCAATTCGATTCGATTTCGATTACGATTCGATTCGATTCAATATCGATTATTTTGGATATCAGGTATACATGGCAAATTTTCTCAAGGAAAACAAATCTCTTAACTATTATTGTAAACTATGGGAGTCAGTTGTAGCCTGTAGGGCTGTATTCATTAGCCTACTATAATATTGAAGGTAAAAAATAACTGATTTGTATACGAACACTTAAAATACACTTTTATTTATTTTTATAATAATAAAGTTATATGGAATTATATACAAATTTAAATGGTGGCTGTCATAAAAAACTTTCCAGATTTATTCAAACATGCATTAAATATTGAAGAACATTAAAAATTATAATGAATATGTAATATGGTGCATATATTTAACAAAAACGCTCCTCTCTAGAGTTAATTTTTCTAGCTGACTAACGAGTTTATGGTCACTGGATATGTTTTTTCTGAGGTAGCCTAAACGACGTTACATGACATTGTTTACTAACGTCTTTCCACGGTTGAAACACTGATTGAGCGATTCCATGTGACATGATGCGGACTTCCATAAGTTGTACTCTATCTTTTAACACACTTTCAGATGCTCATTCATGTTTATTTCGCGCGGTAACTGGTGTTATTAAGGCGGAAGAGACGTGCACTCCGCGCTACTGCTTCTCTAGAGCTGAGCTGCGCCAGAGCGATCTCACGCCACAGCGCCAAAACGGTAGGCTAATTATGTTTTTGAATTTCGTAAGAAAATGGACGTAGTTTGAAATCTGATACTTTGTTTCATATCAATAATAACAAAGCACAAATATTATTGCGATTTATCGGATGGGATGTGTGCAACAATGTTCCATTCATTCATCAACTGAAAACAGGATGACTAATCGATTCTTGGGATTTAAGAATCGATATTGTTTCGTAAAGATGAGAATCGATTAAAATCGAGAAATCGATATTTTTTACCCAGCCCTATTATAGACACAATTACAAAAATGTTTATTGCCAGGTCATACAGAAGTTATTACACGACATTTAACACAAGGACAACTTCAGCCGAAGCTGTAAAAAGGCCGGTACATGAAGAACATGGCTAACGTTACCACAAAACTGAGTAGCCTTATAACATTTTACCAATCGAACAGACGCGGCTACAACACTATATCTGCCCGTTTGAGCAAAATTTGCGGGTCACCCGTCGACCCGTGCAGGACTCTAGTCTTATGCAACACACGTTCAGCTGATGGACACACCGTTTCTCTTTTTGTTTGCATTGCTACTTCAACTGGTCTTTAATAAAATCATTAGAAATTATTATAAATAAATACTAAATATTTAAATATTCAATATATATTATTAAATATAATATAAATAGCATGTGTGTGTGAATTGACTTTAAATTAAATAGTTAAATAATAATTCAATAATAAATAAATGTAACAATAATACTAATAGTAATAAATATATAATATAATAAAATTATTATACATTTTAAATAATAATTATATTATTAAATAGGGGTGCTCCGATCAGGATTTTTGGGGCCGATCACCAATCGCTGGAAGCTGTATCATAAATAAATATAATAAATATAATATAAATGTGTGTGAATCGACTGTTTTTAAATTAAATTTAAATAATTGAATAATTGTATTTGTTATGTTTAAATAATAATAAGTTTAATAATAATAATTCAATAATAAATACATTTAACAATAATACTAATAGTAATAATAATAATAATAATAATAAATACATTTTCAGTAAATTATATTATTAAATTATAAAAATAGAAGTAGTAAAAACAATACCCATTCAAATATTTTAATACCGATTATAATAATAATAATAATAATAATAATAATAATAATAATGACAATTTGTATTTTTACAATAATATCAACAACAATAATATATTTTCAAAGCTAGCTTGTAATGGCAAAAAGATGCTGAATCAAATCACATTCTATGTTAAAATAAGGTCTCAAAACAGTGAGTAAGAGATAAATTATGTTGATTTATGGGCAGACTACAGTCAGTTCAAGCCAGTTACATCATCGCTCCGCTCTCAAGTGAATGGAAACGTTCGGTTGTGAGTTTCACAGATTCCCTGGCTGAGCACTGGCACCATTTCAGTACAAATTGGGAAATGGACTAGTTCTGAAGGCTGTCTGCTAGTGATAAAGAAGAAGCCATTGCCCTCGACAGCCGGCTGATGCCCACAGAGAGATGCTGAAACTGTAATACCAGCTTCATGATGGAGTTTGACAGTGATTGCAGTTAATAGTTGCCTGACTGTGAGACACCCAGGGCACACTTGCAGAGTTCAGCAACTTTGTGGAGGAAGGGGAAAAAAAACAATGAATCATTGCTGCCATTCTCAGAAATGGGATTTCTGACCCACAAGTCACTTTTGTGCAGTGACATCAAGCTGTAGTAAACTGATCCTCATGGCCCACAGATCCGGCCATACACACTTCGGTTTCAAATACATCTCTCCTGCATGGGCAGTGGTTAGATGTCATCCATTTAAAGATAAAGTTAAAGGTGATGCATGCACCTGATTTCTCCCTTTGTCAGATTCAATGTGCAAAGACGCGTTAGCACAATAACAATAATTCGAATTTGAACTCCTCAATACTAAATCAAAACCTTGATACAAAGAGACTAATAGGCAGAATGTTAAATATGCATGATAGATTTGCATATCACATAAAGGGTCCATTTAGCAATTCATTTTGATACATGCATGTAATCTGTTATGTTCATTGATCAGCAATGTCCAAAAGCATTTCCAAATACATCTCCAAAAATTCCACAACATAAACATAATATATTGTGAAGTGAGGAAAAGGTCAAACAGTCGAAAAGTAATGAAAGCTCAATTAAAAGGTAGACAAGTTTATGACAACAGTAGTTTTATGTTCTTCACCGTAAGTGATCAAAAATAAATCACAAGCAAATTGATTTAAAAAAACGTCTTAAAACGAATGAGAGAATAAAAAAAACAATACACAAATAAAGTGCAAATTGAAAATAAAATAGTAAAATATTTAAAAAATAATAATAAAAGCATATGAATATAGCTATAAACAAAATTAAAAAATACAAAAACACTGAATGTTTGGTTAAATGGTCCAACATGTTCAGGTTCAACAAATGGTGTATTTTTATTTCAAGGAATTAATTAACTATAAAAGCGATTTAAGGGAATAAAGAAAAAGAAAGGCTTATTGTATTAGGGAAATAATTGTAACCATTTGCAAATAATATTTTATTTTTAAGTATGCATGCATTCTCTCTAAATGAATCAAGGAAATTATAGCATATTTTCAATTCAAAAGGGCAAAATTTGATAAATAAAAAAAAAAAAGTTGAGTAATTTGCGTCACTGGATACTGTCGGTAGTTGAATATTTCTATTGTAAAACAGTCAAATATTAAATGTTTCTCTACTTACATTTTACCAGGCATTCGTTCACTTCTTTAATCATTTTGACATTGATGAGCTAGACCGCTGAACTTTTAGTCATCCTAACAACAAACAGAGCGGTGCGTAATGGAGCCCATCAGAGCAGAAACAAGAATATCAAATATATTGCAGTAAATCTCTTATTTGCATCTTAAGTTTATTGCCAATAATAATGACAGGTTTGCGAAAGTGCAGAACTCGTTGAGCTTGTGCAAAACACATCTTCAGCACAGCGACTCATTTAAACACCTCTGATTGGCCGATGCATTCAACAGACATGTCTGTGATTGGCTACGATGCTCAACGCTGCAAAAGCATGTCGTAAGTACCTTTAATGCAAAGGGAAAAATGTAAATAAAACTGTAACATGCACTTTTCATGATTAGGTGTATCGCGGCTGCTGTAATCTGACTCACATTTGTTTTTCTGATTAATTGTTTTGCTCTATGAGAAAGACAATGTAACAAAATATTCGGGGCTTTACTAAAAACATTCGGGGCTTAAGCCCCCTTTGCCCAGCCCTAGCGCCGCCCCTGCCACTAGCAGATATTATACGCTTCGCCTTTAAGATGACAACCCCCAGTGTGTCAAAACAAGCAGTCTGGCTTCTGCAGCATCTAACAAGATTCTGGTAACGAGACAGCAGAAGTTTACCGAAGGTTCAGTCCGGCATTACCCATCAAATGGCCTCTGAGAGGCGTCTGTGCTAAACTCGTGTCGGGCTGAGAGTGATTCATCCCGGTTTGACTCATAACCGCTGCTGAAGAGGCCAGTCTTCAGAGCTAAAGAGAGCAGGGTCACGTTTAAAAAAACAAGACTCGCTCACAGAAGCTGGCGAGGGTCAGAATGAATCATTAGATGGTGTGTGTAATGAGTGCAAACATCAGCTTCCAGGAGAAAAACTTCATTGATTTTAGTGATAACGTACAAACCCTTCATGACAAACCTAACATGAAGAGGTTTGCTACAAAATAACCATTACTCATCTTCTTTTATGTTGCATATAATACATACGCATGTACTCTACCATTCAAAAGTTTGAGGTCAGAAAGTTTTTTGTTTTTTTAAAGATATTAATACTTTTATTGACGCACTGAATTGGTTAAAAGTGACAGTAAAAACATTTATAATATCAGATCTCTATTTCAAATAAACATCGTTCTTTTGAACTTTCTATTCATCAAAGAACACTGAAACAATGTATCAGTTTCCACATAAACATGAGGCAGCAGCACAACTGTTTTCAACACAGATAATAATCAGCAAATCAGCATTAGAATGATTCCTGAAGGATCATGTGACACTGAAGACTGGAGTAATGATGCTGAAAATTCAGTTTTGATCACAGGAATAAATTACATTTTATAATATATTCACAAAGAAAACAGTTATTTCACTGTTTTTTAATGAATTTTGTGTCCAATAATTTCAGCGTTATTTTCATAAATCCCACTGACCGCAAACATTCGTGTACATTTCGTCTTGATATACCCAACACAAACATGCATTTACATTTAGATCTCCTAAATAAATAAATTAGCAAGTTTGGTGAAACTCAAAAACATTTGATGTGAAAAGTCAAATGTTTCAATCATACGATGAATAAACTAAGTACGTTGTAATGCAATCAATTAAATGTATATAGTGAATGTCCTGTATAATGAACAATTGTTTTTATTCAATTACTTAAAATGTATATTGATACTGATTCATAAAGTTTTGATACTGATTCATAAAATAAATAAAGTACCATTGGCCGCTTCTCTAACGCTAGTTAATAAGAGGAATTGTTCTGCCTCCACCCACAAAAAACTTCACCATGTTTACTAACTAAAAAAGGGGTCTATACTAAATAGTTTTTATTCAATTACATAAAATTGATATTGATATTGATTATAAAAGAAATAAAGTACCGTAACCCCTATTCGCACGGGATAAGTATTACCTGGTGACCACTAGTCATTTGTAATAATTGCGGAGGTCGTCTGTGATCTTAATCCCGTGCGAATCGGCCATGTCTGTAATTTGTAAAGTAAAAATTCCCGCGCAAATGACCTGCCATTTATATGTGATAATGTGATAATATTAGTCCCGTGCGAATCGGCATCTCTGTGATTTGGCGGGGTCGTATATCATATTTTCAAGGTCATGAAAGGCAGTATTCTGGGTGCTGGGTCATATCGCTATACACCACACAACTATACAATTTGCAGAAAGAGAAAGCTGAAAACCATCAGAAGAGCAAAAACAAAAAGAGTGATTAGATGGAGATGGGTGACATGTTTAGCAGCATGCAGTGAGGAACATTCTTATGTTTATGATATACCATACAGCTAGACCTATAATAACGACAATACATTTCCAAGCAATTGCCTATTGATATCGTACTCGGGAGATAAGTCAGTAAATTCAAGTAAAATCACAGGATTCGCTGATCCCGTGCGAATGCGCCACACGAAATTCAGATGTGGGGGATGATTACTAAATCACACAAGGTCCCCAGATAATACTAATCCAGTGCGAATAGGGCATTAGTCTTATTTTCTAACAAATACTTTAGTATTTTATGCAATAAATTAAATTCAATTAAAATTAAAAGTGATTAAACGCGTTTCATCTCGGATCTGGTTGGTTAGGTTCAACTGCACATAAATAGGAAAAATACTTTCAGAAGCGGGGCAGCTAAAAGTGTGCGCTCACTGTTCTGTCAGGAATCTGGTTCCCCTTTTTCACCTGGTGGGCCTCTTCCAGCAGACACGGGCCAGTCCGAGAGACCCCAGCCTTTCACACGCAGCCAGACCGACAGGGGCGTCTGAAACCCCAGACCATTGTGTCTTTGTCATGGAAATCACCCTGTGCCTCCAGAAGACTGATAACCATTTGATTCTACGCCGAACACAGACTCGTGGATGTCTACACCATAGACCAGTGGTTCTCAAACTGGGGTACGCGAGTAGACAGAAGGGGGTACGCGAACAAAATACTGAGTTTTGCCATTCATTTAATTCTACCCCACCTTATAAATAACATTAAAACTGAGCATATATTTCTATCAGGTAAAATGCGTTAAATACATGACACCCTGCGTCAAATTACCTCATCTTTTGCAGTCAAAACTGACTGCATTCACACAAGCAGCGTGCATATGATACTGTAGGTTGCGTGCAGATTATGCTGCCTTGGTAAATCGCGCTATACTGCCGTTCTCGACAATGTAGCCTGCCTTTGTAAAAGTGGGGATTTAGTACTTACTAGCACGAAGAACAAATATAGACACTAGACTGTGCATTGAGATCGATTTAATATTCAAACTCTCTTTGATACAGATGCATACCCTGTAGGGCTGTAGTCAACCAAAGAAATGCTTAGTCGACCAAAGTCCTGTCCTGCACAACGATTAGTCGACTAAAAAAAAAAAAAAAAAAAAAGACGCAATGTTTTGCATTTTGATTGAACATTTATTAAACAATTGTCATAGAGCATTTATAAAACAACAACGAAAAAACGTTTTTTATTTTTTTTTGACACCTGGGATCCCCCGCGAAACGGTTCTCATTTGCGCTTGAATAAGGCCGGCAACACACTGGCTGCTGGCGTGAGCGTCTCAGCTGCGTTGGGTGTCTGTTTTTATTTCGGCTCCCATGTTAACAGGTTAGAGTTTGCACACTGCCTGCGTGAGACACGCGTCTCAGGCGCGGCTCGAGTCACGCGGAAAACGCGTGCATGCTAGAAATAGAACCGACGCCTGAGTGTTCCAGCAACGGGAGTGTTCTCTGGCTAGAGCGCAGAACAGCGGAGTTTGTATGGACCGAAGTGCATGTCTGAGCTTGTATTGCTGCTGTTGCTTTGACATTGTGGAAAATAGAATAATAGAAACAAAATGTATTAGACTTTTTACCCCGTTATTATCAATCTACATTAATCTCGTTTTTAATTTAGGCTAACTTAATTTCGTTTTTCTTTATTTAAATTTAATTAAATAAGTATTGCTTAAGTTAACAGACTGTGTGCGTTTTATATCACTAGTGCAGTGTCCGTTCTCGGAGAATATAGCCCTGCTCGCGTGAGGTGCGTCAAAATTACGTCGACGTCATATTTTTTGCGTCGACGCTTCTTTATTTATTATTTATTTATTTATTTATTTATTTGCACCATTAAGAAGATGAGGCACGCGGGAGGAGAAAAAATGCCGACTGTTGCTTGTTCTCACACGACAGCATCAAACTTCTGTCACGCTGACATGTTAACCCCAGGGGATCTTTTAAAAAACTTTCAATTCTTGTACTCAAAGTCACCGAAAACAGAGTAGGACCAAGCCATTTTACAGATGATCGCCGTCAAAAAAGTTCAGGAGGTATTTCTTAGCGATGGCTGACTGAATGCATGTTTAGTCCAGTAGCCTACATGCCTGTATATAAGATTAGTATTGACCGAGATCAGAGGCTGTCATATGTGGATCAACTTACTTTGTTGTGTATTTTCAACAGTTTAGTTGGTCTCAAGTCCCGTTGAATAACACGGGGAGGCGGGGCTTATGACCTATACTAGGACCAGTCACCGGGGGGCGATCGAGACGCTTTGGCTTCACTTTTCAGGGCTTGTGCGGCACGCTTGGTCTACACACACGCTCTGTACCGGACATCTGGATTCAGAGCAAGTCATGAGGGAGTGACGGGGATCTTGGGAAATGTGTGAGCCACGCTCGGAGTGGGTGGAAGAGGGGGCAGCGAGGCCTTTTCATCCTCCGCACACACAACCACACACACTGTACTCTACCAGTGAGTCAGTACGCCACACTTCCTCGACTCTGGTCTCGGGGCAGAGCTTATTTTCCCACCGCCGCCCACTCACGAGCATACGTGCACCACTCTCTCTCTCTCTCTCACGAGCTCACGAGCTACAGCGTCATCTCCGTTTGTAAGGGAAACATAGTCAAGCGCCAAGGCCACTCAGATAAAGGAGGGAGAGAAAGCAAGAATGAAATGTGTAGAGATCAGAAAAGGCTTGGCATAAGAAATCGTCACTCAAATAAGCTTTTGTGCACAATGGATGTTACAAGTGTCCATATACTAGTTGATGTACTGTTAATTTTGCTCTGAAAGATTGATGCATTTAACTTTAAAATGTAAAAAATGTGAAGTTGTTGCTGCATTTTAGAGCTGCACGACTCTTTGTTTGTTTCAAGCGGCGATCACGATTCTCCAACGATTCAAAACAGACAACTAAACATCATAACGTAATTTACTAGAGATTCTGACTAAATGTTATTTGCTGCAGTCTATTTGAAATGTTCAGGCCTAATTACTCTGAATGAATTGCAGCGCATTAAAAAAAAAAAAGTTTTGAATGAATACTTTGATGACTCAATCATAAGAGAATCCCTTCTCGTTTCATTACTGGATGAATCAGCTTTTTTTTTTTTTTACAAATCTCTTGAATTAATGATTCAATGCCAATTCAATGTAATCAATTAAATCGCTATTTGAAGCGCTGTTACTTTCTAATGGTGATTTACTCAATTTTAATCGCTACCGTGGACATCAGTGTTTATACCCAAACTATAAACTTTTTCCCAGTTCTTCTGTGATAATATGAATATTTGTAACAGAAATAATGATAGTGTGTGGTTTAAAAGACACATCTGCTCTCTCTGGCTCAGCGGCAGCATAAACACATTTGATTGTTATGGTGTGATTTTTTTGTCAGAGGTTTAATAGACACATGCGAATCGTAGTCATTAAGAAATGAGATTGTGTGGGTGTTTGAATCAGAATCAGGATGTTTGTACAGCTCTATTACATTTGCATGTAATTAGATTTATGTATGTTTACTTGAAAACTTGATCTCCAATAACAAAATATCATCTTAACCTAAATATTTGCCGATCACTATCGTGTCAGGTCATTATGCTCTAAAAACATGAGTTTGTCGGAAATTACTCTGTAATTTCAACATCCTGTCATCCAAATGCCTGTAAAATTTGGGCAGAGACAGCCTGCTTTTGGCATGTTAAAAATGCCTCGTTTGCCTGGCCAAAAACACTCGATGTAACAATACAGAAGCCCACAACATCCTAATGAGAGAGGAGAAAGCTGCCACCGGAGCCATTAGATTACTCCAATCTGTGCTCCTTACTGGCAAAACCCTCTCTGTCCTCAGGTGACCCATAAACAGGGACTAAAGCGGGCGAGAAGTGACCATGTGGTGACCATGGAGACAGACATTTACAGCGAGTACAGCATCAGATACAGCCTGTAATTTTAGGAGGACAACGGTCAAACAAGCAATGACAGAAAAATATTAATACCCCTAAAAGGAGAGCGTAAGAGTGATTAAGAGCAATTCATCATTCAGCCGAGCTGCTCTGTGCAGGCGGTCCTCTGAATCATTAATGCGAGAGCTCATTCACACCGTGGAGAACACTGTGAGCATGGACAGCAACAGCGACTGGCTGACTGCAAAGTAACACTGTGTCTACACTAGAAGCGGCCGGCGTCAGCACTGGTTGGAAGCACGTCATCTCAACGTCCAATAACCGGACGAATCAGCTGTGAGCTCAAGGCTAAATCTTAGCAAAACAAAAATTAGCTGAAAATAAAATCCTATTATGGAAAAAAAACACAATATTATCCTATTAATCCAATTCTTAAACATGCATTCTTTGATCAATTCAGACAGAGCACCGTTCAGTGTTTCCTGCATAACTATTCATGTGAATCTTTTTTTCTTTGTGATTAAATGCTCATTAAAAGTAACAGAAATCAGACTAATATTAGCTGATCACATTGTTAAAATATTGGTTATTTGTATAAGACTCAAATGCATTTATCAAAGCAAAATTGTCACAACAAAATGAAAAATAATAATAATATAAAAATTATTTTGTGGAGTTGAAAAAAAGTTTAAGAACTAAAAATATATGAAAGCTATACGCATGTATATATTTACCAAATAAAAATTACAAAAGCACATAATTCAATAACTAAAACAAAATAAAACTGATTCTTTTAAAATAATAACAATTAATTAAAATAATAAATACTAAAATATTACATAAATAATACTAAAATAACACTAACCCCAATCATGAGAAATCTGAACTGTTTTGCTTTGGTTTTGAAAATAAACACAGGCTGAGCAAAGGTTGCCCGGAGAAATTCACAACTAACTACACTAACTACTGACTAGCCAACCTGGTCAGTTTCCAGATGTCCAGCGATAAATGCACTACTGTATTCTGAGCTCTCTACCTCTTCAGCAAACTACAGTATCACACACACACACACACACAATACAGCTGTTGTGGCCCTAATCCACAGAGGCTTGGGTTGTGGGAAAAGGCCGAGTGCTCAGCGGCAGGACACAATGGCGTCAGTCACGGCACCGGGTTCAGACGCATCGAGTGACAGAACACGACGGGAAGCGTGTATGTCTTTGCGTGTGTCCAGTTGGCAAACCGGTCGGCAGAGTAACCGTCACCAAACAGCTCTCAACACTTGCTAGGGTAAAGATGTAACCTTTGAAAGACACAGTAATCCAGAGATTAGCACATGGTCAGAACATTTTGCCAGGTTTTTTGTTTTGCACGGTCTGTCTGAACTGCACAGCTGTGGAACGTCACAGAATTTGCCAAACTTTGGATTAATAAATCAAAAGTAGCCGAAAAATCAATGTTTGATTAAATTGGTAAAGTAATGAATTAATTTGACTACCACCATTTTTAACATTTAAACGCATGAACGCAGACAACACATTAATTTAATAATTAATTTATATAGTTTAAAGTATAGTATAAAGAATTCAATTGATTAGGCATACGTTTTGATTAATAAAATGTATTAAATCAATAATACAGAATTGAGAGAAACGGATTTCATAGAGACTTAACACACTGATTTAAGCCTCACAATCTTAAAGTAATATAACACAGTAACAGCTATTTTAAATAAAACATGATGAAAGCAATAACCTGCAGTTCAGCAAGCAAGTCAAATGAACTCAGTAACCGCTCCGACTGCTTCACAATTGATTTGGTTCACACACACACACACACACTCACACACTCACAAGTCAACATCTAGGCTACATTAAGCTCAAGTAAATGGAGGTTGGCAAAACAGGGGGTCCGGGGTCTGCAGGGACAGAGGTTGGCCGGTCCACATGGCAGAGGAAAACAGCCTGAACCTTGACCACACCAAGAGTGCGGCTGATGAATAAGATCTATTCTGGGTTGAGACTCCACCACAGCTAGCCTAGGTGAAAGGCTCTCTGTGTAGTTAACAGGCTAAGCCCCGTTCACACCACCAGCAACTTTGTCACTGTATGTCGCTAGTCTCTGTACTGTGAAGTCGCTTGTGGGCGTTTGTGGTGCTGTCGCTCTAATGTTACTGGTAGACTACACGTCTGGCCACATCTATACAAAATACCATCACAAGTGATACAACTATATCATTTTAATTTGACTAGGAATTAGGCTAAAAAAAAAAAAACAGTATGCTGTTGGGAGAGTGTTTTATATTACCACAGCAGTGTTCAGTGGATTAAATCATTTAGCCTACTAGATTAACGATCGATCAATCAACAAATTAACTCATACTGTCTGTCATAAATTACTAAAACGTCATTCGAATTTGACAAATAATCAATTTTCTTGTCCCTAATAGTCAACATAATGCAGGGGAAACTGTAAAATGAACTGCAGCAGCGCTTAACTTGCATCATAAAATTACAACACTTGAACTAAATGTGTGAATTAAACTCTTTTCCATGCATCATTTTATTATATCCATGTATGTGGTTGCAGTCAAATCATATAAAACAGTGAAATCGCCCTCAAACTCTTCTCTTGCCTGCACTCGAGACGGTGACATGAGCTCCACTGAAAGTCTTCTTTCCTACTGGTTGTCGCTCATGAAAATCACTTCTCATTTGCATAAAGTTGACATTACTGAAGTTTTGTCGCGTGTCTCGCGCCGCTTGACAAGCCCACATTCTGTCGCTTGTGTCGCCAGCGCTCCCTTGAAATAAATGGGATCATGTCACTTAGTGTCGCTGGCGGTGTGAACGGATCTTAATTTGTTACGAGCACAGTGAGAAAAACAAGCAGAAAAGTTGCAATTAAGAAGACATCTGAAAAGTCATAGTTCAGAGTGGGACTCGGAGACCTAGGTCAAGCTCTTTCCCCCATGTCTACCTCTCATAGTTTAAATTCCCTCAGATCGCCTTTGCCTTCCCCCATCTAACCTTCAAAGGGAAAAAAGGGCCTAAAAGCCAAAGAGGGCCTCATGTACACAGAGAGATTGCTAAGCCCCCATACGTAACTACCATGAACACATTCCCCAGGCCGACAACCCACTCCAGAGGGTCCGCAAACCTCCTCCTCGTCCACCTTTTTTTACTTACACAATTTATGGCTTACACACTTTCAAGCAGCATATTCACCCGTGATGCGGAGCACAATGCGTTGCTGTGTCTCAACACTGAAAATGAAAGGGATCACATTCTTGAGCTGTGATGGGTCATAGTGACTGTGCAGTGCACGTGGAGAACAGGGCTGGTCAATATTAAATCAAGCAATATCCTCCATATTCAATGATTTTAAGTGCTTTTTATTTGGCTATTGTGTTTCCTAAAAATGAGATGTACTGATCATTTTTAATGGCTTAATAACCAATATTCAGAGATGACAAAAAGCATAAACAGAGCGATAAGTTGATAACCAAAATGTATTTATGCTTCTTCACACAATAACAATAAAATCATTCATCAATAACTTCTGAAGGTAAACAGCTCATGATACTGCATTGAGTGATAGCAAAAGTAAAATAATAAATGCAAGAAGCCCATTTGAATATTAAGTTACTTAACTAAATGATAACTAAATGTTCATTTAGAGGAATATTTAAAACATACTTTGATTATTGTTAACTAGACGTTTTACTTGGGGCCGATACCGATAACTCTTTATATCTGAAAGCCGATAACTGATATATTGGCGGATAAATCTAAATCCAAGTTTTTATTTAATTTTTGAGAACCTTATTACAAAAATAAAAGTTTCATCATTATAATCCATGTCCAAACATACCATTATATATAATTTTATGTAGCCGACATGACAGACTTGTGTTGCACTTAACTGTATTTTTCTTTTCTTTTTTAAATGACTCCAATCATGTTTCAATCAATTCAAAACCATCATGTTGAACAGTGCACATCTCAGACCTGCAAACTCCTCAGACTAAAAAAGGTGACAGTGTCGGCGGTGGGGGGGGGGGGGGGGGGGGGGGGGGTATGGCATGTTTTTTTTTGCTACATGCCATGGGATTAATCAATGCATGCTGATGAATAATGTATAATAATAATTAATCGGCATACCCTAGTTTTGCACTGATGTAAAAAGACTGACAGTGATACAATAAGACCTCATGTTAGCAAAATGTTTTAATCTTTTAACTCTTAAAAAAAAAACCTATTAAAAAAAACATGTATGTTCTTTAATGTTTGATTATAATTTTACTGTCTTCACATAGGGATGGGAATTGATAAGATTTTATCAATAATAATGCCACTGACGATTCTGATTATCGATCCAATTCTTTATCGATTCTCTTATCGATTCTTGATAGCACTGTGTGGAAAAATGTAGTCATATGCTTTTCAAAAAAAACAAGTGGTTTTATTTATTTTAAAGTTGAAGCTTGAGTTAGCAAACTGTACTTTTTTATATAATTTATGTAATAAATATAACCTTATTGTAAAGTGTTACTGATTAGTTACACCGATTCAGACGTCACCTGAGTTCACTGTTGGAAAGATCAGGGGCACGTTCAAGTTCAAAACGGTGCGCAACGTTTTGCTACGGTTTCCGGGTTGAACGTCATGTTTCCTGGAAACGGCGTGCACCGGTGTGCAACGGGGTTTGAGATACGTTTTCTCTTGTTTGGTGGGTGTGTCAGAACTGCAGTCCAATCAGCAGCAACATGTATATAAAGCACGCGGTATTAAAGTGAACTCGCACAATGGGTTCAAGGAAAGTAATTTACAAATGTGTTCGATACAGCTCGGTATACGCAACAACAGACATTTTGTCGTAAGTTTTATTGTAAAAATATAGGATATCAACATAATGATGTAGTTGTTTATATTTTTAGCTTCATTGCAAGTGTATGACATTTGGTATAGAAATAAACAATGGTAATCAAGTGCTTTTCCTAAAAATGAGAAAGAAAATACAAATAAAGTCAGTATGTGAGGCTAAATGTGCTTTAGTCTGAATTAGGTAAGATGTTTGCTTACATTTCAGTTTGAGCAATCCCTTCACTCGGGGGATGTTCTCTTTTGTTCTGGGCGGCAAGTGCAGTAACTGTAACATCGGGCATATTTTGTAGTATTAAACACATATTTATACCGACTTCATCAGGCTCCGAAATTCTTCACAAAGAACACAAAGAATGGCCTTCTCAGCTGCCATAGTTGCAACTCTTGCGTCATCAGAACAGTGTGTTCAACGCATCACCGTTTCTGTTTAGAAAACGTTGTGCAACGTTTTGTCGGGGCTGAACGCAGCCCAGTTGTTTTAACCATTCATTAAAATGAATCGGTTCAAAGGAGTCATTAGTTCGCGAATTGGACGTGTCGTGCGCGTTGTGTGATTATCCCAGCAGTTAGGACACTGACATCCAAGATTTGTGTCAACATAGAAAACATTTCATCACTGTATAGTTTTATTTCGTTTAATTAAAGTGTTGTTTATGTCAGCTGAATGTCCGGAACGCTTTTCAGAGAAGATAAGGAAACTTATTTAGCACAATTCACACCCAGCAGTATAATTCAGAAAAAAAAAAAAAAATATCCGAATGCTCCACATGAAACTTTGGTCTTTCGACCTTTTACCACCGTGTCGATTTATTTTGATTAATATGTGCGTGCGAGGGAGAGAGAGCAACACAGCGCCTAGTTTGGAGACGGTGAAGTCGTTTACACAGAGTGCGCGCGCGCGACCGGCTCTCTCTCTCTCTGCTCATTCTTTCAGTTAAAGATACGCCCTGTCACAAACGCAGCCGTTCATCTACATTACTCACCGATCAAATAAGACTTTGGCGGGACAAAAAAAACACTTTGGTGGGCGCTAAAACAAGTTCAATGCAGGAAAATTCATGCGTGAGTTTCCATTAGACTCGCACGGTAGCCAGGCGTCTCATCAAATGGCGAGCCGAGCTCAGTTGACAGTGTGCTTCAAGATTCTGACGCAAGTGCTAAGATTACAATTGGCCAAGAGAAAAAGTGCTAAGATTCCGATTGGCCCAGAGAAATGTCAATTATAAGAATTATCCAATAATGTTTCGCAATTCTAGCCTGCATGGCAGTTACTGTGTGAAACAATATAACCCCCCCCCCCCCCCCCCCCAAAAAAAAACTCCCCGGTTCTACGCGATTCACATAAATGACCCAATTGACCAAGAAAACGGCGATTGTCGCCAAAAAGCGACAAGTTTGCAGGTATGACATCTGAAGTGTCTCAGCTGAAGGAAAGAATACATAATTTATCGGCCTTAATATATATCGCACATTTTCTCATCAGGCCAATAATGATAATAACATTAAAAATTAACATATATCGGCCGATACCGATATGGTGGCCGATATATCGTGCATCCCTAGTTTACATAACTGCATTATCCATAATCCAATTAGCTACACTTTTCGATGTGGTAAACAAAACAAAATTATTGAAGAAGGTTTTACAAGAAAAAAACTATTTCAGTCTGTCTAATCCAAAATTTCATGTTGAATTCAAAGTGCTACTTGTGAAATATACAAGCAATTTCAGATAAATCAAATAAATTCTACACAAAATTGCCTTAAAAGGGTTCAGTCTTTGATTCAATGCTGACTGAATCTTAAATCATTCAGTGTACAATGACAGTGAAACTAGGTTGAAATTATGGTTCAAAATCACCTTTTTAAAAGTCATGTAAATGCAAAGAGATATTGACAGTGACAGACAGCACCGGCGGCACCCAGACTATTTTACCATCACCCAAAAAAACCTTCACTTATACTAGCAGTCTGTGACACCCTCTCATCCACAATACCAGTGCAAGTCAAACTGCACTCACCATAGAAACCACCCATAGTAAGTCATCCGCTTATGGGCGATCGGAGGAGAGAGAAAGGGGCTATTGTTGAAAACTCTCAGAATGAGATGAAGAGCGAAGGACGTAACTCTTCCCCTGCTTTGGCACTGCCATCAAACAAACAGCGACAATCAGAACTCAACACAAGCGCACAAACCACTGGGAAAACCTGGACACCTTGATCATAAAGCGCTGAAGCAATCGTGACAACATGTTCTCAAAAGGTTCGGGTTTATTCATCCTGTGCGGGAAAACGACATCATTTTGTCCTGTACCCACCCACCTGTAGCACTACCTCGAAATGAGACAGACCGGGGCTTCCCCTAGGCAATGGCCCTCTCACGCTGGCAACAGGAAACATCTGGTATAATTAAACACCTCGATGCCATATTAAGCATCAAACCTAATAAAAGCGCACAGGTTAGATCTCTTCACGGTCACGATGCACAGACTCACAGGGACACAATCATGCATTTCATAATTGCCAATTATGTTGCAAAAACCACTATTTTTAAACAATCTTGAAAAAGCATGATTTCTCACAATCAGTATAGACTAGGGCTGGGTAAAAAATATCTATTTCTCGATTTTAATCGATTCTCATTTTTACGAACCGATATCGATTCTTAAATCCCAAGAATCGATTAGTCATCCTGTTTTCAGGTGATGAAAGAATGTAACATTGTAGCGCGCATCCCATCCAATAAATCACAATAATCTTTGTGCTTTGTTACTATTGATATGAAACAACGTCTCAGATTTCAAATTACGTCCATTTTCTTACGAAATTCCAAAACATAAATACAGTTTTGGCGCTGTGGAGTGAGATCGCTCTGGCTCAGCTCAGCTCAAGAGCAGCAGCGAAGATCTTCTCTTCCGCCTTAATAATACCAGTTACAGCGCGAGATAAACATGAATGAGCATCTGAAAGTGTGTTAAAAGGTAGAGTACGACTTATCGAAATCCGTATCATGTCACATGGAATCGCTCAGGGTTTCAACCGTGGAAAGACGTCAGTAAATCAGCTTGTAAACAATGTCATGTAACGTCACATTTACCTCAGAAAAAACATATCCAGTGACCATAAACTCGTCAGTCAGCTAGATTAGCATTTTGCTAAATATATGCACCATATTACATATTCATTATCATTTTTTATATTCTTCAATATTAAATGCATGTTTGAATAAATCTGGCAGGTTTTTATGACAGCCACCATTTATGTTTATATTTCATATAACTTTATTATTATAAAAATAAATAAAAGTGTAATTTAAGTGTTTGTATACAAAACAGTTATTTTTTACCTTCAATATTATAGTAGACTAATGAAGCCTAGTAGGCTACAACTGACTCACATAGTTTACAGCAATAGTTAAGAGATGTTTTCCTTGAGAAAATTTGCCATGTATTGTACCTGATATCCAAAATAATCAATATTGAATCGAATCGGAATTGAAATCGAATCAGATTGCAAGATTGTGAATCAAAATCGAATCGAATTGTGAAATTTGTGTCAATACCCAGCCCTAGTATAGACCTTATGTAGCTCTGCCCCTTTTCAGCACTACGCTTGTTGTCTTTTGTCTTCCGGTCTGTATTTCCACAGCGATCTTACGTATTTATAAATGAACTGCCCGTTTTAAAATTTGTTAAGACATCTGCTTTAAATACTTGTGATAACTCTACAATAAGTAAATCCATTCACCAGCTAATTACTCCTCGACAGCAATGCCATTGATATATACAGAGCGAACGCAAAAACGGAAGTTCAAAGACAATATCCTAAGGATGGCTGCACGCATGTTTCTCTGGCGCATAAGTCTATAGAACAAATGAATGTGTTCTAAGGGAAAATCCAATGCTCAAGCTCACAAAGCCCCTTCACATGGGGGTATTTCACAGGTGATGAGACAATGGGGACCACCAGAGACTTCTGACAAATCGACTGAAGTCAACACAGAACACGTATAATTCAAGAAAACAGCCACAAGCAAACAGGAATATGTGACTTAAAAAGGGAAATCAAAATGTTGCTGGCTCTGCCAGTAATGAACTTCTGACCTTGTGGTCAGTGAGGCTTTGAGAGGTCAGTCACCAACCCGACCTGACTCTAACCCTCTTACAGCTCGTTGCATCATGTCTGAGCAATGCTTCTTCACATCGCAAAATGACTCACACTCTCATAGTCCTTTAAAATGCCCACGATGAGGCACAATGAGATAATTGCTCTGATCTAAACCACACTACAACAAGATGTCATGTACTCAGTAATATTGTTTTTCAATGGAACAATCTTGAGTCCTCCTAACAAGAACTCGATAAATCTTTTTATAACACTTAAAAGTAGAAATTGACCCATACTGACATTTTATGACCAATAGCATTAAGTGTCTGACAACCTTGTTCAATTAAAAAAAAACATTCTATAGCTTTTTGACACAGTTATGGCTAAATGTTCATTAGGTCATACGAATTAAAACAAAAACTATATAACTAATATAATAAGATAATTACTCCTAATAGAAGTAGTAGCATTGTTGTTATGAGTCATGATATTATAATTGTGCAAAGTTGCTTTACAATTCAATTGGTCGCAAAGTATTTTTTCTAATTAATTTTCTCTTTCTCTAACTGGCCGTCTAGTTAAGCTACAGTACTTATTTATTTGAGAAAGGCTGAATGGCTATTTAATAAAAAGTACATTAATTAGTTTCTTGTGTTAAGTTAAAAGTTAAAACACTAGTCAAAGCAATCAGTCTCACCCTTGGTTTAAGAGAGTCTGAATTGAATTGTCAAAATCTTTCAAATTCACAGTAAATTACCTAATGAATCATTCAGACCAATTTATGAATCGTTTCGACAATCAAGTCAAGTAACTGTCAATCATAAGTCAAACATATTCGGGTCAATGACATGACGTGCATATTTGAGTCCAAGTGCATTATTTGCTTTTAAAATAATTAGATAAATTCATGACATATATCACATTATTCTATAAAGAGTTTGAATTCATTTTTAGTACATTTAAATAACACATTATTTGATGTTCTGTTATTTTGAACCCTCCAAATTAAATGGTGCCTTAATAATAAATAGAAAAATACTGTCATCATTTTAGGTTTGAAACCTAAACAAATTTTATAAATATCAGTAGTTTCAAAGCTGTTGAGATAATAAAAAAATAAAAATGTTGTACAGCAATTTGTATAATTCTCAAATGTGAGGGTGGCACAACTGCAAACACAGCTCTATTATTATGAATGGACAAGGTAACAGTAAACATGAAGATGCATCATCCAGAGGAGCTCAACTGATCCTGTGGACGAGTGAAAAGGTTGGTAGATCTCTCTCTAATACTGGTAAAAACTGCTCATTTCAAGTATGGATAGGTTGGTACACTTTCCATGTCAGGTGGTACAACTACAGTATATATATATATATATATATATATATATATATATATATATATATATACACACACACACACACACACACACACTATGCATGTTGTACAACTATTCGGTTGTACCACCTGACATAGAAACAGTGAAAAGTAATGCATTTAAACACTTTGAAATGTTATATTTAACAACTGAAACTTGTTGCAACATTGTTCATGACTCAAAAATATGCATTACATCAGTTTTGTAAATATTTTTTGAAAAACACCTTTTTGAAGCTTTATTTGTCAATGGCCCATTCATAGTTAATGTCATGAACGTCACATCCTCTAAAAAATAATAATTTTCTTCTAGACGTCATTTGGTTTAATAGTCAATGAATAAGTTCATACTGTCACAAGAACTGTCAAAACAGACACAGACACCTGCTCAACCATAACGATGCTCAGCATACACACACTCATATATAAGGTTAACTAATCGAAGTAGCAGCTACCCTTGTCATGACGTTAAAAGCATCCAGATGTGCGCTAAAGACCCCACATCATACACACCTGTAGTTCCGATTTCCATTCATGAGGTCTCTGTCCGGTTCCGTCCCCGGCTCGCAGTAGACGAACTTCAGAAACTCTTCTTGGATCCCAACGGCCCCCCGAACCGGTTCCGTTAACCCAATGCGAGCGTCTCCTCCCGTGTTTCGAGCTCCTAATCCACCTTCCCCAGAAGCCAGTAGATCAACGGAGGCCGAGAGAGGAGAGAGGTTCGGTGCCTCAGTATCTGTCTCGAAAAATCTGTTCGGGATTTCAGGTTCGGTTGACAGATTGACGTTACGGCCAGCTAGCTAGACAGCTAAAACGTAAAGTTCCCCTCAGCCCGCTCAAATACAGTCCCGAATCGCTGTTTCTGTAACCGCGACGCCTTCAGAAACGCGTCTTTGGAAAGACTGAGGCGGTCTGTTGAGGTGTTATGACGTTATAGCGAGTAAAAGTCCACTTATGTCGCCTCCTCTCTTCGACAGCGCTAGCCTGCTACTGCTAGTGGCCAGGCTAACCAGCTAAGCTACATTCCCATCTGAGAGGAGAAAAAATCCCGTCAAACGCCGTCTTCTCTTAACTTAAAGTCCCCGATCATCACTGGCTTCCACAGTCGAAGCTAGCGGCCTTCCAAAAGCGTATATTCCTTTCGTTTTACGCCAGTGGTGACATTAAATAAGTTGAGAGTTGAACTCTCTCTCAGGGTTTCTCTTGACAGTCTCTGCGAGACTCGCTACGGCTAAATATGGAGCGTCTGATGGTCCGCGAGCGCGACGCACGGACCTGGCGCGAGAGCCGCGCGCTGATTGGCTGCGAGGGGAAGCGCGAGTCCGCGAGGGAAGGGGCGGGGTTTGAGGCAGCCTCCGAGTGACCATCATCATCATCATCATAAGCTTGTGCGAACAACTTCATCTATCTATCTATCTATCTATCTATCTATCTATCTATCTATCTATCTATCTATCTATCTATCTATCTATCTATCTATCTGTCTGTCTGCCTGTCTGTCTGTCTGTCTGTCAGTCAGTCTATCTATCTATCTATCTATCTATCTATCTATCTATCTATCTATCTATCTATCTATCTATCTATCTATCTATCTATCTGTCTATCTATCTGTCTGTCTGTCCATATATCTATCTGTCTGTCTGTCTGTCAGTATGTATATCTATCTATCTATCTATCTATCTATCTATCTATCTATCTATCTATCTATCTATCTATCTATCTATCTATCTGTCTGTCTGTCTATCATCATCATCATCGCCTACATTGTCATTAGCTTGTGCAAACAACTTATTAGGCCTCATTCATTTTGGTAAAATCTATCCATACATCCATTCACTGACTAATTTTACTATGAATTTTCTTGAATAAAAATACTGATAACATGAATTATGATGTTAACTCATTTAATAAACCAGAATAGGAGTGATTGTACTTAGTTCTGGTTGGAAAAGGATGCAGGAAAACAGCAATTATTAAAGTCAACATGACATCAAATTTGACCACATTCACGTTCTCTGTCTTTTTGAGCATGATTCATCGATGCATGTTATTCCCAAGAAATACTTTGTCACTGTCATCATACATATCATTATGTAAAATCTTGTTTTTTTTCCCCCCAATGAATATCTTGGTTTTTCTTGGAAATAAGACATTTTGGAAGTAAAGTTGCCAGCAAATGCAATCTACTTCAATAGATAAACATATGAATTACAAATGGATTCAGCCAGTGATGGGCAATAAATATTGACATGCCGTTGTATAGTTCAATCCCCAGAACACCTCACATCTGAAACAGGACTCAACACAGTGTTTAATAAAAAACAACTTTTATTTTCTTTAAAAAATAATCATCCTGAACAAAGTCTTCTCACTATTACATACAGAGCCAAAATGACTTGCTTATGTCTCCATTCACTGAATCTATTGGGAAGTGCTATGATACGGACTGTTCTTTATCAGTGGCTTGATATTGCTTAGACATTGAGGTCGGGTGAAGTTCACTCTCCGATTACGCCGTTACACACCTCCATCTTGTTCTTCACCCACAAGGTGCCTGTGGCTTTTGAGAGTCAAGTACTGCATCAGAATATGTAGTCTAGGACAGACCAGATCAACATTATACAGTGGGGATCAATAAAAATCACCTCGTTGGGTTGGTAAAACCTAATATATAAAGGCATGTCTTTGTATACATTTCATAAACATGAGTTAAAAATAAAGCATGGTCATCTAAAAATCCCAACACAATTTTAGGTGCTTTGAGGCGTCTTCCAACAATGCCGCCTTGTGGAGATTATATGCCACTTTTTAGGTTTCCTTAAAGAGACAGTTCACCAAAAAAATGAAAATTCTGTCATTATTTATTCACCCTATGATCTGTTCTTATACGGAGCCATGGAAAAAAAATGTCAGTATCTAGATTTGGAATGACATAAGTGTGAGTAATGACTGAATTTTCATTTTAGGCCGAACTATTCCTTTCACAAGAGGTGAGAAAGTATGGCATCAAATGTTAGTACGGGCACAGTCTTAACATGATTACTAAGAGGCTCCGGTTACAACACAAACTCAGTTTAAACATGCATTTCATACATCCACCATATGACATGATTACATGGCATAATGTTCCCCTAACCTTTGTTTTCCTGCATGCTCACTGCACCAACGGGCAACAGGCGAGGGTAAAAGGTGCAATGGTACTGGCAAGTGTGTTGTGTGTGCATGAGTTCAATGTGCTTGCTGGGAAGGGATTGTGGCAGTGTTACCGACCATGGCGGGTGGGAGTGTGTGGTCATGTGACCCAACCGCCTTCACGAGAGCAGTGGGTCACTATATACAAACAGGTATTCCTGCGTTGTTCGATTTCTTGGTGGATACAAACACATCTCATTCTCTTCTAGCATCTCAAACGTGCCGTGTGTTTTTCTATCTGACGGATCTCGGTGACCTTGTATTGCTTCGTTTACAGAGGTCAGTGGAAGAAACGTTTTAAAGGAAAAGTTTACCCAACAATAATTAATTGTACGTCAAAACGTACACAAACACGTCATACCAAACCCTCGTTATTTACATTATAACAGGGTTAGTGTGTGGGTATGTGTGTGTGTGTGTGTGTTTATGTGTGTGTGTGTGTGTGTGTGGTGTATATATATATATATATATACACACATGTATGTATGTATATGTGTGTGGGTGTGTGTGTGTGTGTGTGTGTGTATGTATGTATTTATGTATGTATATATGTATGTGTTCATATACAGTAGTCAACATTTGAAGTGGATCCAAAAAGTTCATCAAAGTTCATATTCACCAAGAACGGGTATTGATTAAAATTCATGTTTCACTTCAAATGTTGACTACTGTATATGAACACATACATATATACAGTACATACATACACGCATGCATATATATATATACACACACACACACACACACACACACACATATATCTATCCATATGATTTGTGTACTGTATTCCAAGTCTTCTGAATTCACATGGTAGATTTATGTGATGAATAGAACAAAATGAATTATTAACTGATTAACGTCTTCATTGCAGCTCTCAAATCTCACTTGCAGTCACGTTTTAAATGGCCACATGAAACTCAGGAACAAAAGCTGAAAAACAGTGAATAATTTCAATCTTAGTTTTTTCTTTCGCATAGCTAAAATATGACTTCAGAACACTTGGACTATAGCATGCAAGGCATGCAGACTAGTTTTATGATACTTGAATGCTGCTTTTTGTCCTTTACCTTGGTGCTGTTTGTCCTTTTTGTATTGAAAAGAGCACATATTGGGCCCTATTTTAACGATCTAAGCGCATGGTCTACAGCGCACGGCGCAAGTAAACTTAGGGCGTGTCCGAATCCACTTTTGCTAGTTTAACGACGGGACAAATGGTCGGCGCTCCCGGTGCATGGTCTTAAAGGGATGTCCCTATTCTCTTAATGAGTAATGGGTGTGTTTTGGGTGTAACATGCAATAAACCAATCAGAGTCTCGTCTCCCATTCCCTTAAAAGCCAGTTGCGCTCGCGCCATGGCAGATTCGCTATTTACATGACAGAATTTGCAAGCGGAAAAACTGAACACTTTTCTTGCGAGGAAACGGATCTGCTCGTGCACGAGGTTAAAGATCCGCCTATAGGCGCACATTACTAACGCACTCTTTAAATAACAAAAAAAATAACAGTCTATTTCAGTTGCCTCAAATGCGCCAACAATGCGCCAGAACACACACCTTGTTTTCATTGGCGCACAAATGGGTGCAAATGCATTTGATATTTAAACAACGTAGCGCAGGACGTGAAAATGCTAATTGCGTCGGGCTGAAACTAGCAAAAAACACTTGCGTCGTGCCTGGCCCTGCATTGCACCGGGTGTATGATAGGGCCCATAGTGTTTCATGGAAGAAAGGAAATAATCCAGGGTTTGCAATGACACGAGGGTGAGTAAATAATGAAAAAAAATTGTAATTGTTGGGTGAACTATTCCTGTAAGTTCAAGAAGATTTATGTGCACTGGAAGTGAAAAAGAAAAAAAAACTGGGCAAAATCAAACCCTTCCAGAAGAGCATAGAGGAATCAAGTGCAGAAAAACGCACATCTTACAGACGATGGCTCTTTTAACGGGTGGCATCATGTTTGGCTGGTGCATAATGCTGGTTTGGGTGTTATGCTGATGTGAGAGTGCATGTGCAGGGAATGCACTCAGTGGTCCATCTATCGTTACACTAATTCGGCCACTCTTTAACTAACGAGGCGAGTCTAAATCCGATAAGCGGACACCGCTGCGACCGCTGGAGAGACACCTGCGTCTGCTACAGTTGATCACTGCCTGCGCTGCTTCTGCTTCACAGACAACATGTTAACACTGGGCTCGTGGTGCTTTACAACTAAAACTAAGTGCTAATGTACCATGTCTTTCACAAAAATAAACATTTTAAAAGAAAATCTCACAACAATAAAAATAATGCCAATGGAAGTAACAACAATTCCTCCACTTCGGGCGTTTGAACTCTGGCATCACCCAGACGGACAGGTTAAGAGGCAGCTTTGTGGTGACGTACAAAACGACAGGTTCGTCTGCGTTCCTTCCCTCCGTATTGCATACATACGTACATGTGGGAGTGCGAAGGTAGTATACAATAATACACAATTAAATAAAAAAAAAAAGAGCATAGTTCAGCCAGACTCAACAAAACGCAAAGAGTGAGACTCCATATTCAGTTCTGTGGGCTTCGCTGCACTGGTAGCACCAGGTGAGCCGGCTCGAGGAGTGTGTGTCGGTCCGAAGCCCTCCGGCCTGATAAGGTGTGGCAGAGAAGCTTGTCTTAGGCAAAGTACATGGTCCTCAGGGTGTCGTGGTGAATCTGCACCGCTTTGGCCAGCGCCTGTGGATCCCGACCGTTGCTCTGCCCGGAGACGTGGCTTCCCTCCCCGCTGCAGACGAGAGGAGAGACAGAGGAAGATTTAACAACTGAGAATGAGACAAAAACCTAGTTACTTTCACTGTCAAAATTAGAAACAGTAAAGGCCTTTATAATGTTCCAAAAGATTTCTATCTCAAATGAATGTTGTTCTTTTAAACGTTCTGTTCATCAAAGAGTCCTGAAAGAAATGTATCACGGTTTCCACAGAAATATGAAGCAGCAACAACTGTTTTCAACATCGATGATAATAATCAGGAATGTTTCTTGAGCAGCAAATCCTCATATTAGAATGGTTTCTGAAGGATCATGTGACACTGAAGACTGGAGTAATGATGCTGAAAATTCAGCTTTGATCACAGGATATAAATTACACTTTATATTCACATAGAAAGTTATTTTAAATTGTAACAACATTTCACAATATCATGTCTTTTTTATTTAAAAAAGAATGTTGTTTTATCTTATTTATTAACCATATTATCTTATTTATGCATTCTTCTCTTATTATTTGTTATTAATACATTTTAAATATATATATATTTTTTTTTTTTACTTTTTTATTATTATTATTTCTTATGCATTTTTTATAATTATTATTTAATTCCCTTTTATGTAAAGAGCTTTTAATTACCATTGTGTATGAAATGTGCTATATAAATAATCTTTTAAGCATGTAGTTATGTAGTCGAGTTCTAGAATCAAAAGGCTATTCCAAAAAAAAAAAAAATTCGAATGAAAATTAAAGCATGTATCCTTTTAGAGAAGGCAATCCAATAATGCATTGTAAAGATCTCAATAAATAAAATAAATGTATAACGGCATGTAAAGTGAGAGAAATGTTGATTATAAACAATTATTCATTCAATACTGAAAGTATACTAAAAGTAGACAATTTTTTTGTACAGTATTGGCCAAAAGTGATGTCCTGTCTATAGGAAAATTGACATCTTCACCCTTTATTAGAATATTATTAAAGATTTTGTAAGCATATTGCATAGTTGTGCTTGGAGTCGATTGTTTTATTTGTAATAACGCAATGAAACATGAAAAATTGTGCCGACATCATTTCTGGCCAGCCTGTCATACAAAGAAATTATAAACACATGCAAATTAAATGCATTTCTAATGCAGTTTAATGGCATCAAAGCTCTCACCTGTCATGCTCCTTATCCACCAGATGGTAGCGCGCTCGGAAAGCCACGAGCCGGGCGTAGTACGCAGGCGCTGGGATGGACACGGAGCGGGTACAGCGCACATACGTGTGGCACAGCTGGTACGTGAGGATCTGCAGCTCGTCGGCCGTGAAGCGGTTGTCGTCCCACAGCACGTAGTAGTGTGAGGGCCGGCTGGTGCCCTGAGACCGGGACAACAGGAGATCAAACCACATTCACAAGCACATTCACAGCCATGAGTGTTTGCAGCAGGTCTGTGCGCTTACCTGAATACCTGCATGACTGCACAGGTAGAAATCAAACTCGAACGGATGCGTGATGCTGGTGTCAACCGTAGTTCCTGCTGGAATGTTCCCACTCTTCCCGATCTGAGCAAAAACACAGGAATTAGAATGAAATATTGTCTTTAACTAAAACCATAAAAAAAAACATTTGCTTAAAATAAACATTCATTTTAATAAAAATAATTACATTTTAATGGGCCGGTTTCCCAGACAGAGATTAAGCTTAATCCTAGAATAAAATAACCTTTTAAACCAGATTAGCAGAAATCTGCTTTCTCTCTCATGGTTTTAAATAGTCCTATATACTTGGTCCAGTCCAGAGTTTAATAAGCTGATTTCCTGGAGGAAGACTAGAGCTACTCCAGGACTAAACTGAGTCTTACACTAAACCTACGAGGCGGCAGGTTTAACTTCAGATTATGTTGCGAAAAGAAGACACATGGATTACTCTCGCACACACACTCTCACACACACTCTCACACACTCTCACACACACTCTTACACACACACTCTCACACACTCTCTCACACACACACTCTTACACACACACTCTCACACACACTCTCTCACACACACACACACTCACTCTCACACACTCACACACTCTCTCACACACTCTCTCACACACTCTCTCACACACTCTCTCACACACTCTCTCACACACTCTCTCACACACTCTCTCACACACTCTCTCACACACTCTCTCACACACACACACACACTCTCTCTCTCTCTCTCACACACACACTCTCTCTCACACACTCACACACACACACACACACACACACACACACTCTCTCTCACACACTCTCTCTCTCACACTCTCACACACTCTCACTCTCTCTCTCACACACTCACACACACTCTCTCACACACACACACACACACACTCTCACACACACACACACACACACACACTCTCACACACACTCTCACACACACTCTCTCACGTATTGAATAACTACTATAATGTCCACCCACAGATTTCATAAAACAGTAAGGTAATCCGGCTGATGATTTAATCTTACCTGAAGTTGTAGATGTGTGTTCATTTGCATTGACTTCATTACAAATACAAGATTTCCAGGCATTCATTTTCTTTGCTGATGTGTGCAGTTTTTCTCTGCCATTTGCTTTAAAAGAGTTTTCTCTTGTATAGTTTTTTCCATACTATGGAAGTCAATGGGGCCCATTAACTGTTTGGTTACCCATATTCTTCAAAATATCTTCTTTTGTGTTCAGCAGAAGAAAGAAATTCATACAGGTTTGGAACAACTTGTTGGAGAGTAAATGAGGACAGAATTAAAATGTTTGGGTGAACTGTCCCTTTAAGGCCTTCTCCTGTCTTAACTTAAACCCTGTCAGGGAAACCGCTCCCTAAAGTATAAAATCTAATTCAAAATAATAACAAAAAACTATTATATAGTATAGTATTTCCAGGATACTAAAATAAAACACTGCCTCTGGAAATGTCAACTTTAAAATGCTGTTTTTGAGAAACTCACTCGTTCAGATTTATCAGCACAGAAGAGGCGTGTGTGGTGGCGTTTCTGCACGACTATATATGTGATTCCCGGCTGGTAGTCCTTCTCCAGCTTGATGCAGGCGTCTCTGATGGCCAGCAGCTCGTAGTGCAGGATCTACACGAGGAACACGCGTGACAAATCATCATGAGACGCATTCAATTGACCAAAAGTGACAGTACAGACATTTATAATGGTACAAAAGATGCTTCAAATAAATGCTGTATTTTTTACTTTCTATACATCAAAGAATCCTAAAAAAAAAAAAAGTTTCCAGCTTTCCACAAAAATATTAACCTGTTTTCAACATTGATAATATTGATATATAATATATAATTGAAAAATTGGTGGTGGTTGAGGAGATTCTCCCTTCTATGTAAAGCGCTTTGAGTGCTGAGAAAAGCGCTATATAAATGTAATGAATTATTATTATTATTAATAATAATCAGAAATGTTTCTAGAGCAGCAAATCTTCATTTCTGAAGGATCATGTGACACTGAAGACTGGAGTAATTCAGCTTTGCATCACAGGAATAAATTACGTTTTAAAATAAATCCACATAGAAATTTAAATTGTAATAATATTTCACAATATTCCTGTTCATACTGTATTTCTGATCAAATAAATGCCTTGTTAAACATTGGAAAATTCTTACAGAGCGCAATCTTTTGAACTGTGTTGCATTCGATAGTTTGAATGAATGATAATAGGGCCTTACCTGTGGTAACTGTCCTTCTGGAACGCCGTCCCTGTAGAAGATGATTCTGGTGGGTTTGAAGCGGGTGGACTTGTAGAACTGGATGAGTAACTCTCGCACCATGTACGAGAGGTCTTCAATAATCTCCTGTCTGGGTCGCTGTACTCGTACTGTAGCGCAGTATCTGCTGGGGTGAGCGTCCATACTGCCCACAACCTGCAGAGATCAATGTCAGAGGACGTTTAATAGAATAGAATAGAATAGAATAGAATAGAATAGAATAGAATAGATTATATTATATTATATTATATTATATTATATTATATTATATTATATTATAATGAAATATAATATAATATAATATAATGAAATATAATAATATATTTCATTATATTATATTATATTATATTATATTATATTATATTATATTATATTATATTATATTATATTATAATTAAACATAACAGAACAGAACAGAACAGAACAGAACAGAATAGAATAGAATAGAATAGATTATATTATATTATATTATATTATATTATATTATATTATATTATATTATATTATAATGAAATATAATATAATATAATATAATGAAATATAATAATATATTTCATTATATTATATTATATTATATTATATTATATTATATTATATTATATTATAATTAAACATAACAGAACAGAACAGAACAGAACAGAATAGAATAGAATATATTATATTATATTATATTATATTATATTATATTATATTATATTATAATGAAATATAATATAATATAATATAATGAAATATAATAATATATTTCATTATATTATATTATATTATATTATATTATATTATATTATATTATATTATATTATATTATATTATAATTAAACATAACATAACATAACAGAACAGTCAGAACAGAACAGAACAGAACAGAACAGAACAGAACAGAACAGAACAGAACAGAATAGAATAGAATAGAATAGAATAGAATAGAATAGAATAGAATAGAATAGAATAGAATAGAATAGCCATAATAGGATGTGGCATTTATTTGATCAAAAATACAGTAAAATTCTGAAATATTATTACAAACTAAAGTGTTTTCTATGTGAATATATTATAAAATGTAATTTATATGATCTTCCAGCATCATTACTCCAGTCTTCAGTGTCACATGATCCTTCAGAAATCATTCTAATATGTTGATTTGCTGCTCAAGAAACATTCCTGATTATTATCATTAATGTTGAAAATTGTTTAATATATTTGTGGAAACCGTGATACATTTTTTTTTTCAGGATTCTTCAATGAATTGAAAGTTCAAAAGAACAGCATTTATTTGAAATGTAAATATTTTGTAACATTATAAATGTATTTACTGTCCCTTTGAAGTATCTTTGCTGTTATAAAAGAATCTTACTGACCCCAAATGTTGGAACGGGACCCTAGTGAAAAATATACTATTTGAAATGCATTTATTTTATGCTAAGTATACTACAAATACATTTACATATTTATGTACTTAATATAAGAAGAGTTCAGATGCAAAAGCCTCTAAGTTCCATTTGAAATTTTGTTCTAGAGTGATCATTTTTATCAAGCTTGTATATTTAATTTCAATAATTTCACACAAATGGCAATGCAAATTACCTATTAATTGTCATTTAAGTGAAATTACTGAACTTAAATATACAAGCTTGATAAAAATGATCATCCTAGAAGAAAATTTCAGATGGCACTTAGAGGCTTTTGCATCTGAACTCTTCATAAGTACCCTGGAATTGTACATTTGCTATACTAAATTGAAATACTTAAAGTCTGCTAAATTGGAACAACTAATTTTGTACTTAATGCACTTTAGTTATCCAGAAACAGTGCTGAGGACCAACTAAAGATATGAGCCACAGTGGAATTATTGCATGCATACTTTAGGTACACTTTGAATATCTTGCATTTAAAGACTGATATTATACAGAGATCATACTATCCTTACTAATAGTGATATTAAAACACATTTTAGGCTTAATATTAAGAAATGTGCATTGTGCAAATAAAAAACTACTCCAAATAAAGTTTAATTATAATACTTATATCAGTAAGTCTCAAGTAATATGTCCGTAAATATGTAAATGGATTTGTATTATACTTAGTATGAAATACATGTATTTTGGTATAGGTATTTTTCACTAAGGTGGTGTATGTATTAGATGAAAAACTATATTTCAAAAGTGGCACAAATCGAACGTTTACATGCGTGACAAAATTATGTATTTTTTTGACAATGCACATGTCAAGTCTGTTTCTGTCAAGTAAGCAACCGCCAACCAAAAAGTGTTAAAAACGAGAGAGAAAAAATTCTCATCACTTACAAAAAGAAAAAGACCAGAAAGAACATGAACAGCTGTTTTCAATGTAAACACACTGAAAAAGTAAAACCGCATACACCAGAGCAATGCATGTCAGCATCACTAAAAAAAATGCAAATAATGCAAAACAGACGCGATAGAGTCAGACGCCTGTGGAGGAGGCCCAGAAACTCAGCAGTTTCCCTACAGAAAGCGCCCTGTCGCCACTCCCTCCACACACACGTCCTCTCCATCCGTCTGCGTGACTCAGGCCTTTGTCACCATCGCTTAGCAACCGGCAAACGAGAACACGCTTTCATGTGGTTGCATGCGCAGGGAGGAAAGGTGACGTCATTTCCTCCTCGTCTGTGACTCACCGATGAGCCATTTTCCCTTTTCAAAGCTCCCATCCTGTCCTGTCCACCTCCCTTTCACTCCCGCGTGTGTTCTGAGACACTTCCAGGGTTGTCCGCACCATTAAGTACAGCAAACTGGGCGTCTCTCCGCCACAATGAGCACTGGGGTGCTAATTACAGCCCTCTATATAAGACTAAGACTAAAATGAAGTGCCTTTCGGCTCAGGTTGGGTTTCGGAGAGACATAACTTCATTATGTCTCAGATCAATAATAGCTCCTCTTGTTATTTAATATATGTGATGACAGGTTAATACAAGAATGCTGCTAGACTAAACCATCCAAAATTATCATGCATTTTTGATCAGGCTTTGTGTATCTCATAGGGACATAACAATATATAGTGTCACCATATATCGCAATACAAAAATGCATGTATCGCGGATAGTGACAATATGTATTGTGTACAGTTCACCCGAAATAAAAATTACTGTGTGAGAAAAATTTCTAGTTTTCAGAGTTTTAGTGTCAGTACTACATTAAACAACTATATATAATGTTGAATATAATGTATAATAACGCAATGGGGGAATATTTGTGGGTCTGGATAATGCCAAATGTCTGATGTTACCAGTAAAACGTGGCCTTTTATATTTTAAATATATCTAGTCAGTGACAGAGTGTAAGCATATTCTTCTAAAATATTCTGTATTTTCAGCTTCAGAATCATGAATATTTTAATTCTGGTGTTTCTATTGTCCTGTTCATTGGGTTTCCAGCACCAAGTCCAAGCCTATTCATTTACACACACAATTTTCCTCATATTCTCCATTGTTGAAGTTCGTCTCTTCCCAGTCTGTCAGTAACGCTCTGTTTAGTTCCTGTCTCTATGAAGCTCCTCCTTCTGAAAAGCACACTGTGCTCTGATTGGTCGGCTGGAGCAGTGTGTTCTGATTGGTCGAGCGCTTCGAGTGTGTTTGGGAAATGTCCCGCCTCTTACAATAACCGCCAGTTTAACACACTACTAACTAACTCAACCAGGCCCCGCCCCTTATTCTGCATATGAATTATTAAAATGAGGAATATTGTGCAACAAAAAAGCATAATAGGACTCATTTGACTGTGCAGTTGCTGTCCTGATATTGGTTTAAACCCAATGGTAAATTGCATCCAAACTACCAATCTACCAAACTACCACCAAATGTTCCTTTGACGCAATGCTTGTTATTGCTATTATTGTTGCATGATCTAAACCTGATTCTAGCTTAAACAGCTTCTCAGCCCTACTTGGGTTTAAAATCTCATTCAAAATGCGAAAGAGAATTCATAAGAACATAAGAATGTGTGTGTGCCATGCTCACGGCAGTGATAGACGGCTTCTTCCCATCACCAGCCGGTGGGTGTGTAACATCTGCTCCGAGGAAGATCACTGGCTGCTGGAACACTGCAGACCTGTGCAAACGTTCAAATAAACTGTTGATTCAGGCTGCAGCATTTAGGGAAAAATGTTTATGATAAAAATGCAATTGCAATTTAAAAAATAAATAAAAATCTAGGTTTACATGAGGTTGTTTGAAGGGCAGCACAATTTGGCCCATATATATATATATATACATACACCATAAAATGTATTACATTTATAATTTAATTTATAAATTTATATATCAATATGGCTACAAAACATTATTATTATTATTATTATTATAAAATACAAAAATTCTAAGCAAAAACAAAATAGTACAATAGTAATATTTCTTTAGTTTTTTGTATTTTTATTCTTTATTTATTATTAATTATAATTATAACAAATAATAACAAATAAATAAAATAATAAAATAAAATATTTGTTTGTATTTGGTATTTCTATATTTGATTCATCAATAAAAACAACAACAAATAACAAAGAAATAAAATATAAACAATAAATAACAACAAAATATTACAGTACTATATTTCTTATTTTTGTTTTATTTAGTATTTTTTAAATTTGATTTTTTACTACTACTACTACTACTACTAATAATAATAATAATAATAATAATAATAATAATAACTACTACTAATAAAAAAACATTACAAAAGTAATAGTTATTTTGTTTTTATTTAGTATTTTTATATTTTATTTATTATTAATGCAACAAATAAATAAAATAAAATTATAATAAATATGAACAAAATACATTATTACAAAATTAGTACAGTACTGATATTTCTTATTTTGTTTTTAGTATTTTTATATTTTATTTATTTATTATTATTATTATTATTATTATTGATAAAATAATAATAATAACAACAATAATAAATACAATATAAAAATATGAAAAAAATGTTTTACAAAAGTATTACAAAAACAAAGTACTACAAATATTTTATACTAAAGTTCTTTAAATAATAAAGATAATAAATTATCTAATAATAATAAATAAAATGTAAAATAAATACTAAAAAACAAAATAAGAAATATTGCTATTAATGTAAAATAATAATTTGAGAATTTAAAAAAAATAATGTAATAACTATTATTATTTTATCTTTCAGTTCAACTGTAAAATTACAATACTAATATTTATGGTTTTCATAATTTTTTCATTTTCAAACATTAAACCATGGGGAGGTAACTGGGGAGGTAAAAACAGTGTAACCATGCTTTACTCAGAAACACATATACTGTATGCATTTAATATAAATGCATCCTTAAAGCCATATCGCGATTTCAGCGAATCGTGGAGCCGTAGTGTGAATGCTTACAGACTGCAGTAACACTCTCACCGTTGATGCGGGACCAGGATGTTGTTGATGCCGCCGAGTTTGACGTTGATTTTGAGGCAGAGGTTGGAGAGCGTCTGAGGCGAGGTCTTCACCACGTTCTTCACCTGCACACACTGAGTGGCCATTCCTAGAAGAGTGTCTCCAACACGCTTCACTTCCGCTGCACAGATCAAGCGTGAGTTGGTTAGTCTGAAGGCATTTGGCGGGAGGTTCGGCTCTTAGTGTGACGCTCTTACCGTAGACGGGTGTTTTTCCCGGCAGGATGACGATGATGAGCTGCAGTCCAGAGTAGGTGTTCTTCAGGTGCCTGAACATGGGCTCCACGCTGTCGGCTCCCTGTGCGTACTTACAGAAACACGGCTGACCCTGGATGGGCATCCCAGCATCCTTTGAGATCTTACGCAGCTGGTCGGTGAAGTTCCTGAGGAAGAGATCGTCACAAACATCACCACTGAAGTATTTATAGCTGTATTATTCTGAACTCTATGTGGGCGTCCTTACTTGAGCACCTCTTCCCGACACTGTTTCTGTGGGGCGAAGCAAGCGATGGCCCAAACCTTGATCTCGATGCCGTTGTAGAACTGCTTTCCCCTCATATCCCACACACCCTGGTTGGGAGTCGCGATGGCACGGTTCTGTTTACCGACAAGAGAGAGAATTTAGGGATGTCACACTGGAGGTGATGATGATGCTTCATCACGGGAGTCTTTCTACACTGGAAGTGTCAATTCTGCACGGCAGCAGTTATGCATTTATCCAAAGTGACTTTGCATTTAAAGTTTTTGATGAATAGAAAATATTTTTTATGTTTTTGAGCGTCTCTTCTGCTCATCAAGGCTGCATTTATTTAATTAAAAATACAGAAAAATCAGTAATATTATGAAATATTATTGCAATTAAAATAACTGTTTTCTATGCGAATATATTGTAAAATGTAATTTATTCCTGTGATCAAAACTGAATTTTCCGCATCATTACTCCAGTCTTCAGTGTCACATGATCCTTCAGAAATAATTTTAATGTGATGATTTGCTGCTCAAGAAACATTTCTGATTATTATTAATTATGAAAACAGTTGTGGTGCTTCATATGTTTGTGGAAAGTCTGATGCATATTTTACAGGATTCTCTAATGAATCGGAAGTTTCAAAAGAACAGCATTTATTTAAAATGCACTGCAAAAATGCTTTTCTTACTTAGTATTTTTGTCTGGTTTCCAGTCCAAATATCCGAAAAATTCTTAAATCAAGATGCATTTACTAGATGAGTAAAATAACATAAGTTATTATGTCCTGTTTTCCGGGGGAAGTAATCAAAATTAAATGAGTTTTTGCTTAAAACAAGAAAAATTATCTGTCCATGGGGTAAGAAAAATAATCTTAATTCAAACAGAAACAAGATTATTTTTCTTACCCCATTGGCAGATAATTTTGCTTGTTTAAAGCAAAAACTCACTTAATTTTTATTTATTTCCCCAGAAAACAAGACATAATATCTTATGGTATTTTACTACTTAAGTAAATGCATCTTGATTCAAGAATTTTTTTTATATTTGGACTGGAAACAAGACAAAAATACTAAGTAAGAAAAGCATTTTGCAGTGTGGGATCTTTTGTAACATTATTATCACTTTTGAACAATTGAATGCATCCTTGCTGAATGAAAGTATTTATTAAATTTTGAATCGTAGTTTATCACATTTTCCAAAAATATTTCAAAAAGCAATCCTGCTATTAGAATGATTTCTGAAGGATCATGTGACACTGAAGACTGGAGTAATGATGCTGAAAATTCAGCTTTGATCACAGGAATAAATTACATTTTACATTATATAACAATAAATAAATAAAAATGAAATTGTAATATTTCACAAAATTTAATTTTTTACAGTATTTTGATAAAATAAATGCAGCCTTGGTGAGCAGAAGAGACTTTAAAAATCATAATTATTCCAAACTTTTCACCAGCAGTGTATTTTATACGCTCATGCATTCACTGAGAATCGAACCCATAACATTGCCGTTGCGAGCGCCGTGATCTCCTGTTTAAGCTACAAGAACAGAAGTGGAACAGGAGTCAGATACCGTCTAAAGGCTCTTACCCGACCACCGTACTGCAGGATCGGAGCGGGAAGGACTCTGCCGGTCACCTCGGCCATGTCGTCCTTCACTTTAATTCCAAACTCTTGAATGTAGGGATCCAGGTTAAAGTTAGCGTTCTTCATCTGAGCAAAAAAAATTAAATAAAAAGATTATGAAAATGTCTGTCATTCAGGCAATATGAACCTGCATTCACAACCCATTTCACTTCTGTTCTGTGATGCATTATTGACTGAAACCGGATAGTCGAGAATGAGGGGGAAAATTTAATAATTTCATCCATCAGGAATTGATTTGAAACGTTACAATATGACATTAGAAAAGAAAATTATTTCAGAGGCAGAGCAAGTTCACAAAAGATTACAAAAACTTGGAATAACTTGCAGTGATGAACTGCAAACAATAAGACCAAAACTGTGCATTAAGAAAATAAATAGGAAAGTAAATATTTTCTGTAAAAGTCTACATTGAAAGTTTGTCTTACAATTAGGGCTGCACAATATTGAAAAAAAAACAAAAAAAAAAAACATATATTGCAATATTTCGTTTTTCTGTGATATATATTGCAATACGAAAACAATTTCTCCAGATGACTTGAATAGCTCTATTTATAAAAAAAATAATTAATCATTCTAGAATGATTGGGGTGATTCTGTGGGCGAGTGAACCTGCATAATAATTTTTTTGTTAAATACAATTATAGAACAAACAGTGCTTTATATCTTTAGGCAAGTAAATTAAAAAAAAAATCTTTACCAGAAATTGAACAATCAAAAGTAAAATAACGCTACATAGTCAGCTCTGTATAAATTAATTATGATTAATCGTTGTTAAAGCAACAAAAAAGATTTTGTCTTTTGTTGTTTGATTAACATTAATGACACAGACGGCATCAGGTTTATTAGGCTGCTGTCACTTTAAGACCAACGCACGGATCCAATATAATGATACGCATCAGTTTTCTTTCTCAACTGTTTACATTCACGTAAGCCATAAGCAACTGTGTTTACGAGGATACTCGCCGATAAGGGCATTGTGACACCATATTGCATGTAAAAATGTAAAAGACGATAAAGACAACTGAATTGGGTTTAAGGAATCCAGTTTTAAGGGAAAGGGAAGTTAATGTGCATTATTAAAAAAAACATAAATAGAATAATGTATCTAGAATATATAATAATATTGAATGATATATATATATTTTTTTTTTTTTTTTGTAGAAGAAGAATTTAAAGAGTATTAATGAGTTGTTCTCCCCCTCCTTCTTACAACCTGCTTCATCACATGAGGTTATGGCACTATCTTTATTCAATAAGCATGCACAATTGTGAAAATTGAGAATCACAACTTTTTTGTTTTTAAACTGAGATCACAATTCTCCCACGACTTTGAATAGACAACTAAACAAAACACCACAATTTACATAACGTAATTTACTAGAGGTTCTGACAAAATGTAGTCTATGTATATTTTTTATGAATATTTTATGAATTCAAATGAAGTCATTTTAAACAGTTTGAATAAATAATTCAATGACTCACTCTTAAAGATTTCTCTTGTTTCAGTGATTTTGAACATGAAGGAATCTCTTGAATGAATGATTCCATGACAAATATATTTTTTAATAGTCACTTGTCGCCACCTACTGGCATAACACTGTAATTGATTCAATCTATTTGAAGCAAGTTACTTTCAAAAGATGATTTGCTCTATTTTGATCTCTATACCGTAGACATCAGTGTTTATATCCGAAATATTAACTTTTATCACAGTACTTCTGTGATAATATGAATATTTGTAACAAAAATAACGATACTGTGTGGTTGAAAAGACGGTTTCATGGCAACCGCTCTCGGCGGCGGCGCCAACACAGATCTCAATGTTCGCTGTGATTGTACTCAAAGCTTTAACAGACGAATCATTGCCATTTGGGAATAAAATCCCGTGGATGTTTGATCTTTTAATAATTAATCGAGCAGCTCTACTATGCGTCTCATAACACAAACGCAGTCTCTTTTCAGGCTAGACATCATTATTAGTCAAGAGTTGGCACTACATCTGAATAAACCTGGATAATTTCAGATATGAAAACACTGTTTTATCCATATCAAATTTAAAGTCTATTAAAGTAACGGTTTCTGTTCAGATTTTAGTCTCTGATAGAGATGAAGCATTCCCATTGGCTGCAACCTGCAGATATTATGGCCAATCACGCACATAGACTGCGTCTGCGCAATCAAATGTAGAATACAACACAGCATTTTCTTTTAGAAAATGGCCGATCGTTTCGCGAGATAAGACCCTTATTTCTTGACTGGGATCGTGTCGAGACTTTGAAGCTGCATTGAGACGGACATTTGAACCTTCTTTGAACATTGGTATAGTTGGTTGCCACTGAAGTCCATTCTGTGTAGAAAAATCCTGGAATGTTTTCCTCAAAAACCTTAATTTCTTTTCGACCGAAGAAAGAAAGACATGGATATCTTGGATGACATCGGGGTGAGTAAATTATCAGCAAAAATTTTTTTGAAAGTGAACTAATCCTTTAAAACACCACTAGCCAGTGCTGGCTATATGTAAACTGGGCCATGTTTCCCACAGGCACTCACCAGTCTGCTGATCTCCTCCTGTCGGTCTGGTGCTGATCTCGCTGTGGCTTTGATCATGGTGGAGGTTTGATTATCTGTCAGTTTCTTGATGCACCGCTGCCCTGCTACAATGTTGCACACCTACGAGAACAGCAGAGCGTATAAGAACAGAGACTGTGGGCTACGGCCATCACAGCGTGAGGATGACAGGACTCACCTCCAGGGGCAGGTAGGTGTGTTTCTGCTCCTGGCCCACCTGTAGACAGGGCAGGTGCGGGTATTTGAGCTGCAGGTTGTACTTCTGCTTGAAGTATTGAGCCACGGTACATTCTACCGTCTGTCCGCTTTCAAGCTGCAGGGGAAACCTGGGACACGATTGACAGGATCAAGAGTTAAATCCAGATAGACAGCTATTTTACAAACTATTTGCACTTCATTCGGATACACATGTAAGTGTATGTCGCGCATCAATGTTAGACATGCAAACAACAATGTTAACCCAGGGTTTACTCGTGCACAATGTGAAATTAGTGATGCACCGAATTTTCTACCGAAATACTGAAACCAAAATGAAAGATTTAATTTAGCCGAAAACCAAATAATAATCATTTAATCACATTTATCAATGCGCAAATAAAACTGTTGCATATAAACATTTAAATTGCACACAATTTTCAAATCAACTTTTTAATAATATGAATTCCAGTTCATTGTTGATGTATATAGATATAGATATTTAATCTATATACAACTCTTTGGTTCACTGCAGTTATAAGGAAAAAGTACTCAGCAATGGAGTTGACTTATGTTTTTTTACATGGTTTTAAGGAAAAAGCATATTAAAAACACCAAATAGACATTTAAACAAAATTAAAGCTTGCTTTTCATCACAGGGGGAGCTTATATTTAGCAAAATGCTCCTAGAGTTATTTAAAGAGACACTGATAACACTGAAATGCAGTTAAAAATGCACAATCTGAGAAGCACTAACTAAACGTCACCATTTCGGGTTATGATTTCGTCCCTCCAAAACTGTTTTGGCCACCACCTTAAATTCATTTTCTGACATATATTTTCAGTTGCATCACTATGTGAAATATCAAAACTAACTCAAAGAATGAACATTATGAAAAATGGATCAAGTGTGAACTCCCATATGAAAATGACACTATTGCTCTGTTCCCAGAACTATACTCACGTTTGGTGACTAGCTGGGCGGCGCGTGACGTTACAAACGCGGTACTTCCTTTTCATTTGACCACAGTGCGTGACCTCCACCTTCAGACCTGGAAATGTCCACCGGAAACAAACTTAAGCAGCATTAAGAAGAAGCTTATTATGGCTATTGTTATTTGAGGATTTCAAAACAACAGCAGCTCAAACTACAAAACTAGACTGCATGCATTACAAATCAAACAAATCTGTCTACACTTCAAGCATTCGGTTTAATTGACGGACACTTCGTTTCTGTTTCTGTCATGCTGCTCCTCTAGCCAATTTATTTTACAGTTCCCTGCAACAGAACCTGCATCATTTCAGCATTTCACCAGTGTTAGAAACTAGGCGGCACTCACAGACACAGCAGGGTAGCAATTACAGTCTTCAGTATAAGACTAAAAAGAAGGGTCGATCCACAATAACTCCCTGTGGAATGCTTGATTTTGTTTTTGGGCTCTGCCAGAATAGGTTTCATGCTTAAATGTTCAAAAACACATTATTTTCCCCATATTCTCCATTTTTGCAGCACCTCTCTTCCCAGTCTGTCAGTAACGCTCTGTTTAGTTCTTGTCTCTATGAAGCCCCTCCCTCTGAAAAGCACACTGTGCTCTGATTGGTCGGCTGGAGCAGTGTGTTGTGATTGGTCGAGAGCTTCAAGTGTATTTGGGAAATGTCCCGCCCCTTACCATAACCGGCAGTTTCAACACACTACTAACTAACTCAACCAGGCCCCGCCCTTTTATTTTGCGTATGAATTATTTAAATGAGGAATATTGTGACGTGTTCGTTCCCGGAAGAAACTCAAGACTACAATGGAGGCATTTCAGGGGGTTCAGAAACACTTATATAGAGAATAACTCCCGCTGGAGGGACTTTGCAGACCCTTTTTCATGCTCAAATAGCAACATTACACACACAGAAGAAAGATGAACAAGCAAAAAAGCATTATAAATCGATTTCTCTATAAAAGCATGATATCAAAATGACTCATCCAATTCAATTTAACAAATAAATTACAAGACAAAGCCGTGGCGGGATGCTGAGATCATCCAATGACCTCACCTGATCCTTCATCTCAAACTAGTAGGGGTGTTAAAGCACACATTTTTGCCCGAATGCAGCATTGCTTTAACCACTGCACATGTGTGCGGAGTAAAAATTTAAAACTCTCGAGTTTCCCACTTGGATGGGATAATACCGTTTATATTGATATACTTTGAGGCGAATGCATCTGAAAAACAATAAAGGATACAGGGTGAACTGCTGTGTGAGAAGTGCATGATCCAAGTTATCCTAAACATGAGATGTGCTTTATATGAAGTGCTTCAGACTCACTCATAACCATACAGTTTACAGCGGCTCGCCCTCCTGTCAGATGTGTGTGCTGTTTAATGATTAAAGTCAGCATGAAACGGGAGCTGCGCTAGTCTTTTCTTCTCTATCTGAGTGAAACGCTTCTAGAAAAAGAACAAATGTGGGCGGGGCTTAATTATGTCCATGGGGAATTGATTGCATGGTTGTGGTTTGCTATTGGATGATCTCATGTGATTGACAGGTTGCCCCGCCCCCTCGTCATCAGAGAAGAGCTGCAAGAGGGAGGGGAAGTTATTCTGATTCAAGACTATGAGAAACAGAATGATGTGCACGGATAAATCATTCATAAATACTACAGTATTCCATGAAAAAAAGAAAGAATTGTCATTATTGATTTCATGGTGACACACTCGTTTTCCTCAGTGAATAACTCATATCTTACGATTTTATCCTTTATCTGTAAATGTTAGTATTTCCATTTTGCATAAAGGCTCTTCCTGACAGCAAGCGAATCTCCAATAAACTTCACTGAACGAAAGCAGGCGCACGTCAAACAGACAGAGTGCATTAATAATACACATTTTGTCAAAAAAAATTTGCCTCTAAAAGTGGAATCACTTTAAATCTCTTCCCTTTTTTACAACAGCACCATAAAGTGTAGAATGAGGAGTGTGTTGCATTGGATGCAGCAGTATTGACAGACCTTTTTATTTAAAGACAGAGCCATAGTTTTTTCAGTAAACCACTGTTTAATAAAAAAAAAAAAAAGTTTTTCCCTTCGCCTTACCGAAAACATACCGAACCGTGACTGGAACCTGCACATACCAAACTACTTGACATTTTTCTGACGGCTGTTCTCATGCAGTTGCTAAGGTGTTGCCAGGTTATTTTGTGTGATTGTTAGAATGTTGCTATGTAGTTGCTAAGGTGTTGCCAGGTTATTTTGTGTGATTGTTAGAGTGTTGCTAGGCGGTTGCTAAGGTGTTCAGAATGAAGGAGAACCCCACCTTTGATCTCCTTGGTGAAACGGACCCTTTGCGAGTCAGTAAGTGTCTTGGGCTGCTCATCAATGTTGCGGATGTCCAGAACTTCACACATGAACTCAATGACAGGCTGAGCTTTATAAAAGGCCGTTGCAGATACTGAAAACAAAGAGTTTGTATATTTAAGTACAAAACATTGACGTTTCTTGACATTAAATAAGTGAGCAATCAAGAGGAAAAAAAGACGTCACCGTCGATGTTGAGCATCATCTTCCACATGGCTGGCCGAACAGACTGGTGGAAGCCGAACCACACCTCCCTGCCTCCTCCCAGAGGATGGTAATATCCTTCAGGAGGGGAAAAGAAGGAACGTCCCACTGGAGTGTACCTGCAAATGAGAAAGATGGATGGTTCAATAGCTCCAAATCTTACTGTGGTGTGTAATATAGCTGTGAATGTAAAAAGCAAAGTTTTAAAGATCAAAGTGCACAACGAATAGAGTCATTAGCCGTGTTTCCATTACCCTTCAAATTGCACAAATTGAAATTGCGAATTGAAAATACGCCCAATGGAAACACGTCAATTTCGCAAAAACTCCCATTTATCGCAAAAAAGTTTTTACGCTCGCATGAGGAGGTTTTTCAGGCAATTAGAAAAAGAAATATTATTTCGCAAAACTGCAATGGAAACAGTTTTTGCGCATTTACAGGTCACCTGACGTAGATGACGCGGTGTGTTTGGACAGAATACGAGACAGAGATATTTATTAAATTCATAAAAGACAAAATAATTACAGGAATAATGGATTCTAAACCTCAAATAAATGCCACAATCAAGACCTCGAAGCAGATATGAGGGAGAAACACCCAAAAACACCTCATATGTGCCGCTCTCAAGTATAATAAGGGTCGTTCCTTACCATTAATGCTTTGAAAACACACATGCATCTCCTTTGATTAATAATAATGGCCAGTGCAGTGGCTGGGATATAGTACATAAACCTACCAACGTCCATAAACCTACTACCGACCAATCAGAGCAGAGCAGCTTGTGGAAAGGAGGAGTTTAGAGAGGCCGAATCCTTGATTGAACCGTTTCAGACACTGTGAGAAAAGAGCTGATGCTTAAAGTGTTTTAAAGTGCCCTTGGATGCATGTAAACTTATTGTAGGAGACTCCAAAACAAAATAAGGAGCCCATAAAATAGCAGAATAGGTGCATTTTAAAAGATTTTAAATAATAGGGCCCTATGAAACATTTTATTTTTCCAGAATTAATTTTTTTTTTCTGTTTACATTTTACTGAATTTATGATTTAATACAAATGTATCATTAAAAACAGCAATAAAGACATATTTTTTAACCATTTAATTAATATTTTAACATGTAACTGAAATGTTTACTGATAACACTAAAACATGGCACAAAAAATGTGTGCCATTCCTTGGAACAAAAAGTTAAAAAAATATATATATTATCATTATTACTATTAATAATAATAATTTTCCACTTCAAAATTCCTGGACACTAGTACATTTTGTGATTCGATTAATTATACAGCAATACGTTTAATTAATTTGTAAAATTTTGCAACATTTCGTGACATTCCATTACTGCATTCCATTACTACATTCTATTACTGCATTCCATTGCTGCATTCCATGTTACACAGTAAATTCCATTTTCATGACTGGATTCTGTGATTCTGTCTGCATTTTCTGTATCGCTGATTCAGATTACGATTGTTTTATTTAGTGCCAAGTCAGCATTCAAAGCTATTTTCATGGCAAAAATGAAATTACAAAAATATGAATAGAATAAAAACCAACCAAACAAAAACAGCAAATCACATTATACAAGATTTTTTAAATTAACATATGATAAAAAAATCCAAAACCTTTTCAGGCATAATCTTACTAAATAAGTCCTTAAGCGAGGAAACTTCATAAAAGAGCATTCTACTTGTATTAAGTCCCTGTATGGCTGAGATCATAGGGCCAGGTTGCCTGTGCCCTGTAAGCCCATGCCCAGCGTACCTCATGGAGGCCAGGTGTCTCATGGCCACGTCGAGGGCTTGGACAGATTCCAGCGGGACCTGCAGACGTCCACTGACCAGCGTCTCCTGCAATAGCCTCCACGACACCTTCGCCAGCCAACGAATGGACACTTTAAAGATGCGATCTTTCCCCTCTCCAGGGATGGTCACCTCGAAGTCAACCTACGACATGAAATGAGAGGCCCAGAAGGAGAATAGTAGGAAATTACATTGATTACAATAAAGGCTAAGGAAGGCTTGGCGATATTCATGTCATGTTGCTTTGAAACTGATCAACTGATTCATTGAAACAGGCTGTTTGAAACTAGTTTAATGAAAGAAATTAATTGGAAATTTAAAAGGTACACTATGCCCTCTAGCGTTTAAAAAACAAAACTGCATGCATTTTGCAGAAGAACATTGTTTTGGTTGTGCTTGGGCACTGCGTGATGAATATGTTTATCCTATTGCTCCTACTAGGCTTAAGAGATATAACCAGTTTAGATGGAAAGATCTCAAGCACGGGCGAGTGACGTATGTACGCAATTGCCCACGAAAACCATCCCATCAGGTCTTATAATAGGGTTACCATAGTGAATCAGGGTAAGACAAAAACACGTTTTGGAAAAAGGAGTGATGTATATTGACTCATTATTTAAATTGTCAATTTTGAACAAAATAAGTTACATAGTGTACCTTTAATAGCCAAATAAAAGCACACATTGGCAATGTTGCTAAAATTTCACCAGCAAGCATCATGAATATATTGTGAATCGCATTCTCAACATCTTTTTAATCAAATCCTTTACGTACCTTTTCGCTGCCTATAGGTAACGCTAAAACGGTGTAGATATTCTTCTTCCCATCGTACACTGGCTTTCGGTCACCAAAGAGCTGCGGTTTGAAATGTTGGACCATGTATTCCACAACCTCCCTGTGAAGAGTCACATTTAACTGTGATTACGCATGTTT